>OX596189.1:6000000-6600000 GCA_951394245.1 Cyclophora punctaria
GCTCACTGTTACGAACCGACTGGATCGTAGGCGCAGTGATAAGAATGTCAGAACTATTTGCACACTTTAGGTATCTGTGCTATAGTACGTATAAATAATAAGTAAACCTAATAGGTACTGTTTGTCTTGAGCTTACATTTTATAATTACCGTAACGTACAAAATATCTGGTGTTTCGGCGGAAACGATCACTTATTCTTGGTTTCTTGACATGTCTTCCTGCATCTACGAAAGGTGCGGATTGCACATTGATTAAAAGGTCAAGGAATCAAAGCACTTAGGCGCAAGACAGTTTAGTGCGAATGAGGGCTGGTTGCGAGCCAATGTGACACATTTCATACAAATATTTATAAGGAAAACAACGTCACCGACCCGGACGCGGCTGCACCATTGTCTATTAAGTAATTTTACTTGCCTTAACTATATTTTAGCCTTTTGTTATGGCTGGTCCACATATTTTTCCAGTCATCATCATGTTTTAAAGGTTAACAGACCAACCCCTATTGGAATTTTGAACACACTCTGCCAGTAACTATTGTCAACCAATGGCTCAACAAACTCAAGAAAATATCCTTGAACCATTTGATGGACACAATTATAGAAATCTTAGCGAAGTAGGTCAAAAAATAATGTCAAATAAAATAGGTAAGTGACATTACACAATAGTTAACAAGATATCGGTATCGGACAAAGAAGTATGCACTTGTTGCGTGTCTGTGCGTGTTACCCCACTATAAATTACAAATCGGCCCCTTGGCTGCAACCTAGTTTCATAGCAAGCTCAGACTATCGGAGATATTAGAACAAGAACGCGGCGATTGGGCGTGGTCAAATGCTGTGGGTCGTGTGCCTGGCTGTTAGCTCATATCGAACATCGGCTTGTAGGTTGCGAATAGGTACTAATTAATGCAAATTTACGCGGAAATATTCACCTATCAGCATTCTTTCAAATAAATGGTAACTAAAACGTACCTAAAAGGTAAGTAAATAGTTCATACGCGTAAGTACTGTTTTAAGAACATACTATTTCTACGAATGGGTCATTAATTTCATTGAATTCTGAACAACTGAATAAAAACCACAAATGTACATTTTGTTACAACACCTCGTATCCGAGTCTTAAGGGACTAGGCATGTGTTTCCAATAAACTGACTGGCCATGACTATAATTTTCCAAGTACTAGTTAAGACCCTCGCCGTCGAATTAAAACACTTAAATTAAGCCATAGTTGAAACTATCGCAACACAGCCTTAAATACACCATAACTGATCATAAAATTATAATATTTCATACAGTCCACTTCCTCCACTAATCCAGATGTATAATTTGAGTTAATGCATCATTAACTATAGCAGACTGTTGCCTTTCGATACCTGCCCTTATCTCAGAATAGCATTAAGATTGATACATTAATAACATAGTATGCAGATAGGTATTCCGTGCGAGGTATTGGCATAGTAGAGCAAAACACACAGTATGCCGACCCGACGCCTTTGGTCTACCAACGTAGCCTTTGTAACCAACTCTGAGGGGTTGAATATGAATAGGTACTCTGAATTAGACTAGAAGACGCCCTTACTTGGTTCGTGATGAGACAGGGTTGAAGTATGATTTGTTCTGAATTTCCAAATGTCATTTTTGACTGTTATTGTAGAGATTGTGCCGTTCAGATTCTTATATTTTAATCAAGATTTAATTATTATGAATTCTGAGGGTGACTTGCACAAGTACTTCTAAATCTATTTTGTCACCTAAATATGTTTGAAACAAAAGGTGTTCGTGCAAAGTTTTATTTTATACGAGTGCATGAAATAGAACACTACTTAAACGAAGTTCATTTGTTTATTAAACATATTTAGGGACTAAATAAAAATAAGAATGCTCGTGCAATCCGCCTGCGAGCATTAGTAGGTACTATTAACTCACTCTGTGGTCTAACATTCCGAAGATATAGAGATACTCGTATATTATATGCCAATAGTCCATTCAGAGTCCTTCAGAGCTTAAAATTCTTACTTTGTACTTTCATAGGCATTGTGCTACTAATACTACAGCCCTCCTATGCGCGATAAACTCATATTGTAATAGGCAACAGGAATTTACTCATTAAATACTTACCTACGACATAAAGTAAATATGTACCAACAAAAAGTTTGAGTATCAAATCGAGGCTATTAAACTACTGATTACGAGATAAGCCACTGAAATCTGTTTTACCAACAAGGATATTATTTGAGCAATAAAATTCCGCTCAGCAATCAAGACCTTACTAGAACAATTACTGGAAACTATAATCCAGACCTTTACGATCTCGACCTACTTATTGACCTTTAAGGGCGCACCTTATCCGATATGCCACGTTACCAGTTTAATTCCAAGGTGCTTTATATTAGTAATCCGTTTGTAAGGTCCTTATTTTTATTAATCTCGGCTCATAAAACCCTTTATGGAGTAAGGTGTTTTGCAACGCGTTAAGAACCTACGCACGAAAGATTAAAGTACTGACGTAAGTACTTGCAAAATTGCTTACCTATAGGAAGTAACTAAATGACAAATATTTTATTTATTGATTTTATTAATTTTACTAAAAAGTATATTTATGTATTTCTAGCATCGCACCGCGGGTAAGAACCCGCGTTGTGCCCGTTCCCGTGGGAATTTCAGGATGAAAATAGCCTATAACCTTCCCGTTGAATGTTGCTTTCCATTACATCGGATTGTAAATGAAGCGCGTCCAAACAAACAAAAATTTAACTCTTCAGCTTTATTAGTTTTACCCACGTCACAAAAAGAGGTAAGTGTGTTGTAATTTTGTGGTGTATGTTAAACGGTTATCTGGTTAGTCTGAATATCATGACTATCAAGGTTAAGCATCTGAGCTCTGAACCGATCATGTCATTCAGTAAGGAGCCAGTTTATAATCCGACGGCAAAAATAGGGTTAATATCAAATTTTCCCCGAGATTCCCATGAGAATAGATAACAATGAACCATGAGGAACAACTAATTTTTAATGACCAGTTTATTCTTTCATAGTATTTTGAAGTATTTAAGAAATAATAAAAGCAATGCTCTATCTAATATTAATGATAATTTATAACGCCTACTATGTTTATCATAGCATTGACACTTAATAGTAAATGTTTCCTTATGAAATTACCACAAATACGATTTGGCAGAATGAAAAATTGAGTTGTACTTGCTTGTGAAAAAAGGTCCCATTTTAAACATCGAGGCAAAAGGGGGAGATTGGAAGCTTAACGTGTTTGCGTGTCTAAAACCGTAGTTCCAAAAAGAAATAAAAAGGAACTTCTATAGATCGAAGCGAAATGGGGATCCCATGGGGATCCTATGCCTCACGTCCTATGTCTACTGTCCTACGTCAATTAATTTACTTACTTATTATGGCTAAACGGAACGACTTTTTATTTCATTGTTTTTAAAAGCCCCGCCCTAAGGAGTGAATGAAACTAAAAGAATGAACATTCAGTATTAAGTTTACTTGATCTGTGGGCGTAAATGAGTCATCACTCACTCATATTTCTGGGAATGCTGAAATTCGGAGCACAAATCAAAACAAAAACGCCGCATAGATTTTAATCCAATTGAAGTTAAACAGTAAAGGTAAGATCCTCTTTTTAACACGATTATTAGTGTAATAGGTCAGTACTTAAATTGAATGTTAGTTTTTTTATTTAAAGTATTGATGATATCATCGGACTGTAAATTATGGAGGCATTTAATACTGAAAAAAATAATTATTGATATTTGATATCGAGTAAATAAACATTTTATTTGCTTAACTGTAACTAATAATAACTAGTAATAGTTCTCTTCGTAGATTTTTTGTCGGAATAATCCGAAATATCTTTATCATAAAATATTGCGGTAGCTAGGTATAAGGAAAAAATATTTATAAATTGTGTCTGATAGTAGGTACCACCTAGTTAAATAATAGCCTTCCACAATCATTAATGTTGTTTATTGTTCTTTTAATGTTCGCTATAAGTACCTAACGACTTGACTACATCATACTAAATCATATATTTTTAATACATATAATTCCAGATGGAGACTTCAGCTGCAGAAATAGAGACGTTAGCTACGAAACATAAACACTATAACATCCGAGTAAAAGATGCAATATCTACAGGATCGAATCCAAAAGAAGTGGACACTAAAATAGAAGACCTTGAAAACTTGATGCAAATAGATATCGCGAACAACAAACGAGACGTGGATTATATTCTCAGTGTACTCAAGTCTCATGACATGTTGTACGTGTCAAGAGCTTTGCATCAGAGCCCATGGCTGGCAGATGATCAATACGCAAACTTAATGAACCCGAAATACCTTCGGGAAAACCTTTTACCTCACATGAACACGAAAGCTGGTATAAAACTAATGAAACACATAAGACATAACATAAGCAATGAAAAAAGAGCTGAAGAATTCTACAAAAACGAACCCAATATTGAGAGTGCTGTAAAATGGCTGTCGCGGTGTTCAGTCGAATTTATTGAGAAGGAATTATCGGAAAAGAGGCCCCATTTAAAAAGTTCTCAGCTTCAACGACTTTGTGAAAGATCTTTTGGAGTCTACGATATCGTTTTTGAATATTTGGTATTGCATAGCAATGATAGATTCAAGTCTACGTTGTTTCTTCTGAAAACGCATACAGAAAAGTACTTGGATGTATTAGAACGCAAAGGAAGATATCTTTACGGTGTTAATTTTAACGATAAATCTACCAAGATAATAATGACTAAATGTTCCGAAAAAGTAATGAACAAAATTGACTTTTATATAAACAAATTACATTTGCCGACTTTTGTTAAACATTTGAATAGTGACGAAATTAAATCATTCTTGTACAAAATAGCTAACAATGACGAAATTTTCAAAAACCACAGCTGGCAATTGTTCAGATACGACAATATAAAACATTTTGTAAAAAGATTACCTAAAGAGGAACAGTTTGATTTTGTCAAGAAGTTATTCTTGGACAATCCATTCAATGCTATCGACTATTTAAAACCAGGTACTGAAGAATTTGCCCGTGATAGAATAAGAACGACCCTTATACAAAACGACCGATCTCCGGTATACGTTTGGTATTCATTCGCACCTTTCAACACAGCGTTTGAGGAAATTATGAAACTAATATTTGCAGCAAAATCTAACGAAGACAAAAACACTATGTTGCTTCATCTTATTTCAATGGCTGACCGTAAAACTGAATATTTACAACCTATATTCGCGTATTACAATAAACCGCCTCTGAAGGATGACACAACGGTAAAAGAAAACTTGATCAAAATCGTGCTGACGCAAACAGATGTACACAAGTTTGACGATGGCACCTGGAACGAGCTCGATAAAATAATCATTAGTATTTCTTCAGATAAAATACCTGATGATTGCGCTGAAGTCATAATAATTTACCATGTGCTACGCAACAAACCAGTACCAGAAAACGTCACACAATATTTGAACTTTGTTCCTTTAAATTCTTCAGTAAAGTACAAAGGTAATTTTACCAAAGATGAACGCGAATTGTTGTTCAATTTCCTATACAATGTATTAATAAACAAATTAAACAATCACAAAATTACTGATGAAAAATCGTTTGAAGAAGCTGTTAAATTGGTTGAGTACTTATTAGATCTTCTGAAGGCTGCAGATAAAAATATAATTAACTATTCACTTGTACTGGAAAAAGTACGACAACTACTTAAAATGAAACAAGACAATTCATGGAAAACTTCGCTGTCCCATTTGTATAACAAAAATAAAAGTTGGAGAATTCATATGTTCGAAGAATCTCTAGCATTGTATCCAACTGAGGAGGCTTGCGTAAATGCATTGAAACATGACCCTTCATTGTTATCACGACATGATCAAGAAGTTAAGAATCTATGCACAAATGACAAGGTATCTTTAAATCTATTGCATAAGAAATTGCGAGTGTACTGGTCCAGCACAATTGCTAAAGATTGGACAAAAGTATATGTTGAAAGATTAGATGCACCCGAAACTGATGGCCATGTAGCTCTTATCCGAGCTCTTTTCACTCTCCTGCCCCAAGAAGAAGTTAATGATATCGTCCAAAAGTATGCTCCAGCGAAGCCTAAAATTGACTGGATAGACACCAATGCAGTTTTACTAAGTCTTCAGAGATGTATCGCTAAGAATATGCACATTGCCAGGCCTCAAGCAACCCCAGACGAAGTGTTACTTTACGCTAAAGGCGACTATCTACAGTATGCTCTCCCCTCAGTTCTAGCCATTTTCTACAATCTAAGTCAATACCAAAGTCAAAATGAAATCTTGAAACTGTTAAATGTTCCCGTATCGTTGCAAAAACACGGACTTCGGTTTGCTTTCCAAAAACTAGAACATGATCTGCTTAAAGAACACTTATCAAACACGTGGAAGAACTCCAAAAATGCCACCATTAAACTGGTGATATTCCAGCTTACGTTTGCTCGTTTGACCAAAGAAAAAGATGAAGCGAAGGCATTCGATTTATGGGAACTCATGGATATATTTATTGACAATCTGACTGTCAATGAAGACAAAAAAATATACAACATATTAAGTATCAATGAAATAGACAGTATTTGTATTAAAGTGAGAGCACTGTTTCTGGTTAAAAGCTACAAATTCTTGATAAAGCTTTACGAACATACTAAAGATGAGTCTTATTCTTATCACATAGATGAACTAGCTAAATATACGAGAAACGTAATGGAATATGTTCCTACCGAATTCGTGGAGGAATTAATAAGCAAATTTTTGGAAGAAAGGTTGTTCAAACTTCAGGAGAAGGGAAAGCCGAATTATGTGTACTACAATACTTCTTTCTTTCGTGTTTTCACATCTTACTTGCTTTGCGCCAAGGATGAAGAAACTCAGTTGGATCGTTACGAAAGAATATTCGTTCCTATGGCAAAGCGAGCTATGGACATGTGGAATGAGAAAAACAATGAAAATTATTATATAAGAGGAAGCTTTCAAGAAGTACTCACCACGTTGCTATTAGACCTTAAGGAATACGTAAATAAAAATAACATGATAATTCCTACACGTATGTACCAAAACATCTGGGACGATATAAAACATCTTGGCATGCCAGAAAACTACTACACTTTGACAATGTGGAAATTAACAGTAAAATTAACTGAATTGTTTGAAAAGCACAAGAATGAGAAAAGTCCCAATATTGGAGATGAAGTTGCCGATATTTTTATAAATTGTTTACAAGAAGATGTTAAAAGGTACTTTTCTAGTATATACCTGTTATATGCTAAAGTGTTGAAGAATATTATGCCACTTTTCGATGAAAATGAGAAGGAATCTGTCTCTATTGAATTACAAATATACGAGCGCCTTCTCTACGATAAAAACTGCGTTGAAGCATACCTTACAGTAATTGAACTGTTTCCTGCATACCCTGGACAAAGAGATGAAAACGTTTTGGCCCGACTGAAGAAAATGATTCGAGAACATCCTTCTGTGGCGGTGAAAATGCATTTCTATAACCACTTTGAAGAACAGGAATGGGAAATATAATTTATTCAGTGCCTTCAGAAACGTGCTGTCTGTCGTCAGAAGTAACATTTTGCTTGTGTTTCCAAATCATGATGTGTATTATTCAAACTGATTTCTTAACAGCTTGTGTGTATGTTAAATTATTAAACAAACTTAAATATATTAACTAAACTGAACATGCATAGAAAACTAACTTTACTCTACTAATATTTTTGAGATCCCCACTTATTATTTATGTCCCCACTAATTCTGAATTCGTATAAAAATAAATAAAATGGTCACCTAAGTTGTTGCTTCTTTACGGAAAGGTTTTGACAGAAGGTATAAGAATAGCTAATTCAACGCGTTCTTTCTATTATACCGAAATAAACTAAAAAATATAATAAACTAAACAAAGGGTACTCATTGGGTAAAGGCTTCCCCAGACGTTAAACTTTTAATGCTGTGTGCACTGTGTAATACAGTTTTAAGAGTCTCATAGAAACTGAACTGACAGTGCAGCGGAATAGTCTTCGTCTGCGTTAGCCTTGTTAAATAATAATAAACATGTATAAAGCAAAATATTTATTGCCCCTCGGTTCAGTTTTCCGAGACTTTACCACTATAAAACAATGTCCATGTTCAAATTAATCAAATCCATGTGTACATTTAACTAAATAAAGTACCGTTGAAACATCTATCTAGAGTACAAACAAAAATAATTCCTATATAATAGATTAAGATACATAAAAATAATTAGTCACCTTGCATCTTGACTACTCCTGAAGATCGCAATATTGTGCAGTTCTTAATCACTAGTACATATTGTACACGATGAGGACATAACCAAGACATGATATGATAAATACTGATAAAAAATACGAGTGCCAATTGGCGGAACCTCTAATGTCAAATATTCCACCAATCAAGACACAGTAATTATCATGTCATGACATGTCTTGTCGCATTAGTCGCGGTCGCTGTTCAAGGAGGGGAAAATAATGCATTTTCCGGTTTCCTTCACAATATTCTTATCTGGACATAACATTCGCAATCGTTGATAGAAGTGTTATTAATGTAGTCTAAAGGTGAACGCAGACTTGGGCCGCACCGCACGGGCCGCAGTCGCCGCATTTGAATTCTTTATGTTATGTGAAGTTATATGCAACCTCGCATACCTACCCGCGCCGCAGTCGCCGCAGTACCTGAAGGCCAAATTCCCCGAGGCGCAGTTGATGACGTCACCAACACCGGCCCACCGGCCCACCGGCATCGGCCGCTGCGGTGCGTGCGGTGCTAGTGTCGTCATTCGCATTCAACAATCGGCCATACCGATTTATTTATGAAAGAAATCCAGTGCGTTGCGTGCGGCGACGGTTATGACTGCGGCGACTGCGGCAAGAACAGATGTGCGAGGTCAATAAAAAAGCGATTAATGCGGCGCGTGCGGTGCGGCCAAGTCTGCGATCACCTTTATAGCAGATTAATTATTTCATTAGTGAGAATACATATAAAATTGGCAGTTTAAGAAGTAAGGCTACAATGTGTAAAACTAGTTTAGTACTAGTTTTTCTAATAAAGGTCACAACAACGCGGCACATCACATACGAATCTTCAGGACACTCAAGATGTAACCTTATAATATCTGCCTGTGTCGTTGTCACTTGATGCTGATTGTGAAATGTGGTTTATTGCCTTAAACAGTGTGGCCACATATTCGACGAAATAACTCAAATCTAATGTTACAATTGCTGTCTTAATAAACTGAAAGATAGGCTTTACTGATACAGATATAAAACCAATTAAACTACTTTTCTTTTACTGTATATTTAAGGATTTATTTTATAAATTAGAACATAATTCTATAACTACATACATTATTATATTTCCCAAACTAAGCCCAGTTTGCATACAAACAAGACTTATTTTGCAAGCTACCTTAATTAATTTATGTCTAAATAACCAAAGTTATTGATGGAACGAATGATGCTTCTACAGATACTAGTTTAATGATCAATGTTTCATTTATTGCAATATTTCCTTAGAATTTTACAGCAACTGATTTAGAAAGTCAATATTTACAACAAGTTTCCACTTTATCCTTACTGTTGGAAGCATATTGCTAACCAACATTCCGTTTAAAATGTATGAAAGAAAATAAAACTAAGTCATACCACAAAGTATTCTATATTAAAATGTCTTAAAGATAACTATACTTATACTCCCTTTATGAGAAAGTTCTTAAAACACTGTCACTGTTCCAACACTGCCTGCAACAAAAGCATAAGGGGTTAAAGAATGGAACTGAAATATGGTCTTGAGAAAGTCTCCATTACTCTAACAGTAATATGATAGCAGTGTTGGGAAGAGGATTAAAAGTCAATACATACATGGCATTTGTAAAGTACTATTATGTTTTCTGTACTGATCTAAGTCTACATGTTTTGTACTCTTTTTCACCCCATGGATTCTCCTTATTGGTCCCAAGGATATGTCTGGATAATGATCGTTAATGTTAATATGTTTGTTCTCCAGTTCAGGATAATTTTATAAACACTAAATATTTACCTTTAGTCATCAGCAGCACCATCCTCTGGAGCTGGTGTGTGCCAAGTTAACCTCTCCTCATAGAACTGAATGACGACCTGTGGGCACCGCACATTAGCTTGCTTAGCCGGCACAAGATCGGCCTCGTCAGTGCTTTGCCATTTCATTAGGAACATAAGTTCTCCACTACTGTCTGTTGCACCTGTAATGTGAGAAATTATATGAAATTTAATATTTTGCCAAGAGCGACTTATTTTTGATATTCAATCTAAAATGAAAACAAAGGAAATGTAGGCTCAAGTAACCTTTTAAATAGAAAACTAAAGCACTTTAGATATTTGGGAACCATTGCAACAAAAGACAGACACAAAACAAATGAATTATATCACTTTACAGGTGTGAAGCAGTTTTCTTACCAATAATCTTTTCTGGTTCTAACCCTCTGTCAAATCCAGAAGCCTTTTTGTCATCACTCTTTGCCTTTTTGGCACCTTTGAGGTCCGGTGTTGCAGCTGTTGATTTCCTTTTTTTCGCATCTTTGTCAATTTTCGCAGTTTTCCCTTCTGTAATAAATAAGATCAGAGTTGAATCTAGCTCCATAGTGTAACGTTGGAGGTTTTATGAACATTTTAAAGTGAATTATTATGATAATAGGTACCAACCAGCTTCCTTTTTCTTCCTAGCTTCTTCGAATGCATTGATAAGATCTGGACAGTCCAAGTTCTCCTCCGGCTCCCAAGTGTTGTCCTCATCATTGTATCCTTTCCATTTCAAATAATACTCGACCTGAATATATAAAATAGTGTTCAGTATTCAATTCGAAGTTTGGTGCCTTTGCCGCCACTCAACTTTTACAGGTTATAAAAGTTGTTTACTTTTTTTTACCTTTCCATTCCTGACACGACGATCTAAGACTTTTTCAACGGAAAATTCTTCTTCTCCTTCAGGCTCGCTTCCATCCTTCTTTTTGTCAGCCATCTATTTGTGCAAACAATAACAAAATAATAGTCAAATTTGGACTAATGCCAGTAGATTTTGATTTCTGTTTTGGTAATTATTAGCAAAATATTACTTTGGAACGATAACAAGACAATAGAGTGGGTAAAAATAATAGTCAGCCAGCCTTAGCGGTAGCAATAACACGTCGTTATCGCTTCAAAACACACATGGAATCAGTCCCGCCATTTTGGGGCTTGGGAGTATGCATAGAGCTGGATGGAGCTGAAACTCCAAAATATTGTACCATGCCGATGTTAGATACAACATAACATATATTATATTTATTTCAATTCAATTAATTTTATTCGAATCACTGATAAAATGAAAAGTAGGTACCTCGAAATAGTTCAATTTTTCACATCAACCGGCACGACACAATACGCACGCACAGACAGACAACCACAGACTAGGACACAGGAGAGGAGAATACGGCGTCTAGAATTTTTTACTCATTCTTTCGTTTCATTCATACAATCCATCAATCACTACCACACCACAGACTAAGAAACAGAAACATTTAACTCTTTTTAGGGCTAAATACACGATCAAACTCATCAATCAATTTCATCGTGACTATATCAACCGTAATTTATAACAGTAAAATTGAAATATATTATCGTTATATCGTATCGTAAATCGGCCGTACCCTTTCATCACGATCACGCGTCATCTGTTCAGCTATAAGTTTTAAGGACAAGACAAGAGAAACACACATCCTGAACTTAAACGCATTAGCATCTCCCGTCCGTACCGCGTCGTGGATAAAAATAATTTACTAACTAATAGTTAAGCTAAATCGATCGATTCTGTTAAATTGTCTATGTTCATTGAATTGAATGAGTGAAATCCAGTGAAGTTGAACTATGAAGAAAAAAATAAAGGAACAAAAAATATCTATGTGTCTATGTTCAATACGGGAAAGTTGTAAATAATTTCCTACAAAATTTTGAAGAACCTCGATAATTTTGAGAAATTTAGGTCTGTTATAAAGTGAACTAATGGTTGTTAAGTGAATTTCAAAAGTGATGAAAATATTTAAATGTTGGACCACATGAAACAAAAACCCATCATTACGCACGATACCTCAACGCCATTTTGAAGCGAAATTTTGTATGTAAGTGCCAAGTATTTTGCAATAGTTTTGATTTCCACCCTTAGAGAAAGGGTGTGAACAATGATAAATGAAACTGACTAATGTATTGGCATCCAATGATTGAATATAGTTGGTAGTTTTTCATTGATCGTGTTAAGGCTCGATGATTGCATGGAGGTGGGTTGTGGTGCCGTCTATCTGGAGCTCGCATTAATTAAATTAATAGAGTGTACGAGGCTTCCAAAAAGTCGGGAGTACTTGGAGTGTGTGGGCGAAAGCGTCGCCTAGTCGAGGAAAAAGTTGCGCGACATTTAGGGTGTGTTGGGGATTTGATTGGTGTTATCGAAGTTGCTTCCGACTTTTGCAGATAGCGACCGTGCGGAGGATGGCCCGACCCAGCGGGAGCGTTCTAATTAACTGACGGACACTGCCGGCTTGCAGCTGGCGAAAGCTGTACGTATCTATATGATTTACTAACATTAGATTACTCATTAATCTCTGTAGATGTCAAAACCATATCCCTCTCATTGATTCTTGTTGAAAAATACTAATTGCTGATTATTTATATTATGGTGTCATTAAGCTGCTGAGAATTAGTTGATTACTGTGAAAACTAATAGAGTCTTGTATGCTAACTATAGTCCAAAGCAGTTAAACACCTTAATTGGTATTAGTTTATTAGGTGTATACATATTACATCCCATACTTATCAAAAAACAGCTGACAATTGGCATAACAAATGTTACATTAAAATTTGTTATTGTTATAATGGTATGTAAATTTCGAGACATTAAATAAGAAAATAAACTATGACACCAGGGTTGGCATAATCTATTCAAATTTACTAACAAAATAGTAACCTATTATTGCCCCAAATACTGTATCTTCTTAAGTACATCAACGACTTAATTCTTGTGCACTATTTTATGCTTACACTTTACTTATTTGTGATTCAGGAAAACCCAACAGGATATATACAGGATATACTTGGAGGTTTTCCTGAATCACAAACATTTTGTAATCTTACATTATTATTCTTATTTATGCCACACTTATCTTGTAAATAAGCAGATAACCAATTTTGATGATTCAACCAAAGCAGTTATCATTGTGTACTTTTCAATCTATACTTTCATACTATTATAAAGAGGTGAAATTTGTTACCTGGCAGAAGTATTATTTTCTTTCTTAGAATAGTGTTACCTGTCCCTACATTAGAAAAGGATAGGTTAAAAATAAAGTTATATACTACCTTACTACATAATTAAACATTTTAAACATTTTCTACTATTATTTGGCCCGATGACCTTTAATACATGTGCTAAGCATATGTTTCATCCAGATTTTCTAATGAGATGATGATGTGAAGATGACTTGTGTGCTCTTTTTTTATTTTCTTGATACAACGTGCTGACACTCTCTATATTGATTGTTGTCTGATACCTTGAGTGAGATCTATCTTCTTTTTTACTTTAGTAAGATGAGAGCCCTATAAGGGACATTACAGTCTCCCTTTTTTAACTTGCTTACAATGTGAACTTAGCGAGTCATCAAAGATTTATTTGATTAAGTAACACTTATTATATGAAATAAGTAGGTATCTTATATGTTCCACACAGCAGGTTTATTTATTTTAAAGTATTTTGATTTCTAATAAGAAATCAATAATTAATATGGACAACATAAGCCAACTTGCAAGAACAGAGGAAGGCTTACTTTTTCAGAATTCTTTAACTTATACATACAGTTATTGGACCTTATAAAATACTCCACTGTCTTGTACCAGAAATTTGGTAACCAACTGTCATATTGGTACATATTTTAGTTTGAATATAATTTGATTCAAATTGTATTAGAATTCCATGTGTTATCAATGTTATCATTGTCTAAATATTGTATAACTGTCATTATGGACATCTTAGATTAATGTCACAACCCTATTTCTCTTTAAAATAAACAAGGGATGATATGACAACAGATATATTGACCACAGTTTATTCTAAATTGACAATATATCCCACAGACTAACATGCCACGGCCGGGCAGCCTGAAGGACCCGGACATAGCCGAGTTGTTCAGCAGACATGATCCAGAGAAGATATTTGAAGACCTTCGGGAGATCGGCCATGGGTCCTTCGGCGCTGTGTACTACGCCCGGTGCAATCTCAGCAAGGAGATCGTGGCTATCAAGAAGATGTCCTATTTGGGCAAGCAGAGCGAAGAGAAGTGGCAGGACATTTTGAAGGAAATTAAGTTAGTATTCCGTTGGATAGATCTTTCATTCATCTTAACATTATATGGAACTTCAGAGTAATCAGATGTTTACATTGAAACTGAACTATATACATAAAACTATCAATGCATAACTATAGCAAAGTCTTTAAACGTCTCGTAATTGGTTAAAAAAGAATAAAACAATTTTAAAGTTTCCCTTGCTGAAAAGTAGTCTACTTTTCTATGGTTGGAAAATGGACCTAAAGTCCACACATTAGAATTCATAACAAAACCGTCTTAAGTCCTTTAAACAATTTATGTTTCCCACATTAATTGTATATTCCATTCCCAGATTTCTGAAACAACTCGAACATCCAAACACCATTGAATACAAGGGGTGCTATAAGCGCGAGCATACAGCATGGCTTGTCATGGAGTACTGCGTTGGTTCCGCCTCCGATATTATTGAGGTAAGATAGTAATTATCGATACATTCGTTTATATAGCTAATGAAATATAGCACAGCTTATACTAATTCAGAAACATGTTTTGCAGTGTTTACATCAATATATATTAAAAGAAAGTTGTGTTAGTTACACTATTTATAACTCGAAAACGGCTGAACCGATTTGGCTGAAAATTGGTAGGAGGTAGCTTAGAACCAGGAGATGAATATAGGATACTATTTATCCCGTATTTCCTACGAGAACGGGTGCGTTGTGGGTGAAACAGCGGGGCACAGCTAGTTAATTAATAAAAGTTTCAGGTAGATAACTATGTAATTGTATTTCCATTGAAATCACTTGCAGTTATTTTCAGTTTTGATGGTTACAGAAAGTTGTAGTTCGTGGGATTACCTCCTTTGTCTATCTAAATCTATGAAAGACGGAAGCGCTGTTGGTTTATACTTTTGCGCTCCGGAATTTCATCCTACTAATATTATAAATGTGACAGTTTGTGATATGACTATGTATACATGTTTGTTACTCTTTCACGCAAAAAACTACTCAACGAATTTTTATGAAACTTTACAGTAATATAGGTCATACATCAGAATAACACATGGGATACATTTTATCCCGAAATTCCAGCAGGAACGGGTACAACGCGGGTAACATCGCGGGGCGCTGCTAGTATCATTAAAAAAGAATAAAAATGTCTTGTACGCTGTTAGTATTGATAGATATTGAAATTGATATAAAGTAACGCGTATAATCTTGCATCGCATTCACTTTATCAATGTTTTGACGAGTCACTGATACCGTGCCCTTCTACGGAAATCAATGAATAATTTGCATCCGAAATCTGGAATTCTTTAGTTTAAATCATGACGTCATTTGTGATGCGATTTCTTGGTATAAAGTATTAAGTTTATTGAATAGTTATCGTTTCGACGCTCAAAGTGTCGGTGTGTTGAGTCATTGTAATTTGTTTACATAAGTTAGTGCCTATGGCTTTGCCGAGTGATTAAAATTTAACTATAGACTATTTCATTCAGCAGAGGCAGTACTCCTGATTTTAACCGCGTTGTACCCAATACGGTGAAAAACCTCTTCAGCTTTATTATATTACTAAAAAATGTCGCCTGAAAGTGGCAGACAATCTTAGTTAACCACAGTTATAATTGGTGTTAAAAGACTAATAGATTTCATGCTACGATTGTCCTTTAGTAGTTAAAGCTAAATAACGTAGATTGCCTAATTCAAACAGATTAAGACACTGAAGTGCAGTGAAAAGTATTTAGCATATTGCGGTTCTATAGTATTTTGTAATTCCCTATATTACAATACTTGGTACAGCGGAATTACCAACAGTAAACGATGAACCAAAAATTTTGATATCCTTGTAACACTATAAACCCAGAGGTTATTCATAAATCTCGCATACCGACGAACTAAAGGAAAAGGAATAAAAATAATTTTCAAAGAACTCGGTGCATTGTACTCTCATGACTTATACCGGTATTAAAATTGCATAACGATGCATCTAACACACAGTTGATGGCAAGTAAGTTTGCGTACGACCAAAAAGGAGATAACCGAATACAGAACAAAGACTTTATTAATTTATACTAATATAATAACGCTGAATATGTTGTTTTTTGTTTGTTTGTTTGAACACGCTAATCTCAGGCATTACCAGTCGGATTTGAATAATGATTTCTGTAATTGGTATTTAATGGTATCTGCCTTTATAGATTATTTTTCAATTTCATCCCTAAATTCTGACGGAAACGGGCATAACGCGGGTACTGCCGCGGGGCTTATCTAGTGACATATATTCTTATTAGCAACGCCCAACGAAAATTATAGGCTATAGGTTTTATTCAAAAGTTCCAAAGAACAAGCACATTGCTGGTAAAACCGCGGGGCGCGTCTAACTCCGAAATAAATGATTTAGCTCGTATTCAACTCGAAGGTTTCTCAGCGTTACTTACATAAACTTGATATATGTATTTATATTGCCTTAACATGAGTATATTGCCTATATCCTAGGAAAAAATCTTCTCTCGCATAATTTTATAATTAAAGGTAGAAATAATTCGCCTGCTATATATTCTCGCATTATGTAATGTTTGAAAAATAAAATAATTTAGACTAAAATTATCATAATTTTCAAATAAATATGTGATTTTGCGATGTTTGCCACCTGTGCTGTGTGATTGACCTGACCTAGTAGCTGAGATCTTCAAATCAATACTACATAATACATACATTGAATTATAGTAGCCGTCTGTGGTTTCGAAATAACTCTGATATGTGCTTAGTTAGCTAGCTATAGGTGCTAAGTAGCTTCGAAATAACTCGTAGGTTCATTTAGCTCTGATGGTTTACTAAATTTTATCATACTGGGGATATTTACCCTCCACCAAAATGGAGATATTATAGAGTAAAGCGTTTGTGGAAAACTAGCATCGCCCGTGCATTTGCTTGCTTTGTTTGTACCCGTTCGTATGTGAATCCAGGATGGAAGCAGCCTATAACCTTGCTCTTAAATATAATTATCTTATACAAAGTTAAGTAAAGAATAATGTCCCACTGCTGGCCAAAGCTTCACCGAACATACAGCTTATAAAAAAAAAATTTCAATTCATATTGGTAGTTCCGGTGATGTAATTGAAATGCAAGCTCTTCAGTTTTATTATCGTATGTACTATAAATTCTTTAGCCACACATTGAGAAACTATATTATAATCAAACACTTTTACCACACTTTTACCAAAATCAATCCATCCCCAGGTACACAAGCGGCCTTTACGCGAAGAGGAAATAGCTGCCATATGCGAGGGTGTAGTCGCCGGTTTGTCCTACTTGCATAGCCTGGGTCGCATCCACCGAGACATCAAGGCTGGCAACATATTGCTCACCGAGAATGGCACGGTCAAGTTGGCAGACTTCGGCAGTGCTAGCATCAAGTGTCCCGCGAATAGCTTCGTGGGAACTCCTTACTGGATGGCACCGGAAGTTATATTGGCGATGGATGAAGGCCAGTATGATGGGAAGGTTTGTATATTGTTTTGAAATGTTTTAATTGGTTTCAAAAAGACGGGGTTCTCAGTTAGTAATTATTCTTAGCGTGCCCTTATGTTATACAACATTTGATATCTCCCAGACTGGGAGATTTGGTATATGACTGGGAGTCCCAGTCATATACCAAACGTAACATAACAATGTTTCTATCCATCATTCACATAAAACGGAGCCTGGGATGAGTGTAAAGGCAACCTTGGGACGGGCACTAACTATTCTGAAAGAACTCGTTACTCCGAGATAAATAATAATATAATTTTTTCAATAAATTATTTATCGCGGTAAATATATTGGCCGTTATTTACAGGTGGACGTATGGTCGCTAGGGATAACATGCATCGAGTTAGCTGAACGCAAACCGCCGTATTTCAATATGAACGCCATGTCAGCGCTCTACCATATCGCGCAGAACGATTCACCGACATTACAGGTGAATTACCCATTATTAACTTACATTTGTATCCAGTCCAGTAGGAATTTAAAATTAGATTTAAAGTAGCAGTATGCATTTGTCACATACAGCCTTTTTTATTTTCAAAGTAATTACTTTAATATTATTTTGAACAACACTAAAACACCACAACAGCTACGCCTATAGATGCTTACATAGGTTCTACGGAATAGTAATACTTACTTTTAATCTGAAGCTCTTTTTTGTCAACACTGAACTGAAATTCTTGCACGTCTTAGCTTCTCAAATTGTCCCATATATAAGCATTATTTATCCAAAGCAATCTCTATTCCAGGCGCCAGAATGGACGGATACATTCCGCTATTTCGTAGAAGCATGTCTGAAGAAGAACCCCCAAGAGCGACCGTCGTCGACGAGGCTATTATCCCATCCGTTCATTACTAGGCCTCGGTCGCCTAACGTGTTGGTTGATCTGATACAACGGACCAAGGCAGCGGTCAGGGACTTGGATAACCTGAACTATAGGAAGATGAAGAAGATATTAATGGTCGATGCTGATAATGAGAGCGCTATTGGTAAGTGATTTGGTTATTATTTTGGACTATATTTACGTTTAGACTTAATAGTGTGATTCCTTATTTAAACTGGTGGCGTCCTATTGTAGCCGTGGGATTTTGGGATGAAAAGCTTGTGAATCTATATATCTATCTAATGTCTATCGGTAAACCTCCAAGCTTACTTGTTGGGCAGTTTCTGAGTATTTCGGTCAGGCAGACGTAGGAAATAATTGTATATTATGTGTAACTATGTTTTACCCGCGTTGTACCCGTGGGAATTTTGGCATGAAAAGTCTCGAGCCTTTTGAATTAGTCCGTATGTTGGTGAAAACCGCGTGAAAATCCGTGCATATGTTTTATAATTGGTGTAAAAATTATAAATGAAATGTATACAAATTGCAGGCGACAGCGAAGAGACAGCGGAGGAGCGGTCGGGCGGCGACAGCTCCAAGTCGAACTCCGCCACGTCGGAGCACAGCGCCGCCGGCGCGTCCAGCCAGAGCTCGTCCTCCGGCAGTCTGCGGCGGCGACACCACCCGGTACGTACCACTGTTGGTTACACTTACCACTTTCAATTAATCACGGCAAACATATCAAGTGTGCAAAGTTTTCTATTAAGTTACTAGCCGTACCTCGCGCTGTTACCCGCGTTGTACTCGCTCCCGCGGGAATTTCGGGATAAAATGGACTATAAATTGAGATGTAAGCTATCCTCTGCTGGATCAAATTACACACGGTGTGCAAATCAAATTTAAAATCGGTTCAGTAGTTTAGGAGTCCATCACAACAAACAACGTGACACGTAATTTTTATATTATATAGATTAAAAATGTAACCAAATTCGTCCACCCGTTAACTGGACTAGACTGATAATAATTATACAGAGATACACAAAATAGAATAATATTTGCTGCGTCCTTCGGTGCTAGTTTGAATTTAGAGTATACTTCGAAACTGTAATCATTGCAATACTAAATGACATTATGTATTTTATCTACTTTGTATTTTGTTATAAGTAATACACTCTGTTCGATGATAATGTAACCGTAATATCGTATGACACTTGTAGATGAACGCGAACCACCACAACCAACACGCCCCGTCCCAACCGCAGTACCAGCACGTGAATCATCAACATCCACCGCACACAACAAGGTAAGACACTCACAATATAGCTTTAACTTCCTCTAGCAATTAGATAAAATGCAATCATAAACAAGAACAATGTATGTTATATGTTAGGCCAAGAAAATGGTGACACTGTAGTACTTTGTCAGTTTTAAAATTGTTTTACATGTTAGTATGTTTTTTAGTAGAGTGAATATGACACGGTTTTAATTGTGCTCAACATGTGGGCCTACATAGGCCCTTATCTTATCACTAAACCCTTGCTAGAATGTCTCGTGTCAGCTTTATGCACTAAATAGTAAATATTATCAGTACTTTCTGTCACACGCTCAATGCTATTGTCGTCTCATTCACACAAAGGCAGTTACGTTTAGTTACCTAACTGCCACACTCAGAGTGTCTAACAACTCCTTTAATGAGTGTTTTTGTCATGCAATGTATATCGAATTTCGTCAATTAGTTAATTGTCGATTTAATTTCGATCTCGAGATTAAAAGACAGCCTCTTAACACGATTGTAATTGATGATGAATGGCGCATCGTTTTATATAGCGTATGTATTTGTTTGTAGTTAGTATGTATTTGTTTGTAGTAGCAGTAGTCTGAAAAAAGTTAGTTAGTAGAATATATTTACTTAGTTTGGTTGTGGGAGAAGTATGTTTCTTATTTACTATGTTGTAAATAACGCACAATTATACCTCTAAATTATTTGTTAAATGTACAAAAGTTATGTAGTATTTGCTTAAGCTTAATGAGTAGACAGTAGATGTTGTGAGTAGAATTCAATTACTATGTTGTCATCAAAATCCTCGTAGAACGCATGTGTATGTATGTGTTGTAAATAAACTGGCACAAATGCTTAGCATTGAAAACTTAAACGTAAAAATACAAATTTCTTTGCTAAAACGATTTTATACGTTCATAATATGTGTTCAAATTGAGAAATTAAAAATAAGATCTAGTAAATTTATTATACAAATGTATGTGCTTGTATTGTATGTACGCTTGCACGCCTACCGTAGCTGCACGTTGCACCGTAGCGTTTAAAGTTTCAGAAAGCCCGTACGGAACAATCGCCGACATTGGCTTTACTCATGTTGGTGTTTCGTACGCAGAGAAAGCGAGAGTCCTTTGCCGGCGCCACACGATGACTACGTAAATCGGGACGCACTACGCGAGTACGCGAATAGAGATTCGCTATGTGACGACTACGGGGATGACTACGCGAACCGGGATGCTATTCGGTCGGCGCGCGAGCATGCGAGGGAAATGGCGCGGGAGTCGGCGGCGGACTATCGGGACTATGTGAACGCGCCGCCGCCTCGGACGCCCGACGACAACCGCAACACGCAGCGCAGTCAACGGCAGCCGCATAGAGGTAACTCCTTTACTCAGTTAGTAAATAAACTTTGTTAGTTAGTAGTCATTATATGAATGCACTACAGTAACTTCAAGGCCGTAATAAACGCCTCTAATGTAGTCTAGTGATACACCAATCAGGATCAACAATATAAATAACTTGTGCCCCAACTAACTGTTCTGTCTGTTCTAACCAGATAGACCAACAATTCTTATAGAAATACTTCAGACATTTCATTCATAAGTTTTCAACTATCTCAATGCTCCAAATAAACTACATGTTTGAATTAATCGAAATGTATTCCACCTTTCAGTGAGCAACAACGTTTCTGCGGCGATGTCTCTAGTGTCAGAACACGGTGCCAACAACTTCGCCACGATACGAACCACCAGTATAGTCACCAAGCAACAGAAGGAACACAATCAAGTGAGTGTTACACGCTTGTAAGCTTAAGTTCTGCCGTTTGTTCAGTTCGTACTTTTTCGTATTAATTCTACATGTTCTTTACCAACCATCTTTTTGTACAGGAGATGCACGAACAAATGTCCGGTTACAAGCGAATGCGCCGCGAGCATCAAGCTGCGTTGTTCAAACTTGAAGAGCGTTGTAAGGCGGACGTCGACGCGCACAAGGCACAGCTCGACAGAGAGTACGACGCGCTGCTACAACAACTGTCTAGGGATTTGGAGAGATTGCAGGTATGGACTTGACATTATAAGACTTGAGTACTCATTGACCCGAGAAGAATATGAAGTGATTTAATTAGTAAGCGAATTAGCTCTGGTTTACTACAGAGGGATAATTTTGAAATATAACCACTAATTCATTACAATACCAATTACCTTACAATACCATGCTACGGACAAATCCCACAAAATATTCCTTCATTTTTCTATTTACAGACAAAACACGCTCAAGAGTTGGAACGCAAGACGAAACAGAACGCAGCCGCCGAAAAGAAGTTGATAAAGGACATCACAGCGCGACAGGAGCAGGAACGCAAAGCGTTCGACACTCAGCGCAAGCGGGAGTACAAGGCCAACAAGGAGCGGTGGAAAAAGGAGCTCAGTATGGACGACGCCACGCCCAAACGGCAGAGAGACGCTACACTGCAGTTAGTATTACTTTATTATGATTTTGGTGGCTTGAATGTGGCGTATGAAGTGAATGATAGTCATTCGTTTCAACTAGGTTAAATTTAATATAGATCGCCATTGTAGTAAGGCAGTGTAGGCATATATGTGCCTGTCTGGTATTTAAATTATAAAAATGGGCGTTGAACAACGGCAATTTCCTTTCTGTGAAATCTTTAAGCAAATGAATAGCGTGCGATGGCCACAAATGTTGTGTTAAATAAGGTCGGTAGTTCAAGAAATTGCGGGACCGCGACATGTTGCAGTGCTCATAACGGTGGGCTGTGAGGTTGAGAATCGTACAGCAGCGCGAACGTGGCGAACGCAGTCGGCTCGCATCCGCCGCAACACACTGCACTGCGCAGTCTAGTGTATGTTACATCACAGCACAGTTTAACCAAGCTGTCTGGTCCCGCAGGTCGCAGAAGGACAACCTGAAGCAGGCGGAGGCGGCGGAGGAGGCGCGGCTGCTGCGCTCGCAGCGCGAGTACCTGGAGCTGGAGCTGCGCCGCCAGCGCCGCCGCCGCATGCTCGCCACGCACCACAAGGAGCAGGAGCTGCTCAGAGAGGTATACCCGCCCCGCCCCGCCCCGCCCCGACACCGACCAGTGGCAGCGGTACATGCTGTTAATTGGCCTTGAAATCTTAGTAAAATCGTTAAAAGGACTGCCGCTCCCGCCCAGCTGAGTTCGTGACTAGCGCATGAAGCGCTTTTAGAGCTGAATAAAAGTGCTCGTACATCCCTATCCTGGGCCACTGCCCTTCAATTGATAAGATGTTACGCATCGAGTTGATCCCCCCCCCCCTGCACCTCCGGTCTGCTGTGTTGTTTTCTCGTCGGCTGGCGATCGGGCTGCGTATCAGTGGTTATTTTAACAATACAATATGCAGTAAAGCATAAGACAACCTGAAAACATTAAATAGAAATTTGATATGTACCGGCACATTCATATAACACCTCCCCCATTCCAGGAGCTGAACAAACGCCAGCAGCAGCTGGAGCAGGCGCACGCCATGCTGCTGCGGCACCACGAGAAGACGCAGGAGCTGGAGTACCGGCAGCAGAAGGGCGTGCACGCGCTGCGCGAGGACCAGCTGGCCAGCCAGCACGCCACCGAGCTCGCCAACCAGCGCGACTACATGCAGCGCGCCGAGCACGAGCTGCGCAAGAAGCACACGCTGCAGCTCAAGCAGCAGCCCAAGAGCCTCAAGGTAACCACGGCTCGTTACCACGCAATAACTAATATAAATACATCCATTCTCACTATGGAAACCATTTGTGTAGTAAAACACATGGCTTATCACTGGTTTCAGCGAACACTAGTCATTTTGTAGGATTACGGATTTTTTGGGAAAATTGAATTTAATATCATTTGTAACTGTGACAGGGTAATATACTGTACTGTATATTCTAAAATGTATACGGCCGTATTGCCGTATATGGTTACCGTATGTTGACTATTTCTTAGCAGTGCTCAAAAATATTATTTCTTAGAATGTTAAGTGTATTACATAAATGTTATTTAATTACAGCAAAAAGAAATGCAGATACGCAAACAATTCCGTGAGACGTGCAAGATACAGACGCGCCAATACAAAGAACTGAAGGCGTTAATACTGCAGACCACCGCGAAAGTAAGTAGAACATTTCATATTACTTTACATATTTTCATATTTACCACTTTACCATCAACGTAAGGGTCCCCATCATTCATCCGTCAAACCTAATGACCTACTGAAATAAACGTATTTGATTTTTCCAGGAACAGCAAAAGGAAGTGATAAAGTCATTGAAGGATGAGAAGCGTCGCAAGCTGGTCCTGTTAGGAGAACAATACGACCAGAGCATCTCCGAGATGTTGCAGAAACAAAGCGTCAAGTTGGACGAGAGTCAGATGGTAAGATGTTTGACAACTTTCTATGACAAGTCTAGCATTAACACACACTTTAAGTAGTAGTCGGTAGTGTACTTTATAGCATATATACCATTTTATAGATATACCTCACCATTCAAAGAAAAATTAAATTCTCCATAAGTTCAAATAGAGATTAATATCATAAATATTAGGTTTAGGCCCATCTCGTAGCCAGATTTGGTAGCTAGCTTCCAAATGGGAGAAATAATCCCGATTCGAAGCTGGCTACGAAATAGGAATTCGAAAGTCCAAGATTTAGGATTTTAACTAGTAAAAAAAAAGAAACCCTAACCTTCCGAATAGATCGTTCCCATTTAGTAGCTAGCTACAAGATGGGAAAACACTTTTCTCATTTCGTAGCTAGCTACCAAATCTGGCTACGAGATGGACCTAAACTAAATATTACACTTTTCCCAATATTTATTTTTTCTCTACTAACAATTATATTCTCTGCTTTCTACAGTTGCGGAAAATCTTTAAAAAAGTCTATTACTGTTCTAATTCTCGCTAAGACTAAAATAACTCTACTGATTTGGCAAATTTTTGGTCTACAAAAACGGATTTAACGCGGGACACAGCTATTAATAGAAAATAGATAATTCTTCACTTTGCTAATGAGTCTTATTTCCCTTCCAGATGGAATGCCAACAGCTTAAGATGCAGTTAGATCACGAGCTGGACATGCTCACAGCGTACCAGAGTAAGAGCAAGATGCAGGCGGAGGCGCAGCGCAACCGCGAGCGACGCGAGCTGGAGGAGCGCGTGGCGGTGCGGCGGGCGCTGCTCGAGCAGAAGGTATGGAAACCTATACTATAATATTATAAAGATGTAACATTTGTAAGTTTGTTTGTTTGTTTGTTTGTATGTTCGAGGTAATTCTCAAGAATGATCAGTCCGATTTGAATAATTTTGTTTTTGTAAAAGATAGCCACATTCAACGGGAAGGTTATAGGCTATTTTTCATCCCAAATTTCCCACGGGAACAGACACAACGCGGGTAAAACCGCAAGGCGCTCCTAGTCTATAATAAACCTATACTAGTATATTATAGTAGTTTATGCAACTGTCATATAAAGAAGGGTATTAAAACACGAGTGTGAGTTTATGAAACGAGCGCAGCGAGTTTCATAATAGTAACGAGTGTTTTAATACCCGTGTTATATGCAGTTGCATACACTACTTTATCTTCACTAATGCAATTAATCAAACAAAATTTTTAAAACAAAACACATTGCGAAACATTAAATTCACGCGTACGTGTAAAGTCACAGTGAACTTGCCGCCATTAAAATCTAACCAATGAGAGCGCAGCTGCGCGCGCCGCGCAGGGCGCGATGTTATAATGAGATTTTACGATATCGATGTGGATATTATAACATCATGTGCAATTGCTTAAATTTAGTGTTTTAGTTGTCTGCGCTATAACAGTAGTAATTATAAGTCAAGTATTGGAAACATAACTAGAATGTTACAACATTAGTGTAGATAAAAGTTGTTAAGGTTTTTGGTTTGAATGTGCTAATATAATCCGATTTGAATTATTATTTTTGTATATGATATTATTGTCTGATGTATTCACAAGATGGCCTGTTGCATTATACAATCAAAATAAAACTAGCTTGCTGTTTAAAATGTTATTCTCTACAATGTAAAACAATCTCTAGATAGAGTCGGTCATTTAATTACCCGATCATTATGAATGACGTAGTGTTAGTTAAAGTAGGTAGTGTACAATGTGAGTTGTGGCCCAGATGGAGTCGGAGTGCTCCCAGTTCGTGGCGGAGCGCGCGGAGCGCACGCGCATGCTGCACGAGCGGCACGAGCGCGACCTGCACCACTTCGACAACGAGAGCGCGCGCCTCGGCTTCAGGTACGCAATCACACCAGTTTACACTTACCACCTTATAAATAAACGCTCTGTTACTAAAATAGTGTTATGCAGTGTTTTATCTCTTTTGCTCTTCGGAAATTTTTTGCCCAGTTCGGCTTAACTCATACTCTATAAGAGTCCATAACGTTTTGATAGTTAAAACATGTAAGAAGCTAGTCTATAAACTCTTATCACCACCGTTGACTCTCAATACATCGGGTATGGCGTTTCACATAACTAATAAACCTAATTATATTTGCAGCGCTCTGGCCATAGCCGAAGGCAGTCGGGACGGGTACGGCGACGAAGAACAATCTCTGTCGGGCTCGATGCTGTCGCTCGCGCACAGCAACTCGTCGGCGAGCTTCGCGGCCGGCTCGCTGTAACCGAGCGCGAGCGCGAGCGACGGGGTTTTGAACATAGCCGATACATACCACATAGTATACTCAGTGCTTCGCTTACCGAACGTAGAACACTACGCACCGACTCGCTGGACGAACGTTACGACTTGGTACATACCGTATTCTTTATTTAAATTTTTTTGACTGCCTTCCTCGGCGAGTATGGTGTGTAGAATGCTTTATTATATAGGGTTGACCGAACTTTATAGCTCTCTGGACTTTTATCAACGATTATACGGGATATATTTATGTCGTCATTTGCAATGTTCAGGGATTTATAACGGTTGGTTACAGGTATACCAGTTTGTTTTTAAACGATTATTTATTTATCAGTCGCTGTACTTTCGTACAGTAAAGGAAAACATACGGAAAGTTAAAAGGTTCATTCGGAAGAAGGTTATACATATATAGATGTGATAATGGCCGCGATTATACTCGGATAGTTCACAAAGAACTTGGTTTATTTCAAAACTTCGCCTCTCTTCGTACCAAAACACAAAGCTGCTGCCAAACTGTGACTGTTGTGGTATGATTGGAAGCGCCTGCAGCATTGTTTATATTGAAAGAGTTATATGTGGAGAGAACTTCACGACACAAATGTAACTATCGTTTAGGATGTGTATACAAATACAAAGTTATTAGGTAGTTAATACAAACAATGAATTACCTACCTCAGCACTTTAGGCGCTTTGCGAAGTGCTTGTGAATGTTGGCAGCGGCATCAATTCCCCTTACTTCTGAGACTGTTCCCGCCCTCCCGCGGATACTTAATTTATTATGAATCAGGCCTTGGAATTGGCATGAAACGATTTTTATTTATGTCTTCCAAATATACTATTCAGTATTTATATCGTTCACGCCTCGCGGGAGGGTGTTTCCTATTCTATACACTATTAAGTTTATAGCACACCGTAATATTAATATTATTCAATAATTTCTACATGTTTTGTTGGCTCTGTACAAATTGACACTCTGTACATTGAAGTTGAACAAAAAGTGTAGAATAACCCATTTCCAACGCGACAATGTGTTTCTGGCATGACTTGTGGAGTTTTTAGTTTATTACTTTGATTTTTTTAACACTTAATACTCAGATTTGTTTGATAAAGTATAGTTACAATAGATGTAATAACCGGGTAGTGAAACTGATAGAGTAGTTAGGTTCCCGTGCGAGCACACAATGCCCGAGACATATTGTGGCACACATAAGTAATAACGCGTGTACTTGATGTCTGATGAGTGCAGTGAGAATGATACGCTTTCTATTATATATTGACTTACATTGAGCGCGGTGTTCCGTTGTTTTTAAATAACAATATTATTCGGCACTAATTACAAATAAATAATACAAAATATTCGCTAGTTACATTAACAACATTAAACCACTGGGCGGTTGGAGCTAAATTATTTGATAAGATGAAATAAGGTTTAGAATATTGTTAGACCGTCCATCTTATAAATATAAAAACGATGTAAAAACGACGGAACAGCGTCTAGTGAACGAAACTTTAGTATTCCTGTTTCTACTCTTCGTGTATAAATACGTAGTATGTAATGTTTCCATAGTGGTTCTAGGTAATTTTTCATCTTGTTGTAATGTCGTACAAGATTGAAAAATGTAAATCTTCGTGTCCCGATGGAGTCGGTCTTAAGGTAGACTTTGCAGTGTGAACTGGCATCGTTGCTCCTCAAAGTGTACGCTTAAATTGTTTGACGAAAGGCATTAAATTGATTAGGAGTTAGAACGCTGACACGCCGGCCCGCGCGCCCCGCTCCGCCCCGACTGTACGATACGAACGGTAGATAGTCGTAATTGTAATATTCATATCATTAGTTTTTACTTTAGGACGATTTTGCATGTGATTGTAATTATTGTTAGTTGAAATTTATAGCGGACTGATCAATTTATTAGTTTTGTTTAATGGCATTATTATTATTATATTTGGGTTTGTTGGGGATGTGTTTTACAATTTGTTGAAAGAATCACTTATGTATTTAAAGAAATGTTTAGTAATGAATATGAATAAATAACTGACACGCTTTACTGAACCATAGTAACGACGAGCAGGTGCTGTGTGATGCGTACTGTGTACTGTAATGTAGCCGACTGCCAGTTATGTTATGTAAATATTATAAAATTATATGTATCTGTATGTATTAGCGAGCACACAAATGCCTTAACACTGGGAGGGGCGCGCGGAGCTCGGCGTTCTGTATATAATGAACAATAATAATAATTATTATTAAAATTATAATGCATAGTTTGTTACTTTTGTAAGGTACGAGTGTGGTGTTTGTGTACAATGATATGCGAAGCGGCCCCCGCGCGGGGACCGTCACATGTGCTATTCTCTTTAATTTAGTGCCCAAAATACACCTTGTATTTTCAACTAAGCTTACCAGTCAATATATAGGTAAATACAATTTATAATTATTTAATTTAACTATTTTATTAGTCATAAATATCCAAATTTAGTTAATGCTATTTTAAAAACAAAGTATTTTTTTTATTAATATTGTTTTTTTCCTATATCACATTGCTCGTAAGCAAATGCATCACACGATGTGATCGTATCGTGATCCTATTATTTGAGTCTATCGTTCTATTGGTTGTATTCTACGCGACCTTTCAATTCAAATAGATTTATATATAAAATAAAAACTATAAAATATAGAAAGAATTTCAAAAATACTGTTTCTAATTGTAACGCAATGTCACTGGTTGTTTCTATAATAATAATATTTGCTTGGTTTATAATAGTTAACGCTAGTGAACTTCAAGTGACATTGTGAGTTAAATAATGTAGCCTCCACACTATCCTCTGAAACGACCAAGTAAATGACAATAATCTCTAGACACAGCCTAACTGAAGTTGTCGTCATAATAATATCTCCTTGTTCATCTGTGAGGCGGGCCAATAGCTAACTAATACCACAGTATGTAAAGGTCACTACACCATAACCGTTGGTCTGGCGGGTTAAGTTGCATGGCTTAATTTGTCATTGCCTACATCTAACGGCAGTAATACACCAGACGGGATTTAGAGTGTAAAAGCCTCTAAGCATCGTGGTTAAAAAGTTCTATCATCTTTGCATTAATTTTAAATAGATCTATCGTCTTCAAAATAAAAATATATTATTTTTTTGTTTTGGGATATCTTATGTTGAGCTGTTGGTCCTCGCCGTAACATCATAGAATATCGTGATCGGAAGCACTATGGAATTGATTGTATGATGTTAAAGTTCGCTTGCGTGCTACATGATCGATACTTAACGTTAGGCTAGTAGTGTTCGCTGCTCTTTAGCCAAATATACGTCTCGTGCAGACATTTTAAACTATTAACACCATTAAATTTTTAAATACTATAATAATACACGTACCCTCTGCACGGGCAACCCTCGCGAGTATAGTGCGTAGGCGCTGATTTCCTGTCCGAATTTCCCACCACTTAGCAGTCTAGGGTTAGATATTAAAATAATTGAGACACATTTTCACAGTCGCGATGGACAAATAATTATAACGATATAGAAGTACCAAACTTAGTTAAAGATCACATTATTATGTACATTTAATAAATAATTTTTATATTTTACCATTGTATAGTCGTTTATCACCGATAGTATATTGAGGGAGGACGCGGGCGAGTGTGACGCGGTGGCGCGGCCGCTGGTTACTGGTTTTATAGTTTGATATTGTTTGCGGCTCGCTCACACCACTGTTGTTTTATTTTATTTTTGTTATATTATATTTAAATAACACTGACTTGTAGTTTAAAAATTATTATCATTAATATTGTAATATAATCTTATTAATGAAAAAATCAAAGTGAAAATAAATAAAATAGAACGAAATTTTGTTTTTGATTACATACCCCATTAGAAGTAACTTGCTGGCCGAACGTTGATTGACGGCGCGGTATACCAAAGCATGCCATTCCTGAGTCGTGTCCCACGGGCTCTTCGGCAAATCTACCCATGTTTCGTGCGTTTACAATACACAACAAGTGCGTGTGCATTGTAAAATAAGGATTAAATAATATTGCAGTTTGTTTTTGTGTGAATAGTGAAGGACTGATGCGCGGTCAGTTTCATGTGTATGGAAGTTTAGGTGCAAAAAATATTCACTTCGACTCGGTGCTAATATGAATTGACTTACTTACTAGCAATCATATCATTACAAATAATAAAAGAAAATAACTATTAAAAATTTACTTTATTCTGATAAAACAAAAAAAGACGATATAATATGATTTAACAACAAGATTTAAAAGGAAAAGGCTTATTTCTACACACATTACATGTAATTGCTCTTACACACATATTTTTACATTTAGATTTTATATAAATGCTATAAAAATATTAAAGAATTAAGCAAACACATTCAATCACCTGCTATCCAGGTATGTGTATAAGTAATGTAGTTTTTGTGCTACTGAAAGATATAATATAATCCCCGAACCGCCACTCATATTAAGAGGTACTCAATCCCTCGAATCATGGACTACATAAATTGAGTGGCAGTGTTCGGACATAAATCAATGTTAAACCAGAACTATTTACATATAAAATACATAATAGATGGTAATGTATGATTCTATATAAAATGTATTTAAGTATGTGGCAACATTATATTTTCTTTAGAAAAATTGACTCAAAGATATCTAAAATAGCTGAAGGTTGATAAAACTCCACAAACAAAAAAGCTCATACATAAATCTAGTCCAGATGTTCACTAGCAATAAATGTGTTAAATACTTCAACTAACACTAGCTTAATTTGGTTTTGTTTTATTTACGGCTCAAATTAACGAATTAACAATGCTTTTTTTTCTTATTTCCAAATGCAAAGGGCCAACAGAGAACATTATGTTGTATATTATAAACTTTCTCGTATTTCACTTATCTAAGATGTTTGATTTTATAACTAATTCGAATGGTAGGCTTGACGCTAGTTATTGGAGTTTATAATCAGTGTTCAAACCAAGGTTTATCCTCCCCTTCGGAGCATAATGTACAAAACGTAAAATGAACACGACACGCAAAATGTACAAATCGCAGAATGAACAAAACGCAAAATGTACAAAACGTAAAATGAACACGACTCGCAAAATGTACAAATCGCAAAATGTGCAACACAGCCCACGTTCACACAAACGAAAAAATTATTGAGTGTCTCCCGTCGCTCCCTGCGGAAAAAGTTATTTATTATAGTAAGTATTTGAACACACATAGTATCACAGAATAAATATGGCAGTAGGTATATTTTAAAATAAATATATCAAGTACCAGGAGAATATAAGATGAAAGAGATAACAAACGAATAAAAAAAAAATAACCCTAACCTACCGAATAGTAAGTAATTCGGTAGGTTAGGGTTATTTTTTTTTTCATGTTTAAACTCTCAATGAAGTACCAGGAGAATATAAGATGAAAGAGATATTACAAAGGTTACTTTGTGAATCAAGCCTTAGACGTTCTTGCACATTTTGCGATTTGTACATTTTGCGAGTCGTGTTCATTTTACGTTTTGTACATTTTGCGTATTGTTCATTCTGCGATTTGTACATTTTGCGTGTCGTGTTCATTTTACGTTTTGTACATTATGCTCCGAAGGGTTATCCTCACATTCAAAAAATATATTGAGGTGCATCGTTCATTTTAAGACACAATGCATTTTTAAACCATTTCGATTTTCCAACTTTCACTAAGTCACATGTACCCTCTTCACTACACTGATATCTTCAGTAAGAGAGAGGTCTTTGCTAAACTTTCTTACTTGACCAAATATTTTTTAAACCTTGGTCGAACAATGATAGGTGATTGTTATTATAATGAGCGACACTTACGTTTTTCTTTAGTCCTCGCGGTGACCTGTCCGTAAAGATTCATTTATTACATAAGACTATACATAATTGTAAAACAAAATGGTAATAACAAACACTCGGCGTACGTACCCGTCCATAGATCCCCTTAATCTTACGTAATAAATGAATGGATAGACTGGCATTAGAAAAAGTGTTTAAAGTAAACTACTTTAATAGATCGGTGCATATCTCAAAGAAAATACGCTGCGTATTTTCGGTCACGTAACGCCAGAACATACGAAAATATAATAAAACATTTGATCTGCACACTAATCCCTTTGTGCGTCGACAACACTAATTTAAGTACGCGTATTTTCCTTCTGATGTACACCGATCCATAGAGAAGTGGTCCAACAAGATAGGTTGGACCACTAATTGATCTTCGTATCGTTTACTTCGTGGGTGAGAACTCAGTCGGCTCGAGTATGCGGCAGTGCATCTCTCTGATGAGTGGTACGGTGTAGGCCACGCACTCGTCCCAGCCAGGGTTACGCCACGTGCTTTCGCGGGTCTCACGGCGGGCTTGAAGGTTCTTGTAGCCTGAGGGAAACAATGACTTATTGACTTGAATATGAAGGAAAAGTTGAGTATAACGGCCAGGGTTAGCCACTAACCTACTCGAGCTTACTTGAATAGCCAGTACTAATAACCGATCGATAATATATTGGGAGAAGTACGTATGGGAGTTCTCCGTTTAAGTATGAACTTCTGTATGTTTCATCTATTTCTATGCTAAAACGTATCAAAGTCCATTCCTACTGAATCCCCTTCAGTGATGTGAAAAAGGGACATAAGTATCATAGAACTAGTGAAGTACAGAGGTTTCTATGTCTTCGTATATTCTAACATACATCCACACTTTCGCATTTCGTTGAGTTTCCATTTCCACTGACGTGGAGCTGATCCTAGTTGGCCAATGACGTCGCAAATATCATATCCACCCATTCTCACTAACTTTCGTAAGATAGGTTAAACTCACACCAAATATGATGCACGTTGTAGAGGCGGCCGATCTGCGAGAAGTACCCGGCGAAGGCCTCGTTCTGCGCGCGGCGGTACGAGAGCCCGCGCGCCCAGTTGTTGCCCCACTCGATCATAGTGCCGGGCTTTAGGCTGCACCGCAAACAGTTTATCTTAGAGTGTTATTCGGATATCTCTGTTCATTGTTGATCAAAGAAAAACATTTTTTTCACAAAACAATTCGTTAATAAGTATTTGGACATGCTAGTGTTACCCTGCGTTTTTGCCCGCTTTCTTGTATGGATTTCGGAAAACTAGCGAATGTGCTATATTTTTTCCATCAAAACCTTTAACAGCCAACACTCATACATCCTCACAATACGGTAGGAAGTCTCCTAAGTAGGATATAACTAGCAATATGTTATAGTAGGAGGCCAACGATGTCGCGACGGTTGCAGCGTCGGATGTTGAAAAAGAAATCACGATCACTGGCACTTTCGGACTTACGCAATAGCGTCAAGCGATCTAACTTGTGTTAAACTTCAGAAGGGATTATAATACAGAGGGTTGTCAAACCTGTAAGATCTGATTTCGTAAATGTTGCTCGGCTCCCGGGGCTCGCCGTTGGGCCAGAAACTAAATGCCAACAGGTATTGCAAATGACGGGACCGCACGAGGGTGCCGCGTTCTCTTTCTAGAGCACTGTAATCCTGTAATACATCAATGAGTGTTTAAATTCTATCAATATGTTAACTATACATTTTTTAAATTTGTTCATAAACTCTGGGCTTTGGGTAAGACTATTTCTCAGTAGTGGTACTGCTGTGGCCTTAGGAAAAAATTAAATAAGGCCCATACTTAAAATAACTTTCAACATCGGGATACTATTAGCACTCCAAAGTTTAAGTTTATGTTGATATATAGTTATAGTTAACAACAGAACTTACAGGACTCTCTCTAAACAAGATCTTAGCCTTGTCGATCTTTTCGAAGCCTCCAACATAGCGCCACAGGTGGAGCGCCTGATCCATATCTCCAACGGACACCGTCCATGATCCCACCAACTCACAGCCAAGCTCCGCTTTTTGAGATTCCACAAATGCTACCGATGTTTTACTGAAAATATAAATCAATCTATTGCTGTATTTGTTAATTTTAAGTCAATAATCTTTGCCCTAAAACTCCATACATGTGCCTCCATAGTTGTTTTGTTTGACTGATTTCAAAGGTTCAAGGTTGTCTGAAGATAAAATAATTGTAAACAGATCTGTCAATTACCTCTGTTCAACTGTGTGGATGTGTTCTATTTAGAGTTCTCGTTGCATAACGATTATTATAGTTTTATGCTTACTTAGTATGTAAAGTATGTATTTAGTGGCGTAGCGCCGGCTTACTTACATAATTAGCACCGATATGATACTTACTAGTTGGTCAAGTATTTATCCATGGAATCCGGCCTAATGTTATGTGTATGAAGCGCGTAAATCACTTCCTTGTCGCTAAGCATACGACTGTGGGACTCCTTGGTCGGCTCGATCCGCCGCACCAACAACTTGGAAAGCCATCCATCATCAGCGTTTAGCCGGGCACTTGACGTCGATAACAACCTAAAAACATCAAATTCACTACATTTTAAAAGTTTGATCATAATACAGAAGTTTTAAATAAAACAAAACAGTAAAATACCTCGAACTCTTCTGTAACGATGAACTCAAATTAAACACTTTATTTAGGGAATTCATGTTCTCTATTTGATTAGAACTAACAACAAATGATTATGGTGTTCATAAATGTTGTAATCTTTCTTTTGTTATCAATAAATTGACAAAATCACTTGAAGGTTATCACTGAAATAGAATCATTGCAATAAATACATATTTGGAAGTAGCACCATCTATTGAGGGTGACCGGAAACCAAAACTTAAGACAGCTATTTTGACAGTCAGCTGGCGTGTCAGCTGCTTGTAGCGTTCCATTTCACAATGGAGAAGGCCAACATTTTTTACTTTACACACCAAATAAATTTATACAAAATTACAAGAAAAACTGTGTTTTTACTTTTTCCATATCTCAATAAATGGCTAAGATATTAACGATCAAAGTGCGTATTTTCGGCCGTGGGATTTTAAAAACGCGGGCGGGCGCTCACTGGTCGATGACGTCACAACTCGACAGTCGCGCTCTCGTACGCACGCCGCTACGCATTAAAAATCAAAATTTAACTGTTTTCTGCGGAAAAATGAGTGAAAAATAGTGAGGAAATACTGTATTGTGCCTCAGTGCTTCAATTCGACAGTTAAAACACCAGATAAACTCTTTTTTAATGTGCCTGGGGACCCAAAAATGAGGAAGAAGTGGATGACTGCAGTAAAAAGGATGGATTCAATAAGCCCTACATACGTCTCCCTCTCTTTTTAACTGTATATACCCTATGACATCATCTCCGTAGCTCTCTCTTCCTGACCTAGAACCATAAAACACTACGAATTAAAAAAAATACCTTCAAAACGTATGTTTTTAATGTACTTACTATTAGAACGGTTTAACTGATTTTGACAAAACATGTCTATGAACCACTGTTAAAAAACAACATTGAAATAAATTATAAACGCATCGAAATCGGTTCACCTGCTTAAAAATATAGACAAACATACAGACACGCAGACAGACATAGGTAGACAGACACATTACCATTCAAACTTGCAACACCCCTATAAAAAAGTAAAAATTTGCGGCCCGCAAGTTGATCACCACTGATTTCTTAACTAAGTAGGTATTATTTATTTTTATTAAAAAAATATCTGGTTTATTATAAAACTATATTAATAGGCAGGTTACATATTTGTCTACTCAGAAAAGTAATAACTACGTAAATACCTACTTACTAAAACTTACATACATCTGTATATGGGTAAATAGTGACATTTTCTTATGTACTAATAAAACATAGAGGTAAAATAATCATCGAAAACCTCGAGATGTAGATTGGGAGTATCTGGTAGTATTTTTTATCGCCGTCCATAATAGGTAGGTACCTACTAAATGAAACACACACTTCCTAATAAATACCTACCGAGAGTAGGAAATGCTTACTCAGGATGTAAATACCTTTTCATCTATCAAACTATCCACTCTTGGCAGATTGTCCGACTGACCTTTTAAAAAACCTTCTTCCATTCTACATACTTCACGTTTCACTTGAGTTAATGGGATTTAAAGGATAATTTACTTTATTTCTTTAAAATATAAGCACACTATAGGTATTATGAATACGAAGACAATCAAAACAATATGAAACGAGACGCCAAAACGCACCAAAGTTTACTGGAGTTCACCGGACCGACCGACCGCCGCCCCTTGTGTCGAGTTGTGACGTCATAGCGTAAGCGCGCCTAATCTCGGAAATTCAAAAAAGGGCTTGAACTTCTCGTCGTTATAACTTCGGAAATACTGCATGGATTGAAGTGAAATAAAAACTAGTGTAATATATATGACCTAAGCTCGGATTGTAGGTGCATTTGATAGTAATATTTTGACCCTTTGGCCTTCTCTATTGCTTGTCATATATGCGGATGGCGCAATAGTATTCATCAGATACATCAATCAACCCAACCACTGACCTCTACCAACAAACGATCTGAGTTATTACAAATATTCTTGATTCCTCTTTTTACAATAACAAAAAAATCTGATCGAGAAACCAAGTAAATAAGTCTGGCCGCATACGTGCGGAATCCAAATTCGATTTCCGCATAACAATTAGGTATTTAACAACTGATTGCAGCTTAATTGAACAATGAACACACCCATGGCATAATTGAATGTTTGTTCTTAATGTCAAAGTCAAACGGTTGACCAATGACCTGTCACTTTACCTTAATGACAGGTGATTGACAGTTCTTCAGCTTGTTTGCTTGCTTCGTTCGTGTATTTCATTCATTTTTTTGCAGACAAACAATACGAAAAAACTTGCCTTGTCGATCGTGTTTTTTCAGTTTTACAATTTACGAATGAAGTATCCAATTAATTGAAAAAGTGGTCCAAGGAGATTTTTTTACAGGAATCCTCTGCGTCTAGCAGCATCTGTCATGGGTGAGTAAACATAAACATTTAACACAAGTTGTATAACGCCGCAATTACACTGTACTTGTTTGTAATTGTGGGCGGTGTTGTTGGTGAAGTCTTTTGATTTAATGCAATGATATTTTGCGCAGCTTCTAGCGAAGTCACGAAGCTTCAGCAGCATCTAGCGCTGTTGAAGGAGGAGTATGGAAAGTTGCAGAGTCATTGTACAGAGGTGGAGAGGAAGTACACCCTGGCGGCGGCGTCCGCCGGGGACCTCAGCGAGACCAGCTTCGTCGCTCGCCTCCTCATGACCGTCGCGACGCTCTACGGCAGAGACACCTACTCGGATATCACCATTAAACTGCAGAGCAAGTCCATGCCCGGACACAAGTTTGTCTTGAATGCTCGCTCCGATGATTGGAATGAAGGAGCATTGAAAAATCTTGATGAACTTGGTAAGAATTGTATTAGTATTAGACTACATATCTAATTAGAAAAATAAAGTAATATTAATGCTTATTTTGTTCTACAATATAAATAAATAATAATTTTCGAACAATAGCAGGATATTACTCACTTTATCAACTGGATTCTTGTAATAATAATGTGATGAATACACCGAAATTTAAGGCATTTCACATTTAATAAATATTTTATTGCAGTTTCACTGCAGTTCCTATGGGAATATGTCAGGTCAGGAATGATATTAATCCAATAAACCAAATATCATGAAGATCATTATTGAGTTATCTATACACTTGTTTCCATGTTAACATTACATGAGTATAGATTAATATTTAACACTAGCAGCCCCCCTCGGTTTTACCCGCGTTGTGCCCGTTCCCGTGGGAATTTCGGGATTCTTATTACATAAAAACCTTCCTCTTGAATCACTCTACCTATTACAAAAAACCGCATCAAAATCCGTTGCATAATTTTAAAGATTTAAGCATACAGACAAACAAACAGACAAAAATAGCTACTTTGTATTATACTATGTAGTGATGTATTGTACTTGTAGCGCCCCGCGGTTTCACCACCATTGTGCCTGTTCCCGCAGGGATTTTGAGATCATAAATAGCCTATATCCTACTCTTTGAACGTGGCTATCCATTACAATAAAAAAATATTCAGATCAGATTTGTAATTTCAAAACAAACGAGATTACCCCGAACATGCAAACAAACTTACATATTATACCTGTTTATAATATTAGTATATTGTATAACTACGAATCTTCCTCATTATAGACTGGTCAACTCTACCCGATGATGTTGGAGCTGCTCTTCTCAAATGGCTCTACACTGACGTGGTAGACCTATCCAGAGGAGACTTGTTTGCTATGCAGCTCATGAAGTCAGCCGCCGGCTTCAAGCTGCATGGCCTCATTGGAAAGTGTGAACAAGCCTTAATAGCCACTGTCGGAGTGAGGTAATAATATACAAATAGTAGTATTAGTATTTCTTAGAAAGCTTGTTCACTTATCAGATATTGATATAATTGCTATTGATAGTATTAGATTTGCCAGTAAGTACGTATTATTGATTTTTTGTCTTGTTTAGGTATATGTATCATGTGAGGTATATGTCTAAGTATGTAGTTGTTTTGGTATTTTACTATTAAATGGTAAAACATATTGAAAATTAGTTTGAATAGTCCTATTAGTATTCTTTTCATCACTACTACTATAGGATTCACTTTTAAACCCTAACAAAAGCATTCTTACAAGTTTATAGTGCAACATAGTTCTTCAAAACTAAAGGTGAATTTTAATCTAGTTTATTTTAAAATTTGATATGTTACATGGGGAGTGTTCTTAGCTACAATTGCATAAAATTAATTGGGGATTATCACAATTTTTAAATTTTTATTTTTAACCATTTCATTTGCAGGACCTGTGTGAAGTACTACTCGGCTGCCGATGAGATAGGAGCCACGGCCCTGAAGGAACACTGTTCTGGACTTATTTCAGCACATTGGGATGACCTAACAGGTAATTTACAAACATTATAAATGCGAATGTGATGGTCTGCAAATGCTAAAATAATTTATTGAAATTAACTATGAAGCTACTTGAGACTATGTACTTACTATCTCAAAACTAGGGCTACAGATAAGACTTATAGACGAATTAGCATCCTTGTAGATGTTTCGGCTTATTCTGAATGCATGAATCATTAGAAATATATCATACTTACTCTAACAGCTCCCCGCGGTTTTACCGGTGTTTGGTCCGTTCCCGTGGGAATTTCGGAATAAGTAAGCAGGCTAAATCGCGGAAATCAATTGTCTGTGCGGATATAGGCTTGGAACACGAAACCTCTAAAATATATTTCAATGAGAGACTAACTAAAGAAAACCGTCAGTTATTTCGAGACTGCAGAAAACGCTCAAGTTTGGCTGGCTATCGTTATTGTTGGATTAACAACGGCTCCATCTTCATACGACGACGGGAAGGCACCCCTGCGATCCAGATTCGCTCTGGAGAAGACCTCCAACAGAGACTTGGAGCTGTCGAGGAAACTGTGCCCATATCTAAGAAGGATTAACATTTATTTTTGTTTTGTGTATTCTCTTTGTATTTTTAAGTTGTTGATTGTATCTGTCAGTTTCTGTGAGTATAATGTTTTTGGAACCATATTGGTCATGGGGGAAATAATCATTCATAAGTCTTTAAAATCTTTAGTATGGGAGTATTTGTTTTTCATACTACGATGTCATTTAATCAGTATTGGAATTAATATGTACCAACTCTATATTTCTATAAAGTCAAATTATCGTCATTCAACTGCATTGTTTATACTACAACTTAAAATCTTACAAACATGGCTTGTTTAGATTTTGAAGAAGACTTAGATAATAGCCTTAAAGTAGACTGTCACTTATGTGTTAATCTTGACTCTTGTAAAAACTTCCTTGTAGACAGTTATGAGCTTAAATTATTAACATTCAATATTCGCAGTATTCAAAAGAACTTTGATGAGTTTCTTGTGGCTCTTACAAGAATTTCTATTTCATTTGACGTGATTATCCTCACTGAATGCCATCTTGGTTCTTGTTCTATCATAAACTCAATTCCGGGTTTTACTCAACATGCGACAAGTAATATAAAAAATAGAGCTGGCGGTGTTGTTGCCTATGTGAGATCTGACTGGAGTATAAGAGTAAGTGAACCAAGTATTGCAGACGCTGATTCTCTACTGATTGAATTGCCTAACCAACAACGGATACTCGGTATCTACAGGTCCCCTTCATTTAGAAACATTAATAACTTTCTTTATTCCCTTGATTCATTTTTTAATAATGCTCTAAAGATAAAGAATAGCACTATTCTGGCAGGCGATATTAACATAAACATTCTTAAAGAGTCATCTCAAACCCAAGACCAAGTTTCCGATTATCTGTGCTTGATGGCCGAATTGGGTCTTAAGGGTGTAATTAGTAGTCCGACACGCGAAAATTCATGTTTAGATCACATTTTTGTAGATACTAAATTACAGGCCATTGGTGTAGTTTGTAAGACTAATGTTACGGACCACAGTTTTGTTATGGCAGGGTTGCGTTTACCGACGTGCAAAAAGCAAAGTAACTTTAAATACGTTCTCAACTACGACAATATTTCAAAAGAATTAAAGCAATCGGATTGGCACAGTGTTCTCACTTCTCGAGATGTATCTCAAGCAGCTAGCTTATTTACAACCCGATTAGTGGATGTAATCAATAAAAACAGTAAATTAACTTTCACATCTCGTCGTAAACATATAATCAAGGAATGGATTACTCCAGGACTATTAAAATGTATGAAACGTCGTGATTTTCTTCACATTAAAGCTAAACATAACCCTGATAATTTTGAATACCGGACGGAGTACAGGAGATATCGCAATGTTTTCTACAAGGTTTTAAAAACGCAGAAATTCGAACACAACAGAAAAGAATTTTACAAAAACAAGGACAATGCAAACAGTTTATGGAAGACCATTAAATCTGTATGTGAAATTAGCCCTAAAAAAGATAGCGCAACCGAATTACTACAATTAGCAGATTCCCCTTCTAAGTCTTTGAGTAATTGTAATGAATATTTTGCTAATGCTGGTAAAGACTTAGCTAATAAAATACTCCACAAACTTAATTGTTCTGAGGATCAACTGGCAGCTAAAATCAATATAACCACCAAGAACCTACAGTCCTTTTTCATGACTCCAACTGATTCCATCGAAGTCTCTGATATAATTAAAGGACTTAGGAATCGATGCGCTGCTGGTAGAGATGGGATTACCAATAACTTTTTAAAAAGGTACTGTAATTTAATTATTGAACCCTTGACATATATTATGAATCTTAGTCTATCGTCAGGTACATTCCCCAATGATTGGAAAATAGCCTCTGTCGTGCCAATTCATAAAGAAGGTGTAAAAACAACACCAGCTAACTTTCGACCAATATCTCTGCTTCCAGTTCTGTCGAAAATATTGGAGAAACTTGTTAATAAGAGACTCACAAAGTACTTAGAGTTAAACAATATACTGTCTCCCAACCAATATGGTTTTAGGCCAGGCAAATCAACGGAGGATGCTGTGCATCAACTACTAGACTTTGCTGTTTCTGCACTTGACTCTGGTGAAATATGTTTAGGCATTTTCCTTGATTTAGCGAAAGCATTTGATACGGTCTCACCAAAAATACTACTGAGGAAACTTGAATGCTTGGGCGTCAGGGGTGTTGCATTAGACTGGTTCAAAAGTTACCTTTCTGGTAGAGGTCAATCTATCTCAGTATCTGGCCATCACAGCAATGTCTTGGAACTATCTTTTGGCGTGCCACAAGGTAGTATCTTAGGACCTACGTTGTTTACGCTGTATATTAACGACCTTCTTTCTCTTTTCTACAATGAAGATCAAATAAAAATTCTGTGCTATGCTGACGACACGGTAATTATCTTTCGTGGCTCCACTTGGGAAGGTGTACGTGCCAAAGCTGAGGAAGCTCTTTCACGAATTGCTTTTTGGCTTGATCATAATCTGTTGACCTTAAACTCCGATAAAACGAAATTTGTCTGCTTTCATAAGACAAAAGCTTCTAAACCACGAAACAATTTTACTATTAGAATCCATAAGTGTCACAAGGTGGATTTAACATGCTGCTGTCCTTACATTGCCCGGACTGATTGTATAAAATATTTAGGAGTTTTTATTGATGAGCATATTTCATTCAAACAAAATATCCTTTTCCTTGCCGGTCGGGTTAGAAAATTGATTCACATCATGAAGCTTCTCAGAGAAGGGGCTGACAAGGATGTATTAATGTTAGTGTATTCGGCATTATGCCAATCAGTTATAGGTTATTGTATTACAGCGTGGGGTGCAGCAGCCAAATCTTTCATGATCATATTGGAAAGAGCACAGAGATCAGTGATCAAAGTAATGTTCAAGAAGCCTTTTCGTTATCCCACCGCTACTCTGTACGCTGAATCTGGAATCTTGACAGTACGGCAACTGTTTCTTCACAGAGCAGTGATAGCGTACCACAAGTTTTTCTCCGCCAGCATTACAAACAGCGGCGCTACATCCCGTAGGATGAATGTTAAAGTTGCTTCAGTTAAAACTAGTTTTGCTAAACGTTTTCGGTGGTTTGCTTTTCCATTGATATACCGACGTGCTTTAAATCATTGTGACCTCTCTTGTCTTCTCTATGGTGTCAAAGTTAGGATTAGGAAATGGTTATTGACCCTTGACTATTATGAAACTGAAAATATTTTGAAAATTGTAACCTAAAAGGTGTATTTTTTATTAACAATACTTAATATATTTTTCTCGTACATAGAATTGTCCTAACAATGACATTATATTGTACACCAGCATTGTATTGTATATTCAAATTCAAATTCAAATTATTTATTTGTTCATATTACCTATAATCTGCTGCAGGTTCTGTTATTTTGATAAACTGGCTTGTATAATCTAATCTCAATTAACTTAAATAAGTGCTTTATTGTTAGTTTGATTTCTTGTATGTTGTTCTGTCAGTGTTTCTTTTTCATTAATGCTAAACTGTTTTACGGCTACCCGCGATACAGGCTAGCCCTAGTGCGGGAGCCATTGGATATGTAATTTTTAAGTTTAAGCTTTTTTTGTCAATAAATATTTTTCATTTTTCATTTTTCATTTTCAGTTCGAGTAGGCTAGTGGCCAACCCTGGTGCCGGAGTATTTAGACCGCCTAAAAACCTCCGACACTAGCGATTGAAACAACCGGCACCGAGAATTTAACGTGCCCTCCGTATCCAGTTAGGGTCAATTTATACTAGCGCAGAGTCGAAGCGCATCGAAGCGTCTATCCAAAACTGAACATAACAAATTCAACCTTAACCCCACTACGTAACGCCCACATTACTTCTGAAATTTTAAAAAGACGCGCGCATTCTTCGGAATTCGCGCATCTTCGCGCGAACAACGCTGATTGGTGCGCGCGCATTCTCGCGTATCCATGCGACCACTAGCGAACCTACGCGACCACTAGCGAACCTACGCGACACGCGTCATCAGTCGGGGATTACTACTACACGTAAAAGAATGCGCGCGTATGTACGGCGAATCCGCGCGCATTCGTGCGGCTTCGCTTTAGTTATAAAGAATTTGACGCTTCGATGCGCTTCGACTCTGCGCTAGTATAAATTGACCCTTAGCGCCACGGGTTGACTGTTGTATATGCTTCCAGGCGACGACTTCGCGCACATGTCTTCAGCGCTGCTCTACAAGATGCTGAAGAGTAAGACGACGCAGCCGCTGCACGGCGCCGTGAGGCTGCTGCGGGAGGACGTCGTGTTCCTGTGCCTCGTCGAGAACCACGCTAATGTGAGTACCTTTAGCTCCTTCGCAAACGGATCGTTACCCTAGTCGTATCGTTACAACGCTACGCGTAAGAGACCTACTATGTTGCACATCACTAAAATCATGGCGTCAACGGCTCCAGACGTTTTGGATTTTGAAGATTTATTTTCTGTTCAGAGGAAGAGGATTTTTGTTGTATGATTTTGTTAGAAGTAGAAAGCACGTTCTTAATGAATCCATCCATACATTGGAAATGATTACAGGAAGAGATTGTTTATATTCGCTCAATAATTTTTTCAGTCATATTGAATACTGAATTTCAAATGCTTTATAAACTTTTTACCGCAAAAAATCTATGTGAGTACGTTTACTATAAGTACCTTTATAGTTACGATCCTACTTCGATCACTTCACCGGATACTGGTTTAATAATGCCCTCAATAGGAATGGGATCTCCTATTTCGGCTTTTCATTTCGCAAACAAACAAACAAATCAAACTCTTCAGCTGTATTATTCAGTTCCCATTATATATTTGTTAATGCAAAAAAATATCTACATACTTCTCATCTCGACATCTCGGTTCCAATTTCGATTACGTGTTCTTATAATCTATCTATCTTCTACCTATTATATAAAAATTTGTTTGTCTCGCTAAAATTCGAGAGAGGCTGGGTCGATTAAGCTGATTTAGGTTTTGGAACTTTTGTCGTAATCCCGGGAAAATTTAAAGAGTAAGCAGTGACGGTATACATGCGGGTGAAACCGCAGGGCACAGCTAGTAAGAAATGAAAACAGTTTTTAACTAATTAGGAATGGTTTATTGACTAATATTTATTTATTTAACTGAGCGTTATACATTTAAACCAAGCATTCTATACATAAATCTTTTGAATACAAATGACAAATGCTTCAAGCATTTTTTATCCAATTTACAATACTTATACTTTCTTCAAGAGCTGGGCTCTTGTATCGTGTTCTAAATAAACAATATTAATTAAAAATTATATGAATACAACTAAAAAATGTTAACTATATTTATACGAAAGATAATATACTAATATACATCACTTCTCTTCCTTCTTCTTCCTTTATTTGGTGTACATCACAAGTTTATAATAACTAAAACCTCTATAATTTTAACGAGTTAAGTGGCTACTCACGACTCACTATCTACTAATAAGCTCGCATAGTTGAACCAAATTAATTCACTAACTAGCAACGAATACATGAACGAGTTTTATAGCAGATAGTACAATCGCGGTTAGTAGCTAATTAACAAGTAAAGAGTAATTAAGGTTTTAATAGTATTTTTTTAATCTAGCGTTCTAACATACATATGTACTTATGAGCCTTATGACTAGTAATTTAGCACCGTACATGCTCTCTAGGTTACACAGTTGACATTGTTTAATACAAATAAACAGTGTGTCCAAGAAACTGTTGAGAATATTTAGAACCTTTTCATATTCCAACTTTTATAATACATAATAACATGTCAATGAGAATTTTCAAATTGTGTAATGTGACAAGGCACCAAAGTGCTCAACGTTTTCATGATATACGTAACAAAAAATGGTGATTTTGTGACCTTCAGTGTATCGTTCCCGCTAATATTATAAATGCAAAAGTCTGAGGATGGATGATTGTATAAATACATGTCTTCATGACGACCAACATGTAGTTTCTGCATTAAGAACCTCCTACTTTACCTATTATAATAAAACTTGGAAATTTCGGGTCCTTAAAAGGCCCGTTACTAGTACATACATAACGTAAAAGAGATTGTCTACCTGTTTACAAAGATAAGAATTATACATAAAAAGTTAATGTTTCTACACAGCAAAAGGATTCAATTTGCAGCCTTCTACAGAAACAGTCTTTAGGCGTAAAATTTACCCAAAAAGGAGGCTTTAACCCTAAACTCCCATTGCAGTAGTCATCTCTACATAAACATTATTTAGTCGTAAGCGAGACCTACAAAATAAATAAAAACCTACCCACCTGTAAGTAGGTTTTAATCTTAAAGTCTAGGCGTAAAAAAGACTCAGAAAGACGGTAAATAAGATCACCCAAGTGAAAGAAGGTTTTAATCCTAAACTTCCATTGCAGTAGTCCCCCCTACAGAAACATTCTTCCGTGTCCGTCGGTCTGCCCGCGTCTGCTCTATGAGTACACCCTATTTCGTACACTTCGAATACCCTTTTCACTGGTCTCCACTTCTTGTCCTTTAATACTTGATCCCCGTCCATTGTTTGAGGCGCGCAACCCCGGTTTACTATTGTCACTGGAATTTAAAATAATTATTGAGGTATTTGATTGGGTTAAAGATTTTTTTTAAATTGCTTATTGTTAGGGTCTGGATATTGAATTTTCGGAACATTTAATTGAGGTCAACCCCACCATCCTTCAGCATAGGCAACACCACTGTGAATCTGAAACCCTGCTTTAAAAAACATTAGGCTTTACCCACCGCTTTTATTAATGGGAGTACAAAAAAGCGAGCAATTCTAAATATACAGGGTGAGCAATCCAAATGGGTCAGTATGGAGGTTTTGGAAACCATAACAGATAGCGAAATCTTGGCTTAGGAACCATGACGTCGATTTTAGTAAAAAGAAAAACTGCATTCATATACTTACAAAAATACGTGTACTCGGCCCAGGAATCGAACCTGGACTTTTTTGAAAAATTAAATTTCGTTATTTTCCTTTGAATATCGGTTATGTAGCTCTTAAATAGTAAATGTTACTAAGAAACATGATATCTAAAACTAATAAAATGCATTGTTTTTAAACAACGAAGTTTTATTTTTCAATACTTCAGTGCCGCCGCCGGCCCTTTGACTTTGTATGGGGTAGTTTTAATATTGTTTAAAATAAGCGGTGGTATCCATATGTTATTCGATTTTGTGTAATTAGAAGGCAAGTGGCGTTAACCTCAGTGACCTAATAGCTAACATAAATAGAACTATCAACGCCCCGCGGGTTTATTCGCGTGTAACCTTTATGTACTTCCAGGCTATAACTATCTAGCCTATAGATAAAGGCCTAAGGTGGTGCAACGACAACCGGGAATTATGGAGTATGCCGAAAAGTAGCCCCGCGACTTCAGCCTAGACTATTACTACGGAACACGGATGGGGTTTAGTGGGTATTACCCGACACAAAATGATCCCCGTATCGGGTGATTGTGCCGGCGTTGAGTCCTATATACCCCGGTTGTTTGGGGAAACAACCGCGTACATGAATTCCCCATCCATGAATAGGGAATAGAGAGGCGTTGGCCCTGCAGTGGGACACTACAGGCTATTAAACATAATAATATTAGTCTTCCCTTTTCCAACGTTTTCCTTGTAAGCGGTAGGTCGTTTACTTACTGATCTCATTGTTAACTTCAAGCGTGGTAGTCCGCTTGTAGCAAATGGTCGAGTAGTTGCAGTCCACTAGGAACTCCTCCTTATTGGTGTGGTTCTGGAATCCTTCGCACACTTTGTCCACCAACTTGTTGTAGTCGGCGTCGAACTGACTCCGACATTGGTAGCATTTTAATACTTGAGTGCCTAAAGTAGCTGAAAGAGAAACATACTCTCATTAATTTAGTCAACTATAGTTCTAGTATTTAACTAGCAGCGCCCCGCGGTTTCACCCGCGTTGTACTAGTTCCTGTGGAAATTTCAGGATGAAAAGTAGCCTATAACCTTCCCGTAGAATGTGGCTATCCATTACAAAAATATTTTTTCAAATCGGACCAGTAGCTCCTGAGATTAGCGCGTTCAAACAAACAAACAAACAAACAAACTCCGCAGCTTTATAATATCTTATATATAAAATTCTCGTGTCACAGTGTTCGTTCGCGTACTCCTCCGAAACGGCTCGACCGATTCTCATGAAATTTTGTGAGCATATTGAGTAGGTCTGAGAATCGGCCAACGTCTATTTTTCATCCCGAAATTCCCGCGGGAACGGGTACAACGCGGGTGAAACCGCGGGGCGCAGCTAGTTAGTATATATTATTCGTATCATCGTCGTATATTGTAAAATGTCTGAGAAGAGATGAAGCGTAATAAGTACATACGAGTATAACCTCCTTAAATTATTTTCGTTAGTAAATACAGCGTAGTACAAACTGTATTACGCTGTTAAAGTTTTCCTTGTTTTTGTGTTGATTTCAGCTCATATATTTTATATATTGTTTGTTCTTTGTAGTACAATAATTGAAAGGATGTGCAATTTACATGCATTTGAAGGAAAATAACAACATAAAGATTTCATATTTATTGGAATTCCTCATAAAATAATAGCTCGCCAATATTGCAAATTGTACCAGTCCTTATACTCGTTTTAATTACTATATACAAACTCGTCAGTTTTATTTCTTCAAATAACATTGTATGTACCGACAATGTTTAACGAACCAGAAATGCCATCTGTTACCAAGACTCGTATAATATCAATTCGTAAATCTTAATTAGGAATGTACCCTAAATTAAGAACGTCGGTTTTGGACAAATGAATACAAACGTTTGTATGTCCAAATGTGGTCAGTTTTAATGACAGTTTTGTCTATGTTTTAATGTACTACTGAGACTCATCGGTGCAGTTTGGTCAAATATAAAGCGTTATAATTGACTCATATTTATGATTAATAACTAGTAATAGGTAGGGTAAAACACACGAAATTAATACCTATCAACAAAGTACCTAATGATTTATGAAATAATTTTGTATTTTCCTTTAACCATTAGGTAGATACTTGCCTTGCGCCCGACTCTATAGTTTTACAATTACACACATCCTTTTATTTCCAGTTACCTTATAGTTAACAACTTCCCCCTCTCTTATAACGAATACCATGTTGAGTTTACTAATTCAATAAAGTTTTTAGATTTCTAATGACAAAAATAAATCTAGTACCAAAAAATTTATGTTGCAGTGTCGAAATCCCAAGAGATAGTGATGGGCGACACTGAACGACTTGAATTACTATTCGGACATGTTCTTAATTCAAATAATTTAATTGTTATTACTTGGACGTGATCCGATCAAGTCCCATGGTTTTGGGCAGTTTATTGCTTCCGTAACCATGGTCAGATACCAACCGTTCAATAGTCGATATAAGTCCAATCCTCAAAACAATTATTTCTATGACTAGCAGCGCCCCGCGGTTTTACCCGCGTTGTGCCCGTTCCCGTGGGAATTTCGGGATAAAATGTAGCCTATAGCCTTCCTCGATAAATAGACTATCTAACAGTGAAAGAATTATTCAAATCGGTTCAGTAGTTTCTGAGATTAGCGCGTTTAAACAAACAAACAAACAAACAAACAAACAAAACAAACTCTTCAGCTTTATAATATTAGTATAGATAACCTTCATTACGCCCACAACACGTGATAAAATTCAGAACTATTCGCTTCTGAATTAATTTGAATACTAATAATTAAGAGTCGATACCCACACGATGTTAATATAGTTGTGTTATCACCTTATTTGACCAGGCGAGTGGTTTACAATCCATTGTACCTTTTATATAGATGTGGGTATAGACAACGTTAGAGTATTATGTAATGAGGTTTTGCATAATAATATTAGTAGGTGTATAATATCCTTCTATTAACAATAGCTAGGCCTACTTAATGTTTTCTTTGGATAGGTGATATAATATTCAACGGACGACCTGCGGATATATCGCTGTAAATTTAGGAGTCTTTTTTGTATTCAAAATTAATATGGGTGTTTTATTCTAGTACATAGATACATATTCGCTTGAGTGTTACCAGTTTACCCCATTCAATTCTACTTACGGTCCACCAAACTCGCACGATTATATGGTTAAGTAGGAGGAACTTTCTATTAATATTTTATCCAACTTCTTTGAGATGCGTTGTATCATGTAAGTGAGTTACATCCTATAATTTCGGTTTCCCAAAAGAATATACGATTTCCCATATAAAATCGCGACGCGAAGTTAGCACGTTAAATAATATATCACGATGAAGTAAATACTCGTAAGATCCTTATTGAGTATTATACATTTGTGGTCGTGACCCGCTTTCATTCTCCTTATCAGGTCAATGGATTAATTGATGGTAAACTGGTCGTAAGACGCCGATTTTATGTTACTTAATGACTATCTCTTGGGCTTTGAATGTGTTACTTAATGAGAAAGCTTCAATGGTTATGAGGTTATGACGTAGCTACGCACTATTGTTCGGAACATCATTTTGCCTTATATATTCACTTTGATAACGCCTTATCTCAGTAATTAGTAATTAATTATTGAAAGCTTCAGTGAGTTAAAAGCTTTACCTTACCGTCTTATTGGCCGATACTTTTTAAATAATCTTCGAGAATGCCGACAAAGGTTTATCTCTATATTATCATAAAGATTTGTCATTAAATGTTCCAATTTCCATTATCTTTTAAATAAATGTATTTGATAACGAAATCAGGGTCACAATGTCAAATGTTTTTAGTTAGTTGTACTTAATTATTGCATAAAGCGAGGTTTAGACTAGCAAGTTCTTCCTGCAATTTCTTGAGCGAGTACTTGCTGCTTCGTTTACATTACGTGCAACATTTGTAGCTCAATTCGCTTTCGCAAGAAACCCGCAAGATCTTCCTTGCAAGTTCTTGCGCGATTGTTTAGATTAGCAATGACTTGCTGCGATTTCTTGGGCAAATATTCTCTGGTCCGTTTAGATTGCCTGCAATTTTTGTAGCACAAGTCGCTTTCGGAAGTTACCAGCAAGATCTCGCTTAGAAGTTCTTGCAAGACTGTTTACATTTTACCAGATTTTTTATGCAATAGTTATTTCTAACTGAGTGTCACTGTTAATTTACTCTGAGACGTGTTTGTGAATTTATTATTGAAACTTATAAAATGCCTAGCTGTAGGAAAATAACGTGCTGAATGGCATTTTTCTTAATTTTGTTGCGATAATCCTTGCTTTTAGTATCCCACAATTGGGCTTTTGAAAAAAAAATGATTTTTTTATGTATTTTAAAACTTTATTATTAATAATATTGATATTTAATGCAAAAAACTTCAAAAATTTTTTTTTTCTACTCATTATAAACAATTAAAAATTGATGAAATTTAAATAAAAATCACGTGACTATAAACGCACCATGATTGGTCACCATAGTTGTGACGTCATAATGTTATAGCTATTTAATGACAGTACAGCGTTTACGGCTATTTCTATAAACTGCAATGAGTGAAAACTAACATTATGACGTCACACGCGCTCGGGTTTGTTCGGGAGTTGTAGGCGTGTCTTCGGTACCTACTGGATTCAAAAATTAATTTTTATTTTTAAATAACTTTTGAATTATTGCGAAAAAAAAAATAGTTTTGTTAGAAACTAATATATAATCTTGCCATATATCACATTTTTTTTTTTTTTCAAAAACCCAATTCTCTGTGCTGTTCATACTTTTCTATTAGCTGCACAATTTCATTTCGCGCCCAACTTTTTTAACTGACATCTTGCACAAGATACAAAACTTTATTTTGCAAACAAATTAACCCAGAAGTTCTTGCTGCAATGTCAAAATAGCGTTTACACATGTGACTTCCGACAAGTCTGTCCAAGTTGGAATACTTGCAGAAGTTAGCTTGCCACAACAGTTTACACAGTAGTAACTACTAGCGGAAGTCGCCTTCTGCAAAATTTATTGCAAATCTAAACTCGCAAGCATCGCAAGCTGAAAAAATTGCAGAAGTGGCTTGCCTCGGCCGTTTTTTGGTGTTTACACATATAACTTGTAGCAAGTTCCGCAAGCTGTAAAACTTGCAGAAGTGAGCTTGCCACACCTGTTTAAACAGTGGTAACAGCTTGCGAAAGTCAACTTCTGCAAATTTTATTGCTAGTCTAAACCTCGCTTTATAAAGCGGAAAATATCGTTTTAATACGCAACTTAGCAAAACATATGTGATGTATGTTATACCTTTATGTATTTAAATTAATTGACTGAAATGAAAGAATTTTACTGTTTGTCGCTACTTGGGTACAAAAATCAATATATATTATGTACTGTCGGGAAAAGAGCAGGTATATAGTTTTGATTGTTTAACGTTTTCTACAGAATAACATCACGAGAAACATTAAGTTGTGCCTCTTATACCAATAGGAAGAAAGTACCTTCGAAAGTAGCTTTTATGTTCTTGATTGCAGGAAAAGCAATTATAAGTGCAATACGTAATGTTATATAGATAATTACAAATAGCTGAAATATAAAAAAAATACGAATCCGATATATACGAGTATAGATAAAACTTGTCCGTTTTTAATTTTCCAATTATTTCCTCCTGGCTTTTTGAATGTGGTTTAAAATTATCGCAACAGGATAATATATACTCGTACAATATTACACGTTATAATAACTCATTACTTACATTTCAATAAAACTACGAATATCACAAACGCCTCCTTCAAATCCATTTTCAATAAAACCCTAACTAAAATTTTAAAACACTTCGATGTTTGGTAAACATTAGCACAGGCTACCTAATAGTTACTACTACGTGAATCAGTACGCACTATTTCGACATTATGTGCGCTTGGCTTGCGACACATGTGTTCGCGTGTCGCGACACTTCGCTACTGGAGTCGCCCCAGTGATTACATGATTCACAGGAAAGAAAGGACGGCAGAACGGGACATGTCCAAATAACGTTCGAATTAGGTTCTTATAACTGAACTCTTAACGTTGATTCACGCGATTGTTGTTCGTTCAATGTTGGCGCCGGCGCACTACTGACATACACGCTTACGTACGTGCCAAATAAGTCGGGCCGCGGCAAAAATTTGAATCGATCGAATGCAGAAAAAAGTTTGCAATTTTGTTACATAGATCTCCAAAAGCCTGGAGCCTGCAAAGTTATCGGGCACGAACTCTAGATACAAATAACTATTTGAAACCACTACCATTTGTTTTTAACCTCGGTCCTCTCGCAGTATCCCAGCTTCCTTTATTTTTATTTTCGCAGAATTATGACTAAGTTAATAATTCTGGTTTATTTCGTGAGCAAACTGAATTATTGGTATGGAATTTATCTCGATGGTTTTTTGATAATTCACACGTTTGATTCATAGATACCTACTAATTTTTCTTCATTCATCTTTAGCTAGACGAAAATACCTCCATGAATCATGAGTCACCCTTTCATTCAGTCTGGCCGTTCTATTTGTTATGAATATTCAAAACTTGGTTTAAATGTATAATGAGATCTGTTATAGAGTACTATTTATTTGCTTATTCTTATTAGTACTATACTTACCGTTGCTCTTTGAACCAAAAAGAATGCGAAATGATTGTCACTTGTCCAGGTTGGATAGTTTAAGACTCAATCGATTCTTTACGATTTTCAAATGTTTTTCTACATCTACGTCACAACGTGTTGTATTTTCATTTCGGCGGCGAAACACTTGAGAAACGCACTGCAGACTATTATTAGACGTCCACCTTTTTAAATGTCACCTCACTTTGACCGTGACCGAAAACGAAAACGTCGAAACCACTTTTTACTCACCACTGAGTTGTTAGAGATGGTAAAGAGGCATGCGATTAGGTGAGTGTCTCGTCTGATGAAATAAATAAGAATTAAAACTAAAAACATAAGTTGTTATTTATTCTAATTCTATATGCAACATATATGGTAAAAACTGCAGGTGCAGTTAAACAAAGAATGTTTACTTACATGTCTATCATTAAGAGTTACTGGTACCACCTGGTTTCATCCGTTCAATCATTTCTATTATATAGTTATGTACTATGTTAACTAAGTACTCATGTCACGATTTACAGCTAAAACTCTCCAGCAGATTTATCCAGGTTAAAGAAAAACAACTATTCATCGATGCTAACAAACTTTCGAATGTAAATATGAGATGTTTACATATTGTTATTCATATTTTATATTTAAACTAGCAGCGCCCCGCGGTTTTACCCGCGTTGTACCCGTTCCCGTAGGAATTTCGAGATGAAAAATAGCCTATAACCTTCCCGTTGAATGTGGCTATCTATTACAAAAAGAATTATTCAAATCGGTTCAGTAGTTTCTGAGATTAGCGCGTTTAAACAAACAAACAAACAAACAAACAAAACAAACTCTTCAGCTTTATAATATTAGTATAGATTATTATCTTATTTGAGTATACCTGTAATGTAGATGATGAATGAGACGTTTATCACGACTTGCAGCGTTCAGCTGACAAATCTGATTGCTTGATTGTATTGGCATTTAGCAGAATATTTGAGGTCTGACCATAAACATCTGACCATACCATAAACAATCATAATAGATACTATTGCTAATACTGATAGGATGCTTTCGGAATTAACTGTCAGTTAGTTTTCATGTGGGTTATTCAGTCAAAACGTCCTTATTTCAAATGAGTAAAAAGCTTTAATTCTGGCTGGTTAGAATAGGAACGTTTACAAATTTAGAGGGACATAGACTATATTTTATCCCGGTTAACTCATAGTACAAGGAGGATTGCCTATTGAATTAGTAAGCACAAAGAGCGCTTTCGTTATCGTAAGCACATCCTAAGCTCAGTATTCTGACGGCAGCATGTGGCCGGAAGCGCCTGGTACTCTGGTAAACGGCTTCTCAAATGACTCAACATTCTATTGGTAGCACAATGTAGTCGATTTTCAAATCTGCTCCTCTACTGAGCAAGTAGTCTCAGTTTGGTTTGGGCTGTTTTAAAGAGTAATCCCACTAATATCCACTGCAGGATAAAAGCCTGTCCGCACACTGGAGATAATCAGTATATCGAATATTTTAAGTAATCACTATTACATGCCTATAACAAAGAACCTAAGGCTTTAACTGGTTATTGTCGTATAATTAATTGTTAAATAAATTATTTAATTAGGAGAGTCCTTTACATTACTCCATCCCCTATACTCATCTCCTATACTATTACCCTAATAGTTAATTAAATACGACAATTTGATAAGGAATGATCAATTAGTATTCCTTTGTTTTTCATTCAAATCACATTCTTCCGTGTTGAGGTTTTACGATCATTCTCGAATTGATTTATATGCAGTATGTACATTCAATAAAGTCATAAAAGTACTCTAAATTATTTTGATCAATGCTCCAACCACCTATTTTATTACAGCAGCTTGTTATTTTCAAAGGGCGATGAACCTGTTTTGATATGTTGTAATGTAAATAAAACGTTATTTTGTTTATTGTATGAAAGTTTACTGCTAGCTAAGTGGTCGAATGAGAACATATACAACTGTATAAGGAGAATACAGGGTGTACCACGGGTCCATGACTATGCTAAAGGGTTTGGGACATTCTGCACTACGAATACACGAAATAAAAAGAGGGTGTATCTTTAGTATTTTATGAATATTTACAATCCTGTACAATACTCTGTATGTTCATGTTGACATTAACCAGTTATTGTTGTGAAATGTATAGCGTTATCGCGGTGACATCCTTTTGCTAATTACGATAAAAATACACTTTGTTCGCAATTTGTGACAATATCATTATTTGTTAAATATGAGAGAAATATATTAATTAAGGATTAGACGTAGAAAAGAAAAATATATTTATTTTCAGTTGTAGCATTCAACAACATAGACATACTCGTATATAATAGAGAGACTGGTAACGCCCCCACTTTTGACACGTTGAACCGTTCCGTTGGAATTTTGGGAATAAAAATTAGCCTACTCACCTAACTTTAACTAATTCGTGAATGACTAATATTTCAAGTCCAAAGATTAGCGTGTTCAGACAAAAAACTCTTCCGCTTTATTATATTAGTGTAGATTCTAAAAAACAAACTGTGCGAATAGCTCCACAAAGCAGTGATGCCATCTTATAAATTGAAGTCTATTTTATTATACTTTAAGTGGTAAGATAACTCACTGTAACACTAAAACTGCATGCAACAAGAACACTATATTTTTTAAAGTAATAGAGACATTATCTTATCGTGTCTAGATTATGTTTTGCAAACCTTATCTGGCAATGGATTATGTTCTGATACCTCTATGATGTAGGTACCTAAACAACAGAGTAGAGACAAATAATAATGTGCAGTTTTGTTTGACTCGCTTTTCTCCAGATTCTGAAGAACTGGAAATTTTCCGAAGAGTGATCTGATAGCATATTTCAAATAAGTTCCCATGATAAACCCTTCCCTCACCAGGATCAAGCTTACAAACCAAAATCCCCAACTTCACTTCAATCCTGGATCCACCACTGCACTGCACATTATTGAATAGGTCATAAAATATCTTAATTACTGAGTGGTTTCATCCTCCTCAATGTACTTAAAACTTTTGTTAGCGACACTGTGGTGCTCCGGACCAGGATATGGCCCACCTGTTATCCTGCCTTCTGTGCCTTGCCACCTGCACTAAGGAAGACTTAATAAAGTCTCAGACATTGCCCTTCTGCTAACTAAATACTGGACCGGAAAAACTCAAATGCCATGGACACAAAAGAAGACCTTGCAATGTGATCTAACAGATACACCGTTACTCTAATTTTCAGTAGAACAAAAAACGTAGACATAGACACTATTATCGTTAATCATAATGCTTCCAATCGATAAACCAGTATTTAGTTTTATCCCGAACAAGTAGTCTCGACGTCTGTGGCGCCAGATTATGACGTCATCCCGTTTAGTCTCAGCTGTTCTCAGTTTGGTATTATTTCAATATGTCTAGAGTCAGAATGAATTGAAAAATGTGGCCCAAAATAATAGTATTATAGTTTAGAAAATATTATTTTATTCCTTTCTGTACTTCAAGCGTGTTCCTCTCCTATTGATATTCTGGTACTGTACGAGTCTTCAGTGATAGAAGGTTTCGTATAGAACAATATTTTATCTAGAATCTAAATCTTAGATTATGTATCATCTTGACTAATTGTGTACCTCAAAGGCAAAACATTCTTAAACATTAACAACCAACCAACTTTATTTCTTAAGTAAGGACTATAATTTTCTTTATGCTAATGCCACCATTACTATTGTAATAATCCTCATAATTCAACGCATCAATCTCGTGAGTGGCCATTAAATGTGGTCACAGTAAGTGATAATGTAAGCAAATGAAAATTGGTCAGTAACCTTTATTGATTTAGGGTAAGGGAGTGGTTTTCGTGTTGTGTGTCTATTACGTTTATTTACTGCTTTCAGTGCCCACTTGTCTGTCTAGCCTTCATTAATTTAACTGTCTGAAAATAGGTCGCTACTTTAAAAATGATAAAATTATACTAATATTATAAATGCGAAAGTGTGTGAGGCTGTATGGATGTAAGTTTGTTACTTTTTCACGCAAAAACTACTGTACGGATCTGGATGAAACTTTACAGTAATATAGGTTATACATCAGAATAACATATGGGATAAATTTAATCCCGATATTCCCGCGGGAAAGGGTACAACGGGGGGCGCGGCTAGTACTTGTTATATATATTCAAGTGTGGTCCGAGCTTGAGATCATCAAACCAATCAAATAAAAGTCATGGGTTACATTCACCCTCTCCCTGTACTGACATCATCAGTAAGACTTTGTCCTTTCGTAGACACTTGCAGACGGTTACTTTGAAAAAGTTTCGATGGATTAAGTTTTGAATGAATGGGTGTTTCGATTTCACCTGTTTTGTTTGACATAGCAATGCCTCTTGTGTACCATAAACTATTGCTATCAGATTTATTTAGGCTTTAGGTTGTTCATTGAAAAAAAACATGTCGTCGTAAAAATATATTACCTAGATAATAAATAAAGCTGTTGGTCCATTTACAATTAAACTATACAACTATATCATTATCACATATCGTTATTGCATTTCGAAGACGTTACCGTCTTCTGCTATTTTATGACATGTCTACACATTCGCTTCACATTACTTGCAAGGTTCAAAGCGTGAAAATAAACTGTAAAATGTTCTTGTATTGAGCCTCTCTGAAGATAAGACCGAGATGAATTAACGAATGTGTACACTTGGCATTATGAAAAAATCACACAATCGTATAAAAAATGTCTCTAAGATTGTCCCAATGGCACCTAAACGTTCAGATCAATGACAAAATGTCCTCCTTACTACCTAAGACTGTTAATGTATTTCATTAGATTGAACACTACGATAACACCCATAATGTCTGTGTATCCTTCGTGTGTCGTTTTCGGTGCGGCGTTGCATAAATTGCTGCGACAGTAGCAGTATCTGGAATTAGAAAAATATTAAGAATTAACTGAAAATACTCAAGTTGGTAGATGTAATATAGTCATCGATTACGTTGTCTAAAAACTGGTGCCAGGCTAGGGTTGGCCACTAACCTACACGTAACCTACACCTACATCTTCCAAACTAATATGGATTTAAAAAGTTGACAGAATTTGGAAATTATTTTAAATTGGCATAGTCTATGCTTTTCCGAATTTAATTCTATCAATTTTGTTCTATACAAGAGGGTGGATCGCTGCTTTCAATTCTATAGCATTTCCCTTACCTGTTGTGCGTGACTCGTTCCCCTTTATCGTCAATACTTTCGCAGCCTTCTTTGTAAGGTTCTAATATTTCGTATTTCGATGACCACTTTCCGTCTTTGTAGTCCTGGTACTTGTGCTTTTGTTGCGCGCAATCTCTGACCACACCTTGTATTCGAACTGAAAATATAAGCATATAAAATACTGGTTACTTGAATTTCAACATACTCCAATATTCTTCTTAGAAGTAACGGGCAAAATAAAATAATATTGGTTCTAACAATACTCCTAAATTAATTGATTCTACAAGTGGCATGCCGCCTTTCATATTATGCTGCCTAACAATAATAAAAACGCTTTAGCTTGCTGCATATAGATTGAGGATTAAAGTGTAAAATTAGAGCAATCTAAGAATTCAGTTTACAGGAACCAGTAAATAAGTTCATAGAATATATGCATCAATATGTTGCTAAAACATACACGGTGCAAATGTAGCCTTTCGAGGTATTTGTTGTCCTCAAAATGTCAGTCTCTGTGTTGTGGAACCGGATTATGATATTCAACTCTACATCCACTTAATCCGGTGGTGTATAAACCGGTTAATATGTACATGTTACATCATGTAGGTGTTAATGTCATCACGAAAACAAGTTTACGTAGAACTGAACTAATATAAAAAAGCAAGTATCGTGAATTGAAGAACAAATACCTTGCAAAAACAGTGTTGGGTAAAACAACCTACAATTGAACATTATGTCAAACTGTTTCCGTATTTTTTTGTTGTTGTAGTAGTATCATTACCATTCTTATTGGCAAACATAAAGTTTTTGCGCTGAGATCAAATACATATTTTCTAGATTGATCACCACTTGAACTCGGTTATTAATTACAACACATAAGTTATTTTATCTGGCAAAAGCAATATTATTTTGTTCAAAAGAATAAGTTCAGTATCCTGGTCAATCAATATTCGTATGTTTTATTCAATTTGACGCAAAAGGATGAGACACCATGACGTCATTTCAAGTTTTAATAAAATCTGCGATGCCATATGCGTAGCTTTCGAGCCGGGCGTCGTCAGCTTCGAATATTTTAAATTCCTTTATTCTATACCTTGTACATCTTTGCCATTACGTAACACTATGCTTAGTGCTAAAACTTGTATCTTTAAAAAGCAATTAAACCTTATTTTGGCTTAAGTAACTGTTATATCTGGCCTGTTTCATTTTGGTTTTACATTTTGAGTTGAGTAGTTATTGTTTAAGCTATATGATAAATCTATAGTTCATTGTATACATAAGATATTGTTATGATGAGACTATGTTTAATCTTAAGCCATTATTTACCTCCTTCTTGAATATCCAAAAAGAAGTCCTGCTTCAAACACATTGTTGAGTAGGGACAATCCACAATGAATTTGCTGGAGTGGTCAAAGTGTATACAGAGGTTCGTGGTATTGTAATACTGCCCCGGAGGCGGGTTAATTGAGCACTGGTAACATTGAAGAGATGTCACTCCTGGAAAAGTTGAAAACATTCTTTATTAGTTAAGTAAGTTATTAAGTATTAGCCTGTAATGTCCCACCGCTGGATAAAGGCCTCTCATCTCAAAGAAGATATCAGTACAGTGAGGAGGATTAGGCGTAATCACCACGCTTTCCAAATGCGAGTTGGTGATCTTAAACCCGAGCCATGTTTGAAAAGTACGAAACATGTTTATTAGTTAAAGATCGTTAATTTTCGATACAAACCATTTTTTTCCCTTATTGAACTGGAGTATATGACAAGTTTTAAATCACCTTACTCTATTTAACTCTATATTGATTGTAAAATGGCATAGGTAAGGAAATTAATTAATATGTATGATTCTGTAAAAGTACAAGCTTATAAATAACTTAAGATACTTAAAAGTTTGCACAATACGTTTGGCCAAACTGATGCCAACACGACATAATTATGCCATTTGATTTTTGTTACATTACATATATATTTTACAAATAGCAGTATGAGACTGAACATATACAGATGTTTGTTATCTTCAGAATTGATCTCACGTCCTATTCGACTTTCTTGGTTTAGCAATTATTCTGTTCTAGTATCTAATTACCTAGTATGATATTTCCAGATGATTTCTTATAAAACTAAAGTTAAGTTTAGACCACTAATGTTAGTGTAACGAGGCATATTTACATTAATCTATTCTAGTTCGTTGACCTGTAAAACACGTGTTTTGCTTATGAAAAGCTGCTAAATAAATTCGCTTCATTAGCTGTTCATTAACTCCTATTCACGTTAACAATTTATCTATTATTTTATTTGTTATTTAAATGCGACGTATGAATCAGAGAATTATCGACACCCACACATATTACGCATGCTCCGCTTCGCAGAATATTCGTGCTTTGATTCATAAGGATCTTTGACCGCATCCTTTTGATCCTCCTACAATGTTTTTTTGGTACCAACAGTACGAAACGGTTAAGTTATTTATTTAGATGGTCATGACAATAAAAATAATGTCATAAAAATGTTTTTCGTGTATAGTCGTACGATTTCTTTGATTTTAGTAATTATGTACTATTGTCATTGTATTCCGCCAGATTACTTCGTAGCCAAAGAAGAAATAGATGACGCTGAAGAGTTACGAAATAAAACACCAATACTTAGATCCAATTTGGAAGATGATAAAGATGCGAGCGAGGAAGAGTTAGACGCGTTTGCAAGAAAATTGAAACTTAAACCAATTACTGTTCCAATAACACCTAGTATTCAGACAACAGTTGCTGAAAACAATTTAACAAAAAATGTATTGAGGCAAATTCAGGATGCCCCTGTAAAAGATGAGGAAACTTTCACGCCGATAGACATATTCGAAGAGTACCAATACATATACGATGATGATTCAAACGATAATGGTTCACTAAGTAATGATTCACTGAATAAAACAGAAATTAAACCTTGTACGACGTCACCGTTTACTGATCGTTACGATTACAATGTGACCTCTGCTAAAGAAGCTCTTGTTGGTACTTACGATAATAATTCCATTAAATATCTTGGTGACTTTTATAATTTAGAACCAGCTGTCTCTAAACTACAAATAAATAAATTAAAAGATACGTTACAATCTGACAACATATGGTACGTAGCTCAAACCCTACGGTGTTGGGAATTACCTATCGTTTACGCCGAATTAGGTAAAAAACCAAAAGCCACCGATGTATTTATTGTTTTTGATAGTAGACTCAAAAACGTTGTAGAAGGTAAGAAATCGGCACCGATACCTCGAGAATATTACGTACCTCACAGGGTCGCACTGACTAATAAATGGTGTAACGAAGGGCCATGCTATGGAGATCACACGCTATGCTTATTCTCCGATAGCGGTTACTCTGGTATATGCGACGTAAAATACACTGTCAAAGCACCGACTCGCTTAGAAAAGATAGCTTTAGTGAATACTTTGAATTCTATTAGAAATCGTATTGCGCACGGCCACTCTGGTATTTACCCTAATTTGCCGCCGGCTGCTAACATGAAGCAAGTGATATACGACAACGATCTGGAGCGCATGGCCATGGTGTGGCTCCAGCAGTGCTTGCCCGGGACGGCACCGTGCGCCTCGCTCGAGAACAACCCCGTCACCATGCTGGAGTGCACTAAACACGCACGCCAATGCTGTTCGGCCGAGGAGCTAGCAGAAAACACCGATTGGTAAATTAACATTCAAACATAACATAAATAAAAACTCTTATTCTCATAAGTTTATTAAAACATTTCTTTATATTTTAGCGTACCACAATACGAATGTTTTATTGACCCAGTCATTGGATGTCTCCACTCTTGGTTTTGGAGTGCCCAGAAATTGTTAAGGGAAATCGATGTGGAATGTGGTCATCTGACCTCGAACACTTTTAACACGGTTCAACTAATTTGGGCGGAAACCATGAAAATTGGATGTGGATTTGGTATTCACAAAACTGAAGATGTAAGAGTCATATGCAATTTCAATCCTGGAGCACCATTCCATATCGACACCAAATATTTCTGTGGATTGATTCATCACAGAGATATCACACCTAATTATAACTTTAGAAATACGACAAAAGTGACAAACTTGGATTTTTTGGCATACATGGGCATACACATGAAGGAATATAGCAGGTTTAGTGATAAATTTACGTATGATAGGGAGGTTTTCGATTTGGCCAATTTGACTGAATACATGCCGATGTCCAACTCATACTTGGATGTATTGAACAGAATATACAAGAGTGGGTGGGCTCGTTCTCAGTTTGGGGAGCCGGGAAATGGAACGATCGCGTTGAGCGCTCGACTGACGGTGAGGTATTATTTTTATGAACACAACGCAGGGAAGTGCGATACGAACGAACCTATATATGTGAAAGGACCGCCAGGCTCTATGTGCATTCAACAAGGTGAGAGATTCGGTGCACTTTGCTACGAGTACCGTGATCCGACCAGTAGTTACCGACTCGTCGCTATCGTAGCACCAATTGTACTTTTTGTTCTTATACTGTACGATCTGTTTAGTAGCGTAGTGAGACAGAATTACTCGTAATTAATGGTTTTCCTTATATAATTAAATGCTATTTTTAGTTCTATTGCATATGCCTTTTTTATGATAAGATAAATCATTTTGTACGTTTAGGCAGGCCTCCGTCACTCCATGTACTTGCGCGCTATAATTACCTACCGCCCGGCCGAGCGGTCTCGGGCCCTCTGGGGCCCAATTCAGTGTGGTTGCCGCAAGCGAAGCCACAGATTACTAAATAGTTACTACGTAGCTCTGTTTTAGAATATTAGTTTAGCGATACCGCGTCGCCAATTTAATTTTATCGTAGAGGCAGCCCTGCGATTGCTGTGGGATCGCGCGGTGCGAAGCAATCACAACTGTACGCTTGAGAATTTAGGCACATTTTAGCGTGCAGCGGTTGCTGACGCGACGGAGTAGGCAATTATAGCAGTAGGTATTGAACATTTTCTTCAGAGTGAAGTATCTGTTACGTAGTAACTATTTATTAATCTGTGGTTTAGGGGCAACAATAAAACTAGTGACCAGATTTTTTTTTTTACCAGATCATTATAATTCATCCATGATGGATACCTTGTCATACAAATCCACAAGGATTTAAGGGTAAAAAACCATGACATTATTCCTCGTGGCGATAGAAAATACCTAAATTACAAACCAAATTAAGTGAACTACCTAATTAACTTTATTTTATTAGCATGTCTCTCACCCGTTGTGACGAAGCACAGAACGGTTAACACGCCGACTAGAATATACTGCTCCATTGTAAGCATCCAAATGTATGTTGATGTCGTATTCTTCTGCGATTGAAGTCTTTCTTTCTCGAATCTGAAATGTGTAAAGGAATTTAATTAATCATTGTAAGTAATTGAATTCCAAGAGGTTTCCTTATTCCTAAAAATATTTTGAATTTACAAAATAATAATATCTCCATTTAGATTACTTGTGATACGTTAGGTAATTAGTATAGGCGTTTGACAGATTTTGTCATCATCACCTTAACTAACATTTATTATATTTTCTTAACTAACTTGCTGGTACATATTATGAATTGGCAATAGGCAAACCGTCGGTAGCACTTAGCACCGATTGCGCAGTTGTTATGACACCTTGTGCTGGTCCTAAGAAGTTTTTTAAAATTCAAGGTTAATTAGGACTTGTTACTACTATAGATGCTAATGATTCTTTAATGTTCAACTTAGAATATTTTCTTGAATTCGTTCTTTAACGGGCATATTACGTGAATATGACTCGTTTACTCCTTGGACTACTTTTTTCAGGAAATAGTTGGCAAGTTACGAAAATATTTCAAGACAGCACAAAAAGAAAAAATACTTAACCAACCATTAACTAACAGACAAAATAACGTACACAACCTTCATCATACGTAATACAAAATACCTATGTTTCTGCATTATGTCTAGTGATGCAAAGTTCATTTTGCAAACATGTCTGTAAAATTCTTAACGCATTAGACAGGTTTTCTCGGTGCAACTTAACCGCAGCATGACTGTGCACAATACAAAACGAAGCCAACTCGTTTGCGAAACCCTTTCACTATCTCTATGTAAATTAATATATATACATGTCAGTTTTGGCATGCATCGTTGCTCCCTCCCATTTTTTGTAGGAGACTAAACTAAAAAAACCGACTGAATTGAGAACCTCCTCCTTCGGTGTTTGAAGTCGGTTAAAATAGCCAATGGTCTTCAAATTAGTCAACATGGAATTATAACTGATATAAAATACTAAACTTTGTCATATAATGCTTAAAGAAGATAATCCACAATTCTTCTATGTGTCGATGCTACACATCACATTTTGTCACTTTTGGGTGACATAATTAAAGTGCGCAAGATTCGAACCAAGTTATTGAAATTGATATGAAGTAATATATTGATATGTGAGACTGATTATGTATTTGATACGTCTATGGAGGTTTCTAAAAATGTTTTGTCCAAACTGGATATCGATTCCGGCGGGTAACGTAACAAACGAGTCCAATGATATTGCGTTGTGGGTCTCTTTCAAGGTTACGACACGGTTCTCTGTGGCCTTTCCCTGCACTTAATTTGAAGTCTGTTACTAGCCCAGGGAGATAATTTGCAGCATTTACGCTTGCAATTGTTCATTATGCTAAGCTTTGTGTAGACTACACAATAACTTCCGACGATTATCGTGTGGTGTCAAATCCTTTGGTATAAGAGCTACTTTAGTTACCTAGTGACTTACTCCAATATTCGTAAAATATTATTTGAATCATCAAAACCTAATAAAAATCAAATGGTTTTTTCATTTCGGCAAAAAATAATTTTCACGTGATAACGGCCGGTCCTAATAAATTTATTAATCTTTCGATCAATTCACAAGTTTTGACTGTTCTTATGTAAGCAAATGTAAAATGATGGCGGCTGGAAAACAGATTAAATTTGTTGACCGTGGCCATGAGTGGATTCGGCTCCCAACATATTATTTTCAATTTATTCGCGATGAAAGTGATTCGTTACCGGCGATTATATTTCAAAACTGGCTCCAATGCGATTTGACCTACGAATAGAGCACTAAAACACGCTAAAAATATAATAAATTATGAAACCTATAGTTTTCATTGCGTTTCGACCGTGACTGGAAAATTCTTGTAGTTTCTTATATCGTAAAACTGTAGCCGAGTAAATGTAACTTACGTACACGCTTTCAATATCGAATCAATATCAACCAATGAGTACGGTTAATAATTATATTTCAGTGTTTATTTAGTAATTTTCACATATATAGCTGAGAATTACCTACTCTAGAACCATTAAATCAATTTATTTACGGTTTAAAATAATTGAAATATTTCGACATGAGAACTCTTTACATTATTTGTACTATTGTCCACATTTCAAAGCTATAAATTGTGTTTATTGTTGTTCTGTAAATTTAGATAATAATTTTGATTGTATAACATACTACGAGATATTATTCAAGGATATTGAAGACATCGCAATTCGCATTACATGTCGAAATGTGCCGCGAGACTAGAAAAAAGTACATGAAGGACTAAGATGCACGCCAAAAACTTTTATTTATTTTTCTACCTCTTGACTTCACTAAATACGAGGGTGGTCCGATAAGTACTTAGCCTACAAAAAAAAAACGGTGATTTTGGAAAAGTGGCGTTTTATTTCTCAACATAGTCTCCTTTTAGCTCGATACACTTGATCCAGCGATTCTCCAACTTCTTTAACCCGTGTAAAAAATACGTTTTCTCGAGGTCGGCAAAATAGGCTTTTGTGGCGGCGATGACCTCCTCATTCGACTCAAATTTCTGCCCGGCGAGTGACTTTTTCAAGTTAGGAGACAAAAAGAAATCGCAGGGGGCTAAATCTGGAGAATACGGTGGATGGGGCAGCATTTCGTAGCCCAATTCGACCAATTTGGTCATGGCGAGGGCGGAGTTGTGAGCCGGTGCGTTGTGCGATGAAGAGCACTTTTTTCTTCGCCAAATGGGGTCGTTTTTTCTGCAATTCGGCGTCGAATCGGCCCAATAATTCAGCATAGTACAGCCCTGTGATCGTTTTGCCCTTCTCTAGGTAGTCGATGAAGATCACACCTTGTGAATCCCAGAAAACAATGGCCCTCACCTTTCCGGCCGATTGAATAGTCTTCGCCTTCTTCGGAGCACGTTCGCCGGGTGAAGTCCACTGTTTCGACTGTTCCTTGTTCTCTGGCGTGTACCAGTGGATCCATGTTTCGTCAACGGTCACGAAACGACGCAGAAACTCCTTTGGATTGCGCTTGAACAGCGTCAAACACTGCTCTGAAGTGGTCTCACGGTTGCGCTTGTTGTCCAGAGTGAGCAAACGCGGCAGCCATCTCGCCGACAGCTTTCTCATGCCCAAAATTTCAAGCAGGATATGACCTACGCGGTCTTTTGAGATGCCTACTGTCTCAGCTAACTCGCGCACCTTAAATCGGCGGTCTGCCAATACGAGATCGTGGATTTTTGTCACATTATCCTCCGTAGTAGCCGTTTTTGGGGCACGTGGGCGTGACTCATCAAAAACCGTCGTGCGACCACGCTGGAACTCGTTAAACCAATTTTTGACGATCGCCATCGAAGGAGAAGAGTCACCGTACACAGTATCCAAGCGCTCTTTGATTTCGCTGCGCGATTTCCCTTCCAAAAACAAGAATCGAATGACCGACCGATATAGCTCTTTTTCCATTTTGCTAGAATCCGCGGACAAGCCCGCTTCCACACGCGGTCAAAAAAAAACTACGCGTCCAATTTGAATGAAATTTCTACAGTAGCCGTCTACAAGAATGTACTACACGATAGTAAATTTTTCTTGCGATAGTCACGCCATCGGGCGGTGAGGCTAAGTACTTATCGGACCACCCTCGTAGTATAAAACTAAGTCGCTTTTCCGCTGTCTGTCTCTCCCTATGTACTCGTATTAGACCTTTAAAACTACGCAAGGGATTTTGATGCGGTTTTTTTAATAGATAGAATGATTCAAGAGGAAGGTTTATATGTATCAAAATTCCCGAATTTCCCACGGGAACGGGCACAGCGCGGGGTAAACCGCGGGGCGCTGCTAGACATATATAAATAGAGAGAGAGAGATGCATTAGAAAAGAAAAACCAAGACACCTGTCACAGCCTGCAGGAGTTGCTCTACAACTTTGGCTTTATAAGAGTTAAGTCGATTTTGTAAAGTGAAACACTGCACCAGGATCTTAACAGATTATTTCTCTTAGTTCCAAAACTAGTCATTAAAACACAATGCTTTTAAGTTCACTGTTTAATGAGCGCTAAACCTTCGAGAGGTTTTCGAAAAATTATCTACCAAGTTTCGAGTACAACAGGTGGACATACACTTTACATACTTTATTGAATCCCTTCCTTCCCTCCAATTCCCATTCATTCCCACAAACATCCAACTTAAACTTACACATTTAAGTGTCAATTATATTCCAATTTTGACCTAAAAACCTTAAAAACGACACATACGTGTTGCCAAAAAAGTATTGCTTATTATGGGAGCATCCATTGTTTGTATTTACAGAATTTAATTTAATCAAACCTCGGATCAAACAATGCGTCTTGTAGCATTGCATTGTAGTTCAAGACCATTTTGTTACACAATTGAAAAAATGCGGATTGGAGTTCTGAGGAAAAATGGTAAAAACTTTTATAAATATGAGGGTTTCTTTAGTATACCTGGCTTTTTGTGTATCATTTTTAGGCATGTTTTTCATACCTTAGGTTACATAAACCCGCGTTGTGCCCGTTCCCGTGGGAATTTCGGGAATTTTTATACATATAAACCTTCCTCTTGAATCACTATCTATTAAAAAAAAACACTTTTAAATCCGTTGCGTAATTTTAAAGATCTAAGCATACATAGGGACAGACAGACAGACTGTATTTTATACTATGTAACGAAGTATGTAAAAGGCTATGGCAACTATTTAAGGTACAATTGTCGATCCCGGTTGTTAAAACCCGGCCATTAGGCGGTATATAAATCCCAACAACAGAATTGGCCACTAAACCAATCGAACCAGCATGACTATTCAATCTATATAATATTAATACAATATAATATTGGACACCATGTATTTCTATATCTGTATTTCTATTACTACCAGTGCGTAGTCTCGGCTTACTAAAATTCATTAAATATTTAATTATATATTGCGTAAGCCCTGTGTAGATGAGAGTCTTTAGTCCGTGGAAGACACTCATTTTCATTATTATGTGTCTAGTTCTTGAAATAAAGAGGTAAGTAATAAAATGTAGTGACAGTCAAAGCGATAACATATATAAGTTACAGAACACAACACCAAACAGATCTCCATTGTAATCTTTGCGCAATATCATTAGTACGAATTAATAGTTTACCTTTTATTGTGTCGCAAGTTTATTGAAATTTAGATAATTTTAATGGAAAATTGTTGATTTGTTTTAAATATATATAAGAACAACAGACGAATTACTCATTACAATAAAAATACTTTAATTTTTTTGTTTTCAAGTTAAGGCTAAGGAGGTATTTTAGACAATGTGGTATTTTTGTAGTTCGGCATTTTTGGTAGATTTAACGTTTTATATTTGTGATATTATTTAGGTTTCCAATGGTTTATATTATTACTTGGCTTCAACACCTTTTCTTTTTCATGCATCGCTATATTTTATTATTCAAAATGTTACCGTTTACTTTCTCAAGTACGTAATATAAGGCAAATACTTAATTATGAACATTATTCTACGCAAACACTTCGCTCACGCAATCGCATTAATTAGTTGAAACGTAACACTCAGCTACGTTCAACCGTAACTAAAACCGCGGTTTTTAATTAACTTTTCAAAATGTATAAAAATATTTCCTCATAATTTATGAAACTGTTTTAGATCTTCGTTTAGTTCAGTACTAAACGTACAAGCGTTTAGTACTTGTTCTATTTTTAACGCCGATTATGAATTATTTATCGCCTTATCATTACTAACTACTACTACTACTGTAATCTTCAGTAAGTGGAAGGTATTCGTCATTGTTCTTTTTACATATTTTCATTCACAAAAGGTATCTTCACCCTCATGAATAATTCTATTAAACGTTAATTTCTTTATAATTTTTTTTATTTATTTGCTTCATCAAATGCTTGTAAAATTCATTTTTTGCTCATTGGGCCCTTAACCTCTCTTAATGTCAATTGTTACGCAAAATCTTTTGAAAATTATGCTAATTGGGTTTTGCACTATAAAGGATTCCGGTCCTGTGTAGACTTTTGCGTAATCGGGCTTCAATTCACACAAAAAAGTGGATTCTGTAAAGAACCATTGAGAACTAGTTTTAAAAAATGAGGTCGTCGTAATGCAACGCTTCTCATCTTGCATCTCATATCGCACATCTTCAAATTCAAAGACATATTGTGGAATTCCTATACAAATAATTTCTGTCCTTTTGAGTAGAAATCTAGTATAAGATACTAAATATTATGAGTCAAGCTGTTTGTATAGGAATACACATTTAGAAATTGCACTTTTTAATACTTCAACTGGCATTGAAGTTTTCAATGTCATTTTACATAATTCATTCACAAAATATAATTGTGTTTGAATTTCTAGGCCAGGGCCAGGTTGATCAGAAATTAAACTTTAATCATATGTTTGTTTATAACGTAACTAGCCTCACCCCGTGACATCAGCATTGACACATTCCTGTTGAAATGTCGGGACTAGAAGTTTTTTTAACTTTGGCTACTGACTATCGCACATAAAAAGGTTTTATTTATAACCAGTTTGGTAATTTAAATGAACACAATACTAGTAACCCTTATACGTTATCATAAAAATGGGGTGAGTTAGATCAGGACAAGAAAGGCATCTTTTCATAATGCAGTTTACAAATAAAATAGAAGTGAGCTGTAACGGTACCACCATGCTTCGTTACCAAAAAAAACAAATTATTTCAATATGTACCAAAGCACAGAAATACCAATATATTTGTGCTTGTTACCTGTTTCCTGCACTTTCCCACGACATATGAAGTAATTACAACTTCTTGCCACTCATAAATTGTAGCACGTTCCTACGTGCAAGCATTCGATAACATACACTTTTAATATTAAATACAGACCCTTTTATCTTGTTTTATAAATGCATTTCAAACAGCTTCCTAAATTGTTAAATAATAGCTGTATGTCCGGTACGAGACATGACGTTTTAATGTCAAATTAAATACTGATCGTAAAGTTTACAATCACTAGTCTCTGCGTAGAGGAGAAAATTTAATTAACGACTTTAAGGCGAGGTCTATCCGTATTCATTAATTTTAATTAATTACTACATTCTATGACGTTTCAAGATTTTCTTAGACACCGTATTCTATTGAAGGGGTGTTGAGCGTCTATTTTTTTTTATCTCTTAACATGAATACGATTCATGTTATTTGGTTAAAAAAAATTATTTAGGTGAAACCTCTCTTCTACTGATAGCTTCAGTGAGATGAGTAGCGTTTTCCCAGCAGGGATGTTACAGATAACATATTGATAGCAAAAAGTATAAAAAGCGTGTCAAAACAATCCAACTCACTCTAAAGTCTAAATACTATAGATAGCTAATTGTATTGAAATGAAATTAGCACTTGTATAAAAGTTTTTTTATGGCAATGTTTCAAATATGTTCTGTGGGTAATGATAACGATATGGAAATGTTACACAAAACCAAATGCAGGTTAAGTTGGTTGCATAATTTAATCTCGCAACTAAGTCGCCTGCTTGGGTGGTTCATTAGTTAGAACAAAGACATTGAATAAGTTGGAGCTGACCTTAAAGTATATTTAGAACTAAGTAAGTTCGAGTAGATTACTGGCCAACTCTGGCGTAAGGAGTTTTAAGACCGCTTAAAGTCCTCCGACATAGTCTAGCGATTGAAACAATCGGGATCAACAATTCTTCGAGCCCTACGAAGCACTATCGGCGCAGGTAGATATTGGCAATTCAGCTCAGGTGGAATTACCAATATTGGCGACCCATCTAAGTAATGATAAAATCCTATCAGCACGTTGCTTAACAATCGCAAGCTGCTGACATTGCTTAGTCAAACTTCACCCTGAGCTACTTACGAAGTATACTTAAATTAAAATTAGTTAAATTATATTTTATGCTTCATGAATTCTACCGGTTTTGAAATAAGGGCGCTTCTGACATGGTGTTATGGTATCCGTGTATCGTAAATATAACGATATTTTTTATTGTCAATCTACTTATCATTATGCTGAGGCATATAAGATAAGATACTAAAATAATTAAAGCGATCTTAATTATATTGTACACTGATTTTGGGTCAAAAGTTCTTGTAAATTCATCTTAATACCTACTCTTAGTGCCAAAACTGTAGGTCATTGGAACGAATTACTTAAACGTTTGCAATTTTTTTCGTTACAAGGTCTTGGAGATATTTTTATTTGTCACATATTGATCTCCGCGGGTGCGAATTCGTTTTGTTATTCCGTATGCTTAATAGTTTCTCAATAATAATGTGTATGATTCATGTTTACTATTAGTTCATCATATGGCTACAGTCATCAGTACAAGTTGATAATAATTTTCTAAATATAGAAATATAACATTACACATTTGAATTCTGTGTACACATTGATGAAAACACGATTTTCGAATATTCCACCAATCAATGCACAGTGTTTACTTGTATGTCCCGTAGAGGACTTGGGATTAAAGACAAATAAATGATAGATATAACATTAACTGCACTGTATATTCTCCGAGGGATTAAAGCTATTTTTACGAAATTTACAACTTAAACGGCTGAATAAATAAAAATGACATCATAACTATAAATCATCAATATTTAATAAATTATTAATCCGATTTTCCGCAACACTCGTGAATGTCATTAAAAACAGGCTAAAGTGTTTATTTCATCAGGTTATTTCAAGGTGATTGTGTCTGACACTGGCATACATACCCCTTGTGTAAATAAATAGTATGTATAAATATAACCGTTTTGTTTGTTGTCAACGCACCGCCTTAACGTCTTACACTACTATGGAGTGTTTTGAAGTGTTTATTATTCAGAAATTAAAAGTATGTTGGCCTCTATTTCATCTATGAATATAAGATAGTAGACACAGGTAATGCAACTTAATGTTCCGGTCACTGTTTTATATTATAACTAATTAAGCTGTTGATAAATATGATCTTGAAAGACGTATGATAAGACGTATGGTACGTAGCTATGTTAATATTTTCATTTAGTCCTGAGAAGGACTTTTTATAAGGAAATAATGTTTTGGAGATATACGAGAAAAAAAACATCAAGAGTCTACGGAAAGTTAAATATGCTCAAATAATGCTAAATAAAAGTAAACAAAGTAATCAGCATTAAGTATAAGAACAAATATATCGTTTTAAAATAAATATTAGTCAAAATAAACTTACGCATCTACACAAAAAAGTGCAAATCAAACAACATCCAATGTAAGTCACCTCAATTAATAACCACACAGAATAATAATATGGCTATTTGGAGAAACACTTTAATAATGAATTTTATTGAGCCACTTATCACATAATTATCGTAGCACGTGCGTTTTCTATTGTTTGCCGGCACGTGTGTACCGGTGCGTAGTCAATAGGCGACTGAGACAAGACGAACTTGCCGGGCGTGTGCAAGGACTCGCAGGGACAGTGCGTAAGCGCAAGTTTATAGTTGGGCAACGATCGCGCTCGCGAAATCTGTACCTTTGACGCAACGACATTGAAGGCAATTTACCAATTGATGAATGTTAGGAAGTAGAGTTTTGTTACAAATATTTATTTCATGTTTGTTGAACCCAAACAGTAATTCATGAAACATCGGATTTCCGAGCAAAGGCCACTGCGGACGCTGCAAAAATATTAGTAAGTCTAAAATGACAGGGATAGAGGCCATAAATGACAAGGACTTCAGTGTTTTATTTTAAGTCCATTTTCTGTAATTTTAGCTCCTTTCGACTCTTGAACTAACTTGGTTCGAACAAATTAACAAAAGTAGAAGTTTTCGCTTAAATTCAAGTAACCTTTATAAACACATGGTCTACTTAGCCTCTAATACAGTGACATAACTCTTAGGTATGAAGTGTTTGCACTGTACGATTTGTTTACAATCCTATGTTCGCAGGTGTTAAAGTAAAATAGCACCGATACCAAGATATCTAGAAACTCAAACCATTATATAAGTTATAATCTATACTAATATTATAAAGCTGAAGAGTTTGTTTTGTTTGTTTGTTTGTTTGTTTGTTTGTTTAAACGCGCTAATCTCAGAAACTACTGAACCGATTTGAATAATTCTTTTTGTAATAGATAGCCACATTCAACGGGAAGGTTATAGGCTATTTTTCATCCCGAAATTCCTACGGGAACGGGTACAACGCGGGTAAAACCGCGGGGCGCTGCTAGTATTAAATACAACTAGTTTTCTTGTTAAATACATAGTTTTCAAGACCTTTAATAGGAACAAAAGTCACATCACAGTATGACTTACGTATTAGTGTTGGACTACTTGTCATCCCAAAATTCCCACGGAAACGAGTACAAGACGAGAACACATGAGACCAACCGTGCTACGATGGCATTCCTTCCTTGCTTGTTATTCCAAACAAGACTGGTATCACTATCACCCTCGACAACAAAATAAAGGAACACCCAAAAGTAATAAGGTATATTGAGCTCATTTTTATATCGGAGTGACCCTTGCCGACCTCATCGCGCCATCGCCTTGCGAACTGATGTCATTTATCAGTGCTCTATTCTATTTAATTTCGTGGCATCAACATCTGATTAGAGTCGAACAAAGAATCGTAATGTCAAGAAACCTTAACCGTCGATTCTGTTTGACCGATGACGTCTCTTAACCTCTTATTGTTTTATTTTACTATTGTTTGGCATAAAGACTTTTAATAATTTTCAACCTGTGTCTACGGGATGATCCATAAATCAAAACCTAATATTGCCAAAGGCAATGTTACGATACCTTAATCACTGACCTGTTTTACTGATTTTATTGAGTTTGGACAACTTAAGAGAATAACATGGAACATATGGAACTAACTTTGGTTCCGATTTCCCACAGAAAATATAAGCGCAGGCAATATATTATGGCATATCTTATTTATACTCCAGAACTTTAAAAATACTTGCCCTTTAATGCGACCTTCAATACTGATTAATTTTCACCAACAATTTATACCAATTGGCTACACATTTTTTTGGTAAAATTGGAACACAGTCAGTGTGCTGCGAAATATATTACTCAAGAACAACGTAACAATATCTCAGTCGTAAATCATTGTCTTGTACAATTTCTTCCCATTATCTTAACTTAGACGTTAAATTAATTTATCATCTTCATCTTCCTACGGCAGGTCTCAGTAACCGATCAAACAAACAAACAAAACAAACTCTTCAGCTTTATAATATTCAATACAAAAATTATGCTTGGCTATGGGCTTCGCCGCAAAAAGAATGGAGATCTAAATGAGTGCCAAGTTGTAGGCAAAATCTCAATATGTATTTATAGGAACAAAATAACATTATGAACAAGTATTAAACTCTATTTCTTCTCTATAGTGGATACCTATGACAATTGCTGTTATTTAAAAATGTGAGATCTTAAAGTGGCTTAGATTTGACTTGACCAGTTTTCATTACATCAGTCATTTTATAACGTTATTCAAAAAATAGGTATATTTTTTTTTATTCTGGTAAAAACTGGCCAAGTTAAATCTAACCCACTTTAAAATCTCACATTTTTAAATAACAGCAATTGTCATAGGTATCCACTATAGAGAAGAAATAGAGTTTAATACTTGTTCATAATGTTATTTTGTTCCTATAAATACATATTGAGATTTTGCCTACAACTTGGCACTCATTTAGATCTCCATTCTTTTTGCGGCGAAGCCCATAGCCAAGCATAATTTTTGTATTGAACTTGGCTCTCCTTTTTTACATTTATGTTTTTGATGGGATATCATTACTTTTTGTAAATAAAACTAGGTAAGTATTGATATCGCTGATTGGCTGGGGCGACGGTGGACCGACCGCGTCATAAGTACCTACCGCGCGCCGCCGACGACACACCGTTGGCCGGTTGTTTAGCGCGAATTACAAGTTTTTTTGTATGGGGGCACCACTTATTTTTTTACATAACTTTACGTTTATATTGCAGTTAAATAGCAAATATGATAATACTTAGATTGGGATAGTTTCAAATATCTGCTTGTAACGGTTCCAACGCTACGATTAAAAAATATATTTTTTTGTATGGGGACCCCCCCTATTTTTTAACTTTTTTTTATTTTTAGATTTTTTCTTACGCTTACACACAACTACCGAGCTAGATTCCAAATTTCAGCCTTCTAGGTCATCTGGAAGTAGGTTAGGTTTAGGTACTATATGTCAGTCAGTCAGTCAATACTAAAATTTACGACTTTCTGACGTTCATATCTTTATAACCGTTTGAGCTAGCTTCATGAAATTTGGGCTTCTAGGTGTCCTAATGGATATAATTAAACACACGTAGTTTCATGTGTTTACGTTAAATAGTTTTTGAGTTATAGAAGGGTCAAAAGTGGCACCAAGTGGTTCGTGTAATATTACACTCGGCGCTGGCTAGCCGTTCCTTTGCTTGAACTTGGCTTGACACGCTGCCGCGTGTCTAGATTAGTATAGATAATAATGGGTAAATTTATTGTATTGTATTTCCGAGTACATTTTTTATCAGATGATTATAATAGAAACGTTTGTGTCAACATGGATCCGCTCGTGTTGTCACAAAATGATTTTCTTCCGTTTTTTATTAAATTAGTACAGTCATTGTCATAATCAGGATTAGTAAAATCAGCATGTAATATAAATTAACATATATTTACGGTTAGTTATTTAAAATTCGTTAAATTGGAGGATTGATTTAAGAAGCTCGCGTTTGAAAGGCAAGTAATCCCACTAAACGCTTGAAGGAGATTTAACTATTTTATATATCACTGGTAGCGCCGTACAGTTTTACTCGCATTGTACCGCAGGAATTTTGAGATAAAACGTATCCCATGTGTTAATCTATATTGCTATACAGTTTCATTTAAATCCTTTCTAACTCTGACACCAGGATTGGTCAAGTTGACCATCCACTCGATAAGAAGAAGTGGTTTTTGCGTGAAAGAGTAATAAACAGGTGAGGATGTACTCACAAATAAGTAAGATTAACTTAATCAGTTATAACCAACAATTTATACAACAATAATTCATTATAATCGCATTTCAATGTCCTGTGTTAAGGACGCGCACACAATTGTCCAATTGTTTCGGAATATTTGTCCGTGACTGTACTCGCAAGGCAATAAGGTATAATCATTCAATTCAGTGGGATGCACAAATAACCCTATGTTGGCCTGTAAACTAAAGGTCAAATGATGCTATCGGTGTCATGATATGTGGCTAATTAGTGTTGTAATTTGTGAACATAAAAATAGTCACATTACCGTGCCTGCGTGTGGTGACGCCTAATCCTCCTCACTGATACTTTCAATGAAATGCCTGCGCCTTAGTTGTACAAAATTACAGGGTAATACTAAGTTTTAGCGTTTCAAGACTATGTCTTCGATTTATCATTTTAGTTTGAATCCTTTAATGATGAATTTCACACCTTCATAGGTATCTAATATTTATACAATACATGTATGCATACTATAATTATGTAATTTACCTGTTTATCTCTTCTGCCATATTATTATAATAATAGCTAAAAACTAATGCTAAAATTATTCCGATGAGGTCACTCAGTCATACACATAGCTACAACTATTCAATCAACTTCACTCAACACCTACAATCCATAGAGATGCCATCATAAGGTACAAATGCAAGGTTACTTGAGAATATTACAACGTTAATAAATTGTTTTTATAAAAGACTTATGACCTAAGTTTCAACAAATTAATAGGTGTGTTATTGGAAGAAGACGCACTTAAGTGGACTTTACGTTAAAAAAATATTACCATTCTGATATGTATGAATGGGTTATTCAATTGTAATTTTATTTTGTCTATCATAATAACAATAACAATAAGACTCTTTTGAAAATGCAAATTAATTTAAGGATTACCGTAATTTTATATTAATAACGTCCTTCACTATGATCCTTCTAAAAACCTTTTCAGAAATTTTCCCAACAAAAAAACAGTACCAAAATTCCCTTACCATTCATGTCCGTGTCGTGACGTTCGTGACTTTCGAGTTACATAAATAGATAATAAATATAAGATAAGTTAATTAAAGATTTATTATCCTTAATAAGTACTTTTGAAGTATTTCATATCAAGAACTAACAATCGCTAAGCGTAATTGGCATTTTGCAACATTTTCCTAAAGTGCTAAAATGTTATGAACATGTCTGTTATTAAAGATCGTCGTATTGTGCAATTATTAGATTATGCTACAAATCAATAAAGCTAAACTATGAGTTGATGAACTGCGATACAATCGAGACACTATCTAATGTAGTGTCTTCACTTGTGGGTCACACTCTACGGGGCTACGGACGGACAGTCGGCTTATGTTAGAGACGTCCCAAGAAACAGAACAAAAGGACAAAATTTCGCAGAAGAATCATCGAGCATAAACATTGCCTTGATATGTACACTTAGTAGATCAAGTTTTAATATTATTTCTATGTGATCGATCAATGTGTTGATGTTTATTGGGACTTTTCGTTGCTGGGTAGAGTTCTTAAGAAACTATTATACTTTTAGGGTAGGATCTTTAGAGTCCTTAAGAAAACACTGATCATTAATTATTTGCTATACCGAGTATATAAAAACAAAAGGTCATCATGAAATCTCCGAAACTATAAGTGAGATTTTTCACGTAGATTCCGTGTCCTTAGTCTTACTACGAGTATTACATTAACATGAATGAAAAAAATAAGTAGGTTTATTCTGTATTGGTGTAGACAGGGCGGATTTACAAATTTGCCGCTAGCAGGCTATTTAATTTTTGCCGCCCCTACTGACTTTTCAAATTCAATACGTTAGTTTAGGTCACAATAATGTAATTACATTTATTCAGAAATTGCAACTTTATGATTTGTGTTCTAATATCGTCCTCATTATATCGGCTTTTTCCCGTTATTAGTATGATTGTGAACAAGGTAATAAGTATTTCTGTCAGTTGCTAGGTACTTATCGAGTTTATGGTATTAAATAAAACAAAAACTGTTGCAAACAAACTTTTTTTAATTAATTTGGGCAAATTTGTGAATAATGCTTTTGATATCAACTTCTCGGAGTAATAGACACAGGCGCGGATCCAGGATTTGTTTTAGGAGTAGGCTCTCTTAGCTAAGATTAAACCCTCTCTCATATAATGCTAATAGTAATAACAGTATAATGAGAGGATTAAATTCCCTATTGCAAAAACAAACAGAATGAATACGCGAGCGCGGAGCGCGCGCGAAATTTTTTTCATATTTCGGCTGGGGCGTTTGTTCTATGTAAGTTACCTATTTGACGGGACTTATATGTAGGTTACTGACCTTGTGTTAGAAAATCATATTTTAAATGAATGAAACTTTCGTTGTAACACATTGAGCCACTACGATTACTCAAAGAGCGAGCGCGCAGCGCGAGCGAAAAATTTTCCTTTTATTCCTTTTTGGCTGATAAGAACAGACTAGTGCAATTAGCTCCAAAAATGGTTACTCTTTCACGAAAAAACTACTGGACGGATTTGGATGAAACTTTCCAGTAATATAGGTTATGCATCAGAATAACACATTTTATCCCGAAACATTCAAATTTGAGATTTTTTATTTTTAAAATTCATACCATTTTTTATTTACAGTGCGTTTAGTAATCTTTTATATACGGATTACGAATTATAAGTTTTTAATTTATTATTTGAGCTAAATTTGCCGCCTCTCTAAATCTGCCGCCCTAGGCTCCAGCCTACTTAGCCTATTGGTAAATCCGCCACTGGGTGTAGATTCATTACCAAAACGTTGAACTTACCCAGAAACATAGTTTATTTCCGTGTATTCTATGCATGCTATAGGCCTTTTTATGGCATTTTAGTTATCAAATGGTTTGTCCCTTTTCGACAAACGCTATTTTCCGAAAACCAAAAGAGACAAAACACTTTATTACAGTGTTTTAGTTAAAGAGCGTTTATGAATAAGGTATGTATTTAACAGTTACGTAAACAATAACAAAAACTAGTTAGATCCGTGCACGATACAATTTGTGCAGTCAATCACGAATGCTGTTTTCACTATCGATATGGCAATTTTTTCCGCAGTTTTTGCTTCAACGATCCCTGTGGATATCGTGAAAATAATCAACATGTTGATTCCGCGTTGTCGTTTTAATGAATGTGCATTTTGAACGGCAAATAAATAATTATTGGAATATGATTTTACCCGACATTATGAGGCTTTTAATATTTAGCAGTGCAACCGTTCGCATTGGAATTTCGAGACAAAAGAAGCCCATAACATTTTGAATGTAGCCTAAATATTTTATCAAATCAGTCTGATAGATCATATAACCGCGTCCTTACAATAAAACTAACCCTTAGCTATTATATTAGTAGTATGAGATGCAGGTAGAATTATATTTCAAAACCCTAAGGGCTGTTAATTATATCACATTATAGGTTAGGTAGTCAGTGTAAATAAAACTTAGTGGTCCAACTATGTTGCCATATAGTCCACTAGTGAAATAAGTAAATTAGTTCACCTGCCATTCGATTCCTAATTCATCTCATTGAATTAGTTACACCGAATGACACAATACATTGTGTAATCGAGAAAGTGTTTCATTGTGATTCGACAACACACCGCCTTTCGTGTGTGATGCGACTTGGAATTGATTTCTGGTGAACATGTTGCTTGTTAATTCGGTTGACTTGACTGACATGTGCTACTTGAGATATTGGTGTACTGAATGATTGACAACGATTTATTGCGCATTGGTTCATTGATATAATTGTTTTAATTTATATTTATGATCAACTAACAATGCCCTACGGTTTTACATGTTTCAAACACAAAACCCGGTCTCCTGAAAGATTCAGCCAAGTGTTCGATGTCTATTTGTATTAAGGTGACGAAGTTTTTCTTTTGTGTACCATGACATGACTGTACGTAAAGTGTGAGGTGTGTTTACCATGACATAACACATATCGAAACCACGTTGCGCAAAATATGGGGTGTGTCTACCCCTCTTTTGTGTTTGAGTTAAAAGCTTTTGTGTCAAATATTGGAATACTGGCCTTCCCGCGGTTTTACCCGCTTTGTGCCCGTTCCCGTGGAAAAATAGCCACAAAGCTAATTATTGAAATCGGATTGGTAGGGTCTGAATTCTGACGTTACCGCGTTCAAATATACCAAAAAGAACTCTTCAGAATTAGTATAGATTAGTAATAAAAGTGTAGTTTGTAAATGGTTTGTTGTACCAAAATATACAATTGTCCACATTAAAACAACGTAACGTAACGTTGATCAGCTAATCGTGAAGTGTGAGCAGCCGTCGATCAAATTTCAACTAATTATAGTTTACCGCTTCGTTAACCGATCGAAACAAAGTTGATTGCGCTCGACTCTGTAATTGTGTTGGATGAAATATTGTCGTTTAATACAGTGCAATGCTTTGTCCATTCAATATAATGGACGCTTAGGTAAATTGCTGTAGTTTATCGTTCCGCCATATTAACTTTTTAAATGTGTGTAGGGAAATTAGCACGTTGTAAATTGAAAAATTAAATTAGAAATAACACTTCGTTAATTAACATAATGTCTTCTTCAGTCGCTTTGGAAAGTAATCATACTCTATTTCAGTCTAACTTTCCTATCATGATATAGAAATCAAAATACCAAATCAAATGAAATATTGTCTTTGATGCGCCTTTAGCCCTGTGTTTCAAAGAGCTTTAGTCGTTGAAAAGTTCTTGATACCACTAACCTCAATGATGCCGATGATAAGTCATCAATTAAATAATCTCTCCTTGTTCCAGCTGACAGACATAGTAAACGCTATGTCGTCGCGAGGCGAGCTACCTCTCGAGCTCGCGCTCCGCGGCCGCAGCGCGTCCATCGCCACCACACTCCTACAGCACTGCGCGGACGCAGACTCGAGAGGACCTCGCGGCAGAACTCTACTGCATAGAGCCATTGACGCAAGAGACGCATTTTCGGCCAAGTTCCTCGTCGATAACGGGGCTGATCCCAACTTGACTACCAAGTATGTGATACTGTTTTGTAGAGGTTTATCATGTACTAGCAGCGCCCCGCGGTTTTACCCGCGTTGTGCCCGTTCCCGTGGGAATTTCGGGATAAAATGCCTATAGCCTTCCTCGATAAATAGACTATCTAACAGTGAAAGAATTATTCAAATCGGTTCAGTAGTTTCTGAGATTAGCGCGTTTAAACAAACAAACAAACAAACAAACAAACAAACAAACAAAACAAACTCTTCAGCTTTATAATATTAGTATAGATTGCTGCTAAGCGCCGCCCGCGCGATGTCACACCCTCTACTTCATGGAAGAAGCTTCTTCTTTATAGGACCTTTCCTCATTAGGAAACCATAATGGCGCCACCAGCGAGTACTTCGGTTACAAGGAATAAATTGTTTGCGCAACCAAACTGACACCAAGTGAAGATCCATCCATGCAACTATACTCGTATACATTTTGTTAGTGGTGTGACCGAGTAGCTAAACTTACCGTTAAGTTTTTGGAATGAATAAAGGGTTTATCTAACAGATTTGTTATTATTTCAAATATGTAACGATTTATACGATCTTATCGAATGCTTGCAGGGAAGAAGGCGACACAGCGCTTCACCTGATCGCGTCGCTGACGTCATCGTCGTGTGACGATGAGACCATGGAGCAGATGGCCGAAATCGCGGAGACTATGATCTCCAAGGGAGCCGAGATCAACAGGCAGAATAGGAAGGGATTGTAAGTGTTTGGTGCTTAGTCAAGCGTTAAGTAATATCGCACGATGGTGGTTTATAGGATAGATTAGCTAAAACAAAGATGTTTGACAATTGCATTCAATATTTCGTAAAGATACTCACACAAAATTCAAATGCAAACTATAAAACATTTCAGCACACCACTCCACCAAGCGGTGATCTCAAGGAACCAAAGGATATTCGACCTCCTCCTTAAGCAGCCTTCTTTAGACTCCAACCTCCGCACACTATCAGACGAGCATCCTCCTTTATACTTCGCGTTAGTAGACGACAGACGAGCGTCCATATCGTCCAGCGAAACTCTAGTCATGAACGGGTCTAACCCCTTCGATACTCCAGTCACGAATAAGAATGCCTTCACCGAAGATCCCGTGGAAGGGAAAACGGACAGTGTGGTCGAAAGAGGTTTTGCAGCGAAACTTCTCGAAAAAGGATGCATACCTAATCCTCTTTATTCGGGCTCTGGAGATAGTTTGCTTCATATATTGGCGCAAGGATGGTTTGAGGTAAGAGCAACTTGAACCGATAGTGTATTTAAATGTTCTTTTTTGGTTAATAAGTAGTAAAGCTAAATTTCGTCTTGATGTTTACAAGATTATCTAACGTATAATCTTCTTCACTGCACCTAAAATAAACGTAGAGGCTTTGACTTGACTTGCACGTAAAGTAAGTAATTTAAAATAAGCTAGTAGCCAACTCTGCTGTTGAAGTTTTTACTAATTTAGAGACTTATTGTATTGCAGTGGGCAGACATAACCAAGCAGCAACATTGCTTTAGCAAAAAAAATACGCATTCAATCGAGCAAGATTCAGGCAAAAATATCCACAAAAACCTACAAATCCCGCAATTTTTACCCGTTGACTACAGGACTCAGCAGTGTTCCTAGCATCGCAACTGAACGGCGAGTTGAACCACTGCAACGAGGCCGGTCTGACGGCGCTGCACGCCGCCTGCGCCAACGGACTCACTCGGCTCACCACCGCGCTGCTGGAGCACGGGGCCAGGCCCAATATACAGACGGCGTATGGGGAGCAGGAAGACACGGTGTACAGGTAAGGGTTGTGTAAAGTAGCATGAAAGGACTCAATATTAGTCCTTTTCTTACAATACTCTCCTTGTCTTACAAAACTCTCCTTCTATTACAAGGCTCGTTAATGATATTTTTTTTTGTCCTAGTAAATTTTTGCCAGCTCTGCAGAACTTTTAGATTCAGACATGCCAATGCCAGCACATGTCAGTACAAGCAGCTGGCATATGTATTCCAGCATATGCAAAGGTTCTTCAATCACTACTCCATACTCAATGCGTCAATCTCCTTACTTCCAGACAAACCCCTCTCCACCTCGCGATACTGAACAACCACGAAGGTTGCGTCTTAGCTATCATAGAGCACAAGAAGTTGGTCGACAAAGGAGATATGCCGGCGACCGACAAGAGCAACGTCAGTCTCACGCCCAATCTTAACCTGAAGAACTCGGAAGGAGATACGCCCATCAGTTTGGCGCTCTCTGAAGGTGAGTGGAGGATACTAAAATATTATACGGTGAAATGTTGTGCACTTTTTTGGAATGGGTAAACAATGTTAAACCCGCGTGGGGACACGTGACCTTTTCGAAAATTCTTAAGACGGCGGGAGAGCAAACCGCGGCGTAGGAGAGCAAGTAATATCCCCCTCTTTCTCTACCGCGCGGCGAAAATGTATGCTACTGCTGCTTCGTATAAGCGGCGCAAGGCGCTAGTGTACACGACGTGCGTGTTTGTTTTTACTAGTAATGAATCAAGTATGTGTTGTTTACGTGTCCAGGGCACAAGAACCTGGTGGCGCCACTGGTGGAGGGCGGCGCCGACCCCAACGTGCGCAACGGCAAGGGGTTCACGGCGCTGCACCACGCCGTGGTGGACGAGGACTCGCGCACCGCCGTCTACCTGCTGGACCACGGCGCGCACATGGACGCACTGTGAGCGCACCCTTATGTTTATACGGATTTATAGTGGTTTATGTCAATGGTGTATCTCTCTTCTAGTCGTCTTGAGGTAGAGTCGTATTGTCATACATATGATATGTGTCGGTTTTGTAGTCACGTCTCTGCCAATGTTATTTTTTTTTTGTTAACATAAGTCTAATTTTGCAAACAATTTTACGAATACTTCCTGATATTAGATTGAGCTGAAATTAAGTTTAAATGACAATGTTCAATTTTTTTTTTTGACTCTGATATTGGTACCTGCAGCACGGAGGCGGGCGAGACGCCGCTGCAGCTGGCGATCCACTGCCGCCTCGGGCTGGTGGTGGAGGCGCTGTGCGTGCGCGGCGTCGACATGAGCCGCCTCGACGCCACTGGCGTGCCGCCGCTCTGGGCCGCGCTCGACTCGCGCCAGGAGGAGGTCGCCAGCGTGAGTACACCACCACACCACTACACCACCACACCACTACACCACCACACCACTACACCACCACACCACTACACCACCACACCACTACGCCACCACACTACTACACCACCACACCACTACACCACCACACCACTACACCACCACACCACTATACCACTACACCACCACACCAGTACACCACCACACTACTACACCACCACACCACTACACCACCACACTACTAAACCACCACACTACTACACCACCACACAACTACACCACCACACCACTACACCACCACACTACTACACCACTCACTATACGGGTCGTCTCAGAGAGGAGAAGACATCAGTCCACAAGATATTACGTCCACTGAATGCGCGAATAATTACACTGGTTAAAATTTTCGGAAATAAACCGTAAACATATCACTTTACAATGGCTTTATGAGCATTACGGCTCAGACGCATTTAGCGGAGCGTTTACTGCAGGCACGGCCCATTGTCATCAACTGAGAATTTTCAATGCGCCTTATACCTTCGCCTGTTTGAATACCTCTCATCGCTTCTCCCGAGACTTGATCAAGGCAGCCTCGAAAACCTCGCGAGGCAGCTATTGCATAAAAATTTCACATTGTAATATGGTGTGGTATTTCTACAGATTCTGGTAAGGAACGGCGCCGACGCCGACTGCTGGGGCCCCGGGCCCGACGGCTGCGAACAGACGCTGCTGCACAAGTACGTATTGTCATTTAATATTCATCTACCGCAGTTGTGCCGACTTTGATCGATTGGTGTTGTAAAAACTTCTTTTCGACTTCATTCTAATGCCGAATGATTGCCTCAATCGATGATCGATCTATTGGGTAGATGACTATGCACCATGACCTCGATGATTTGTAGCAGCCTAATGTGTAACATATCTGATAGCAAGTTGTCACACGCAGGGCCATAGACGAGAATAAAGAATCGCTCGCCACGTTCCTGATCCGCTCGGGCTGCTCGGTGGAAGCCACCCGTCGCGCGGCGCCGGGGGCGGAGCCCGAGCTCGACCAGCCGCTGCACATGTGCTGCACCTGGGGGCTCACCAGCGTCATACAGGTATGATACATGAGTTGCTGATAGATTGGTTTTTGGAATTACTTTTTTAAAGTAAAAAATCGACATCATACCAGGTCATTTTAAGAGCGACTACCATTTTTGAAATTATCCATGTAAGCATACTTTTTTGTACCGAAAGACTTTTCGAACACGATTCGTAAACAACGGAGATATGAGTTTTTTTTTTTCAAAATGTCTCATTCTAGCTACGGATATTTGACAAAAGTCCTATTATGTTTTTCCTGAAACTTCCTATAAGTAATTTCGCTCTTTCTTATTAGACCTTCCATACGTCCATTCGTGTTGTTTCTAGACCCTTCTCGAACACGGCGCCAACATAAACTGCAAAGACTCCGAAGGAAAGACTCCGCTACACATCGCCATCGAGAACCAACACGCGGCGATTATATCGCTGCTTCTATCGCAACCCGGCATCGACTTGTCGGCGAGGGATAATAAGGGAGTGTCCCCGTTTGCGGCCGCCCTTACAGCTCGGAACAATAAGGCAGCACAAGCGATTTTGGAGAAGAATCCGTCGGCTGCTGATCAGGTACTGCGATTTTGTAATTTATCGGGTTAAAGAGAAGAAGTATGGCAGGGGATTTAAGACTTATAATTATGGTACTAAGATATATTACTCTCCGACAAAACAAAACGATTGAACATGAACGTAAAAAAAAAAAGACGTGTGGCACTCGGGGACTGCCGCGGTGAAGCTATTGCATAGCATTTTGTATCAACTTATGCAATTATATTTGATATATTTGATATCTCTTCTCTCTCACCCCACCCGCCTCCTCTCTCTCACCCCTCCCGCCTCCTCTCTCTCACCCCTCCCGCCTCCTCTCTCTCACCCCTCCCGCCTCCTCTCTCTCACCCCTCCCGCCTCCTCTCTCTCTCACCCCTCCCGACTCCTCTCTCTCTCACTCACCCCTCCCGACTCCTCTCTCTCTCTCTCACCCATCCCGCCTTCTCTCTCACTCACCCCTCCCGACTCCTCTCTCTCTCTCTCACCCCTCCCGCCTCTTCTCTCCCCTCCCGCCTCCTCTCTCACCGCTCCCGCCTCTTCTCTCTCACCGCTCCCGCCTCTTCTCTCTCACCCCTCCCGCCTCCTCTCTCTCTCTCACCCCTCCCGCCTCCTATCTCTCTCTCACCCCTCCCGCCTCCTCTCTGTCTCTCTCTCACCCCTCTCTCTCACCCCTCTCTTTCACTCCTCTCTCTCACTCCTCTCTCTCTCCCCTGCCGCCTCCTCTCTCACTCTCACCCCTCCCGCCTCCTCTCTGTCTCTCTCTCACCCCTCTCTCTCACCCCTCTCTCTCACCCCTCTCTGTCATCCCTCTCTCTCACTCCTCTCTCTCACTCCCTTCTCTCACTCCTCTCTCTCACCCCTCGCTCTCACCCCTCTCTCTCACCCCTCTCTCACCCTCTCTCTCACCCCTCTCTCTCACACCTCTCTCTCACCCCTCTCTCTCACCCCTCTCTCTCACCCCTCTCTCTCACCCCCCTCTCTCACCCCTCTCACCCCCAACGCACAATCGCACACAACGCCGTGTCGAAGACTGCCGAACTGAAACGACGTTAGACGATGCACAGCCTTCAAGCCACACCTCCTTGTACGTCGGAGTGGGGAGCGTGAGGTTTTTTCGTTACGGAATTTTTGGATTCGGTCCCCGCGCTCAAGGCCCGCGATAGAAGCTATGCAATAGCTTAATATTCTATGTGTGTGTGTTGTGTGAGCTCTCAAACGATTTTTGTTAATTTGTTCGTTTAAATGGTAATAGTTTTGCATTTATTAAATCGGTCACAATTTACTATTTTCATATTTTTAGGTGGACAAAAAAGGCCGCAATTTCCTTCACGTGGCTATCCAAAAATGCGATATGGAGAGTGTAATGTTCCTGCTATCAGTGGAGGTAGACGTAAACTCTCGAGTGCAAGACTCGACGCTAGCGCCGCCGCTGCACCTGGCGGCTGCCACGGGCAACGAAGTGCTGTTGAGAAGCTTGTTGCTAGCGGGAGCCAGGCCTAACGATAGAGATGCTAACAAGTATGTATGGCTGCCTTACTGATAGGATATAAGTAAATTGAACTATGACATGAATTTCAGGACTTATTGAAGAACTTATCGATAGATATAAGGTTAGCGATTGGATTAACTAAAAAGATGTCATGTAGGCAGTGTTTTACTTGGCTTGCGACAAATTAGACTTAAAGTGAAATGCCTCTTAAGCGTTATAAGCGTAAGCGTAAGCGGCTTAAGTTTGCAATTCTTTTAATTTTTCTATCCGTTGATCTGAAAAGTTAGCGATGCGTCGTCGTCGGCGCCTGGTGTGGGCCAGCACTCAGCCCTAGTGGTTCGTGTCCCCAGACGCACGGCGCTGCACATCTGCTGCGGCGCGGGCCACGCCGCCATGGTGCCGGCGCTGGCGGGCGGCGGCGCCGAGAGCGGCGCGCTGGACGAGCGCGGCGACTCCGCGCTGCACGCCGCCGTGCGCGCCGGACACGCCGCCGCCGTGCGCGCGCTGCTGCAGGACACCGACATCGACGCGGCCACCACCAACCTCAAGGGTACGACCTGTTCACTCACAGTATGACGACTCCGCGCTGCACGCCGCCGTGCGCGCCGGACACGCCGCCGCCGTGCGCGCGCTGCTGCAGGACACCGACATCGACGCGGCCACCACCAACCTCAAGGGTACGACCTGTTCACTCACAGTATGACGACTCCGCGCTGCACGCCGCCGTGCGCGCCGGACACGCCGCCGCCGTGCGCGCGCTGCTGCAGGACACCGACATCGACGCGGCCACCACCAACCTCAAGGGTACGACCTGTTCACTCACAGTATGACGACTCCGCGCTGCACGCCGCCGTGCGCGCCGGACACGCCGCCGCCGTGCGCGCGCTGCTGCAGGACACCGACATCGACGCGGCCACCACCAACCTCAAGGGTACGACCTGTTCACTCACAGTATGACGACTCCGCGCTGCACGCCGCCGTGCGCGCCGGACACGCCGCCGCCGTGCGCGCGCTGCTGCAGGACACCGACATCGACGCGGCCACCACCAACCTCAAGGGTACGACCTGTTCACTCACAGTATGACGACTCCGCGCTGCACGCCGCCGTGCGCGCCGGACACGCCGCCGCCGTGCGCGCGCTGCTGCAGGACACCGACATCGACGCGGCCACCACCAACCTCAAGGGTACCGCCGCCTCCTACAGACCATGCTAGCGCTCGTGGCAGAATTTCACCAAGCGATGGCACTGCATTGCGATTGTTAACCAACTTGCAGCTCGCTTGGATGGGTGGCCGATAGTGGCATCTGAGCGCTACCGTGCTTCGGAGGGCACGTAAAGCAGTCGATCCCGGTTGTTGCAACCGTTCACTGACCTCTATTATTTACAATGGACAGGCTGCTGTCATAATCATTTTGTGCCTATTTGAGTGTCGCCATTTTGGCGCTGTAGGCCACTGTAGGCAGATACGAATGTCCATGGAACTAAAATTAGTTCGAACTAATGTTGACTGTGTGGTGGTACAGTCCGGCAAGTATAACTTGGCGCGGCTGTGCGCCACTGTGTTCAATGTCAATGTACATTTATAACTGCTTCTCTTGTACCAATTTTTATCACTTTAGGCATGATGATAGCACAGTAGTTAGCAAAATATTCGCAACGATGTTTACTATGAACTCGGAAGTTACAAAGTGAATTTTCAAGATAACCGTTTTAGTTCCTCAAATCGCCACCGCCAACTTATACTTGCCGGACTGTACCCCTATTTGCTTGCAGTGAACGTCAAAATTAGTTCTCGGGACACTCACAGGGGCGCTTCAAATTGCCACACAAAATTAGCTGTCATTTGTATGGTAACAGCCAGTCCAGTGTGTAAATAATAGAGGTCAGTGCAACCGTTAGACCATGTTGGAAGCCTTTTTAAGCGGTCTAAAAACTCCGATACTCACTCACAACCTACTCGAAATTAATGAATGATTCAAAGTATGTCAGTGGCCAACCCAGCCCGGCAAGCTTCTAAACGAAGCCTTATATCTCTACTCTTCCCGAAAGATTTGGTAGCTAATATATTGCCTAATATCTCGACGTTGCAACACCGGATTCATTCATTCAATTCGACTGGTTTCGTTCCATTTACGCTGTTATGAATGGCTGAATATTGTATGGTTCTAATGTTTAATTTTTCAGGTCGAAATCCTCTGCACGAGCTATGTTGGTGTAAGAAAGACAACGCTGCTACAATATGTGAAATATTCCTAGAATTTATGCCTGACTACCCGATCAACAAAACAGACTTGCAGGTTGGCATTACTTTTTTAATATTCATTATTTATTCATCAGTTTCCTTGAAAGTTTTACTTTTATGATTAAACTACTAGCGCCCCGCGGTTTCACCCGCGTTGTGCCTGGTCCCGTGGGAATTTCGGAATGAAAAATAGCCTATAACCTTCCCGTTGAATGTGTCTGTCTATTACAAAAAAAAAATATTCAAATCGGACTGATAATTCCCGAGATTACCTCGAACACGAACAAACAAACAAATAAATTAACAAATTTTACCTCTTTATAATATTAGTATAGATAAAAAATAAATAAATTGGTACGGAACAGTTAGAGTAATATACTTTAGTATCGTTGCGTAACGGTTGGTGCGGAGTTATATTAATATACTGAATGGCGGCGGCATGCGGCAGGGCAACACGCCGCTGCTGCTGGCCTACATGAACGGGCAGGGCGCGCTGTGCCGCGTGCTGGTGCGCGCCGGCGCCTGCCTCGCGCTCGAGAACAAGGACGGGCTCTCCATATTCAACTACCAGGTAACGTTTAAGTCAAGTAAAGTATTAGCTTATAATGTCCCACTACAAAGTCCTCTCGTCTCACTGAAGATATTAGTACATATATGGGCGGGTTAAATGCGAGTAAGTACCTACCAGGTAACGGCAACTTATATTTATTAAGGTTGCTACACTTTGCAGTTATGGATACTGCATTATCTTGAACCGATTGCAAAAAAAGGACAAATTTGATATAAAATAGATTTTCTTCCCCTCTAAAAAATAAGATTTTATAGATACCTATAAAATTAAGCAACGTTCATATCTCTACAATGTTGACAAATAGTAGTCAAGTTTGCCAGATAGTGGCCGTGAGCATGACGTGTCTGGCGTGTCTGGCGTGCAGGTGGCGACGAAGCAGCTGCTGCACCGGCTGCTGGACGCGCTGCCGGGCGAGGCGCCGTGGGCCGACGGCGACGCGTGCCAGGAGTGCGCCACCAAGTTCACGCTCACCATGCGCAAGCACCACTGGTACACCGCACTACCACACCCTACCGCCACACCACTGACAACTCGAAAATAATAACCCTTTTTAAGGGATTAAACAGGGTTCATAGTGAACCCGCTATATCATTGGAATAAACCAATTACCTACCTTTAAAAGAGTCAAATCATATGATATATACTAAAATTGCAGTCTTAGCTGACGACGTCACGATGGAAGACAGAATGCTTTTTTATTTGATTTTGATAGCGTTGACTCGCACTATAATACACTACGACTCGCTACGACAAACTATATTCCAATTATTAATTATCAATATTTTCTGTCAATTTTCAGTCGTCACTGCGGGCGTATGCTTTGCAATAGGTGCTCAAGCCAAGACGTGCCCATACTGAAGTTCGGCATGACCAAACCGCAGCGAGTCTGCGAGATCTGCTTCAACGTGCTACAAGTGGGAGCCAGTTAGTTAGCGTTGGCGATGATGTTATCTTTTTATACGGAAATTATTATTTGTTGACGTTCTATGTTTCTTTGGGGAAGAGTTCTTTGATTTACCAAGCTGACGTCAATCGCGCAACACCAATGAAAGAAGTAAGATCCTTATTCTTCTTTTCGAGTCAAGATGGTAATATTTAAGTCAATATCTGTTTAGACCGAAATACAACAATTTTACAAAGTCTGAAACGATCCTGAAGTCAAATAACTAGTAATGTTTCCTGCCAATTGACATTTTACGCTACTGACGTCAGCGTGGAAAAATCAGCTCGTTTATGAGAGGTGTCTACTGATAGTTATGTAAATAAATATTGGAACTGAACAATATGCCTTGAACACTTTTTGGCTTCACATTGCAATACTTCGTACACCAATCTCCTATATTACGTATAAGATATGTATATGCAATTATACATGGCCGGTCTTAGGTATTCAGAATGGGGCCTTGCCTTAGTTATTATTTAATAGACTTTTTAAATAACGCTTTTACTAATGTCACGTCACAGTTCCGTCATATAGAAATGTATTCCTTTTTTATTTAATTTTGTTTGTGTTTAAATGTCGTGTTTAATTTTCGGTGAGAAGATAGACCTTTGCCCAGCTGTGGGACTTTTGAACTGTGTGGGCAAAATAGAAAAATGCAATAATGTTTTTCATTGTTATTATAAGTCGATTTTAAAGTTATTTGACGTTTTAACTTTATTATAAGATAGCGCCATATTCCATAAAGTTTTTAATAATCATTTGATGTCATAATGCATAGTGACGTCACAACTAAGTAAACATTATGCGTAGTTTGCGTAGAAGAACTTTCTAAGCGCGTCCATTAGAAAAATATTGCATAAAAAATAACTTAAATAAATTTTGTATGATTTAAAATATGTATATATACCAAAGTGTTTGCGTGCTTACTTGTTATAAGTTAAACTTGAAAATTGTATTTTATGTAGTTATTACATATTTTGTTACATTTTATTTTCAAAATTATAATATTAATATTAAAGTGTGAATTTTGTTATCGTGGCCGTATATTAATTTAAGATTATAAATTGTAATCAAATTGTTTTAAACCAATTCCTTGGTAAGAATTACTTTCATTGTATCACGTAACTAGTGTTAAGTTTATTTTAATGTATGATATTTTATTAATTTCGGCATTTACTCAACGAACATTCCTTATTAGGCACAGATTTAATAAATATATATAGATATTGTAAAGCGATGGGTTTCTTCTTCTGTTTGTTTCAATTGTACTTGTATGAAACTGTTGCATTGTAACTTGTATTAAAATGACAAGGATACTTTTCTCGGAATAAAAACATGGAAACACTATCTAAATTTTGAAAATCAGATTAAAATTTGACATTTAAATACATTAAAAAAATTTAAATATTCCACCAGAGATAGCAGATTGAAATTCGATATCGGATCAAGCCGTCAATGTGGGTAGCCGCGGGAAGCTAGTGTTTAAAAATATAAGCCTTATTCATAATCGCTTATTAACAAATGGTTTGTCCCTTTCCCACTTACGCTATTTTATAAAGTGCAAAAGAGACAAACACACTATAACATTATTTTTGTTATTGAACGTTTGTGAATAAGGCGGTATGTATTTTATTGTCACGAATACTGTTTTTGGTGTGTTTATTGTGTGCCATCACTTTTATTTCCATCGTGATTTTAAGTTTTATTATATGCGATTATCAAATTATTTTTAAATTTTTATATCTCATATTACGTAATAAAATTTTAAAAATATTGGATGTATTTTAATTTTACATATTTACTTATTTTATGGTTGCGGTTACTGTCAGGTCCACAGGTCACGGAAGCGAATGTATTATTATGAGTTTACGTGCAGGTTAGATACAAATCGATATACTCCGAAGGTTTTATTACGAATATGGGTATACTCCCAGTCGCTTTCACGGGGATTGCCATCGGAAGCAAATTAGATTAAAAATTCACAATAAACAACAGTGTACACCGTAACTGAATTTGGGGTAATAACTTCCCAGACACCGCCGCTGGTGACTGGAAATTTTTAAGCTATTGCATAGCTTCTATCGCGGGCCTTGAGCGCGGGGACCGAATCAAGAAATTCCGTAATGAAAAAACCTCACGCTCCCCACTAACGCCATCTAGTGATACAAAAAATAACTATGCAATAGCTTTACCGCGGCAGTCCCCAAGTGCCACACCCACTAACGCCATCGAGTGATACAAAAAATAACTATGCAATAGCTTTACCGCGGCCGGCGGCAGTCCCCGAGTGCCACACGTCTTTTTTATTCTCATTTGCCTCCAATGGCAATCCCCGCGGGGGCAACTGGGAACATACCCGATTATGAAGTACCTATGTGAAAAGCGAAGCAAGAATTTAAAGTATGTAGGTATACCGTTTTTATTTTATTTAGGACATAGTACAAAGACTGAAGGTTCCATTTTATATTTTTTCTTGTTTTCTGTAACAAAATAAAGATACGTGTTAATGTCTTATGTGTTGTCCCTTTGATTCATCATGGGTCATACCAATGTAATAATTAGACATTCTAATAAAACCGGCCAGTAAAAGTCGGACTCGTGCACGAAGGTTCTTTATCATATAAGAAATCCATGATCCATTTAAAAAAATTGGCAAAAATACTTATCACTTTTTGTATGGGAGCCTCTCTTACCACTAATATTCTCTTTATAGTATTTTTCGTTTAAGCAGCAACAGAAATACATCATTTGAGAAAAAAATAAGTGTATATCTCGGTTCACTAGATACAGCCTAGTGACAAACAGACGGACGAATGGACAGAGGAGTCAGAGACTGCACGTTGACCCCGTCCTACGGGGACTGCGGTACTTTTAACCCATTCAGTGCCGAGCCCGCCCATGGGCGGTTTGATTTTAAACTGCAATAACTTTACAAAATAACGTCAGAATGTAATGAGATGATGTGTAAGGATTTGTTTCATTATAATTTATTGGCAACTCAAATGGCCTGCGGATATTTGAAGTTTTGAAAAAAAAAACCAATTCTAATCTGTCATGCCGAGCCCGCCTTTGGGCGGGCAAGATTTGATTTCAGAAGTCACAAACCTATTGTAAATGGTACGACTAACAACTATTATTAAGTTTTTACATGCTCGCTTCTTCTTTAGCATGAATTTCGTGTACAAAAATGAAGTGTTATCCTCTATTTCACATTTACCTACGTATAAAAATTGTTTAAATATACTTTCATATGATGCAGGTAACAGAAAATTCACGACATATTTTTATTATTGCACCGAAAATAGAAAGTACAGTACATGTAAACAGAACATATCAAACGATTCATGTCGGAATCTGCAGCTTCATGCCGAAAACGCCAATGGGCGGGCAAGAATACATAATCGAGATGCCGGGCCCGCCAATGGGCGGGCTGCATAGTACAGTATGGCGGCATCTGGGTAATATCGTTACTTTTCAGAAAGGCAGTGAATGGGTTAACTAAATATTCAAAATGACATCCTGTTTAAAACTACCAATTGACTAGTAATGGCTGAGACCACAACACTATAACAATCGAACTCTTCCTACACGATGCGATAATAACGGGAATTAACATTAAATATTTTATTAAAGTACCACTGTCCCACTTGAACGGGGAAAAATAGTGTATGGGGATGTTGGGCATAGACTGAGGAGTAAGTAGTAGTAGGGTACGGTTTTTACCGTTTTTTAGGTATGGAACCCTAAAACGATATTATAGATAACTTACTGTGGTTGTATTTCAAATAGAACTATCAACAGCTAATGATCCTTCTAAAATACTCACAGTGAGTGTAAGTAAATACTAATACTTTTTTATTTCTATCTACTCATCCGTACTATGGGCGGGTGTCACAGAACTTACAATTTATGGTTATGTAATTTTATGTGGTAATAAGCAAATAAGAACTAATTTAATTGAAATGTTAAAAACTTATTTAATAGCTTAATTTATATTTCATCCATTCCAAATAAAACTACTCTCACTATCTACAGCTATAATGTCCTAACAATCTATGTTATAAATGTTTATCACTATGTACTTATAAACAAATTATTAATTTCGGGGTACATAAATAAATATAAATAATTATTAACTGATTTATTTATTTACAAATAAACATTAAACTTCAACATTATTCTTCACACTTTGACATAAATAATAATTTGCTAAGGCTACTGTCCAACTTGAAGAAAACTCAAATAGGTATGTATGTATTGTTACTATGGGAAATGCTAATTTACTTTAGCCTTTTGAAGAGGTCCTTTGTGACACATTTGTCTAGGACACGGAGGTAGTCGACGAGTTCTTCAGTACAAGTTTCAGCAGTGTTGGTGCGAGAGTTGACTCGGTCGTTGCACTCTTGATACTTGTCCCATTGCTTTTGGGCATCAGGCTTCTGGTGGCATTCCTCCTGCAAATGAAATGACAGTGTGAGATTCAATGTCGCGACATGGGATGAACACTTGTGACTACTTATTAATTTCCAAATGGCCGCATTGCATAAACATTTTTTTTTGTATAAGTCTTATAATGAGAACATACTTAATAAAAATTATTTATGTAATACCAAAGTGTAATGTTAGTAGGATATTTGAAAATAAAAATTAAAATTAAAATATGGTTTTAGTACCTGCTAGATGATTTTACTATAAAGACTTGTTTATTATCTATGAAAAGTTAACTAAATAATGAGGGGAACATGATTGTAATAATGAATATACAAAATACTATTTACAAAAATAATAAACAAAATCTCACAAAACAAAAGTCTTCATTTTGAGTTATTCCTTAACATTATCTCCATTGTTAAATTGATTCACTGTAGATAAAGATTAAAAATTAATATTTGCACTGCACTGATTATTTTCTTAGTACTAATACTAGTCTTCTTTGGCAATGATAATGCCCAAGGAGGGAGTCTCACACACAACCCAAAACATTTATTATAAGTGCACTGTTAGGTTACTCTGGGTTTTGGGCTTTGAGTGTTTGATTTAATAAATAAAATAATGTAAAAGCTTTGATAAGTAGCAAGGTAAGGTTATGAAGGACGTAATTGAAGACGGCACACTGTTAGCACATTGATTGTAGGACAGGATATTAGGCCCTGTTACTGATAAGTAGTGCAAAATAGATAAATATCATTCAATTTACCCTCAACTGTTTCTGAGGGTCCACTAATTCCTCCTCCTCAGCGACCTCCTCTTCTTCAGCTCTCACAGAAGGGAAAAATTTGTCAGCCATGTCGTCTAAAAAAATGATAGCGAGACTTATATAACTGCTTTAACTCTTGAAAAAAACAAGACACAATTCGAGTATTTCTATACAAAATCACGAAAATTACCAAAATCGATGATGCAACAGCCGAACGATCGACAAAGTTGAATCAAATGTCGTCAAATGTCGTGCAAATCAAATTGCAATTCAAATGTCTGAAGCACGTCTGACGTCTGTCAATTCAAGTCAAATAAATTAAAGTGAAGCTGTCAAAATCAACATCAAAACCATAGATTAAATAAAATATTAATATCATCAACTAACATCCCAATTTATCTCAATTATACTCTATTACACACTTCGATCAACAATAGTACACATTATAAGAAATCAAAGCACAGAAAGAACACTATATAATAGAGGTAGATAGGTAGATAGAAAGAAAGTCATGTCCATTTGTTTGGGCATAAAATAGATGTTTCTATTTTGTGGTTTGGGTTGGGGTAATCTTCGAATCTAGGTACAATACAGAACCGATGTCTACGAAACTCACTGGAAAAAGAGTTACAGGTTCTTATACTACTTTTTATTATTAGATACTTACAGGGTGTCCCATGTAGTATATGCGATACCAAAATAGTACCATAGCCTCGTTATTAATTATTATCTCGTTATCAACGTACGTTTCATATACTTTTTAAATATACGTATTAAATAAATTTTATAAATTTTCATATACGTTTCAATTAGAAATACTTATCCTCGTTACCCGACCAGCCCGCGGTCCTCGCGTGAAAATGAGATGAAGAAGAGATGTGTGTGCAATGTGTATGGACCGTTAAATAGATATGTACCTACCTACATTTTTTAAATTTTCAACCAAATCTGATAAAGCTAGTAGGTAGGTAGGTAAATAAAACAACGCTTATAAAGGTACTTTACAGCGTAATATATTATCAGTTTAATGATAGAAAAATGTTAGTTATACATATACTGACACTTACTCTAATGAACCCCGCAACACAATCTAGAAAAATGTGGCTTCAGTACTGGCATTCTACTAAATTGCAATTAATTTAGCCTTTGTTCATACTTTGATAATACTTTTTATCACGTCTTTTAGTGTATGGGCATTACCATTTTTTATGAACATTATGCCCGTTTTCCTCTATTCCAGTAGCATTCCAGTGCTGGATTCGATCGCTGTACAGAAATGCTATAGGAATATCGTGAGTAAAGTCACTGTACTGTATGCTCGCTAGAATTATACTTTTCTTATTTAATTTTAATTTGAGTGCTGCATTGGATCAGCCCCCCAAGTACAACGAACGTGACAGAATAAGCGATAAGTTATGATAGGGATTTACTGTGTGTTCATTAGTGACACATCGACGAAAAAATCTAATTTTTAACTTTCCACCAATCAACTCACAGTAGTTAATATATCAGGTCTCGTCTTCGCCTTCTGTGGCATTCGTTGTACTAGCCGGGCTGAAATATTACGGTAATAACGTATTAGAGGTCTTATTTGAAACTGAAGCCATTTTTTCATTCATTCTACTGCAGGGCCCTGTCTTTTTGTCCATCCACAATATTCATCGAATCAATTTTTATTTTAATCATTCATAGGAACATTTGCACCTTACATTATACTACAGATATAAATCTAACTGTTACTGTATCTAATAATTTTAATTATGTAAATATAATTACAACATGTCCAATACAGTTGCTTGTTTAAAATAGTAAACTCAAATACTTGTGGCTTTTCAAAAAATACATAGAAATAATGATATTGTTTACAATGTTATGACATCACTCTTTTTACAGTATTGAAATATATCCACAAAAGTAAAACATTTCTCGTAAAACATCTAAAATATAAAGACATACACATTTGTAATAACTAATGTACTCTATTCTCTAGGTATTAAAATATGTAATTATTAAAAAAAACAATATTGCGCTTTTATCTGTACTACACCTTAATAATCATAATCTGTACTTTATAATATAAAATCTCATTGATATTCATTTCAATATATTTCAATATACATGTTAAGTTCATGTGCACAAAGTAAGAACATGCGTCTTACTTGATAAATTATACTTTAAGATTGGCAGTTCCGTTTGCTGATAGCAACACTGGAGGCTTCTGAAGGGAAATAGTCAGTTTCAGTATAGAGCCATACCTCTGTTACATACATGCTATTGTTCTGAATTATGACTTACTGACAAACGCTGACTTAGGTCGGGTTGCTTCAGCTTACGCTCGCGCACTCACGCATACAACGTTAACACAAAATGTCAGTTTCAACAGACGCAAGAAAATGTCAAATCATGGCTTCCTACTGGCCGCCCGTATTACTTTAACAGATTGTTTAAAGTTATATTATAACAGAGGAAAAATGAATGAACTTTTTAACAAACGTATGCTACGATAACCAACCGTTTGAAACAACCCACCCTCAGTTTTTACTGACGGAGAGAGAGTCATCAGTCATCACTCTATAAAACCGAAATTACACCATTATAAGTAATCTATCTCCATTATAAGTTCCGAGGAGTACTAAATTTACCCATACATTAGTATTACATACATCAGCCGTATCAGCAAACGGAGTTGTGCCAAACTGCGACTTCACCAGTGCACTTCAATTTGAAGGACATCCGCTCACGATCGACTTTTGTGACTCCAAAGAAATAAAACTTAAAAGTAACGCTCAGAGAAGATTTGCTGTAATCAGATGTGCTTGTTTAGTGTGCATTGGTAATGATAATTAAAATTATCTTTAAATATATTTTGTTTGAATTATAAAATAAAACACAAAATTACAAACGTGAGCGGATACCCTATTGTTAATAAAAATATTAATTTTGTTAAAATTTAATTTTTACATCAACTCGAGAACCAATTAACATCCGAGATCAATCTAATACTTACAATTTCTTAGCACTAAGTGTCCCATTCGAGTCACACGTACAATATTGATTTACATCCTAATACATTCATTATTATTTATTATAGATTGTTTCAACACGATTTTTCTAATAATTTCTTGCGAACATAATCTTCGAACGTTATATCATAATTGACCAATTGAAAATTTAATACAAATGTGTAGTTTAGAAAAATAACACCATCACTTTATAGAGTGTTCATTTAATAACATATCGGGTACTGTTGCTCGGGTTTTACCGTATTACCGCGTGATAGAGTCGTACTTTAAGTTAGGATAATAAAATATATTGTAGTATTAGTACATTCTATAATAATAATATTTTCCTCTCCCGCAGACGGCACGTGAATGCCACACATCAAAGCACCAGGCAAATAAGTACAATTAAAAATAACTCTTATTTAATTGGCCCTAACATTCAAATATGTTTGAAATTTAGCTTCGAACAATAGTTTTGGAAATATCCTTAATATATTTATTGCGTTATCATGAACATTGCACAAGCCTCACTGGAATAAGCTTTGAACTTTAAGTTTGGGCAAATATTGGGGCTGTTTCAGTATTTTCACCTGGAAACAACGTTACACATTATTGAGGCATTTGGTCGCATGATCATCATTAGTCTTTAGTTTATTATTATTACCTCTGAATAGTCACTCTCCGTCAATTCCAAAGGATCTTTCGACACCTGGAACAATAAATAAGGGCCGATTGCAACGCGATATACGTATTTAACATTATAAGACCTATTAATGATTTATTTATAATCCCCATCGATAAACCACCCTTTGTAAAGTTTGAGAGTTTAATGTCAGTGTCGTACCTTGGGCGGTCGTCCGCGGCGGCTGGCGGGCGAGTGCTGTGCGAGCACGCGCAGCTGGTGCTCGCGTAACAAGTGCTCGGTGTGCGCCGCCGGCGAGCGCAGCACGCGCCCGCACGAGCTGAACACGCACGGGAACGAACCTGCACAGAGACGCAAAATATAATGTAGCATCGGGAAGCTTGCTACATATTTCTATATTACGATTTTAGCAGAGGATATTTGTTATAATAGGTCAGTTATAAGCGACGTCAATATATTCAATCCAACCTATAAAACTCAATTTCAAATATAATAAACTGAAGTATCAGGTTGTAATGTCCTACTGTTGGGCAAAAAATCTCATATCACTAATGATACAAAAGGTAAGAATCACAATGAGGACGCTAAGGCGTAATCACTATGCATTTAAAAAAAAAAGTAAACCAAACTTCGCACTGTGTTTACGTCATAATAGGCCAGTCGGTCAATATAAACAGGATCATACAAAATTGTATAATATTTTGACTGCAGTTGCTTTAATATTACCGTTATCGTCGTTGGCCTGTTCGGGCTGCAGCCGGTCGGCGTCGGTGCTGCGCCGCGACGACACGCGCGCCGGCTTCTCGCCGTGCACGTCACGTCTGCAACCAATAAAGACAACATTAACAATTATACTTTTCTATGTCTACTACTACTACCGGAATCTACTGATCTATAGATTCATTTAAATATGTTTCGTACCAAATTTCCACTGGCACTAGTTTAAATCCCTGCATGTGCAAGCGTAAGCCTATAAGGGCATGTCGGCCTTGTAGCCTTATTGCTCGTTGCCCTGGTTGTATTTAACTGGGGTCTGGCAGAGGTGGTATGATATTTGTAGGAGTACTGACTTGTGGTTGTAGAGGTGGCTGCGCTGCGTGAAGACGTCGCCGCAGCGCGCGCAGCAGTGCGGCGCGGCGCGCGCGTCCTCCGCCAGGTGGCGCTTGCGGTGCTGGTTGAGGTTGGTGACCTGCGCGTACGCCTTGCCGCAGCCCGGCGCGTCGCACACGAATGGCCGCTCGCCCGTGTGCAGCCGCACGTGATTGTTCAGGTTTGTTACCTGCACACGACACATCACTATCAATATATTGAAGAAGCGGACTTCGAGGGATTAATTATGGGTACGATTTTGACGGTAGGTTGGGTCTAGCGCGATTATAGATGAGGCCGTGGGCGGCAGACCGATGACTGTTTCGAAGTCGAAGTCGCTTCTTGATTGCTAAATTTTGAAATCAAGATAAACACTACGCTCGACAGACTAAACAGACCGCCACGAGACTATGTTTGACTTGAAAAGGTTTGAAACTTTTTTGAGTTATCTGACATATTTGGACATTAACGCAACGCACAAGTTGCTGCAAATAGTTTTTAAAGATTTCTGTGTTATAAATGTGTAGGTAATTAATAAATTAATTACACATATCTTACTAACCTGAGTGAACGCTTTTCCACATTCATTACATTTGAATGGCCTCTCGTTTGTATGTATACGAAGATGCGCTCGCAAGTTATTTGATTGGGAAAATGCTGAAAAATAGAAATGATATAACAGATCAGTACACTAATCACTATACAAATAGATGTCTCCTACTTTGAACTTGTAAAATTATTTCTAGTTAAAACTTTTTATTATTCATTCATTCATTTGGGGTATGTGACCGACTCTGTTGTCGGAGTTATTAGACCACCTAAAGGCCTCCTACATGGTCTAACGATTGAAACACCGGGACCGACTACTTTACGTGCCCTCCGAAGTACGGTAGCGCTCAGAAATACCACTATCGGCCACCCATTCAAGTAGGGGGCGAGTTGCATGTTGCTTAACATTAGCAATGAACTGGCATAGCTTGATCAAAGAACTCCACGAGTGCTTCAATTATTTTTTATTATTGAAACCCTGGATTGATTGAAGTGATTATTTGGATTGAGTTGTCCTGGCACAAGAATGTATTCACCTTTATTACAGTAGGTGCAGACGAAGCGCCGCTCGGCGCGGTGGTTGCGAAGGTGACTCTGCAGCTGCGATTGTTTCTGGAATGTTTTGTGGCACACGTTACACTTGTGGTTGCCGTCCCCGCCCTCAGCATCCTATACAGTTACAATCACTCGTCACTGGTATAGTAACAGGGAATAGTAACAGGTATGGGATCGGGTGTAAGTATGTGATTTTAAACTGTTATTTAAATAGTGATGGAGTTAATGAAGTTAACAATTAATAATAATGAAGTTCTACCATTGGCTAATTGTCATATAAAACAACACAGAAAAGATTTGAATTACATTCTGCACTGATGTATGGAACAACTGAACTACTTTTTAATCCAAAATTCTTGAGGAATGGGTACAACAATCAACCTGGGAGGAACAGCCTATGTTTACATAATAAAGATAGTAAAATTGTGTTAGTAATCAGCATAAAATATGAAATTCAGTTACTTAAGATATTGACCTGTTCCGATGAAGACTGTGGTTGGGATTGGTCCGAGTCCCCAATGGTGACCTCTGGAACTAGTGGCTGACATTTGAAACAAGCATACACTCCTTCTTTGCCCGTTTCAAATAGTTGCTGAAACAAAATATTACAATATAGCTCATATCATAAATCTCCTACAGAGTGTTTTGTTAGGTTTATGACCGTTTATTATTAATTATATTTTGTTATTAAATAATACTCTGTCTACATTATCCATATTATAAAAAAATAATGTATTTTATACTAGCCTCTATCATAGGTACATACTAACAAAAAACGATATCTGTGACCTTAATATCCATTATAAACAAAACAAAAAAAATGTGAGCAAAAAAACTCTTTGTAAACTTTCAAGTTTTTAAAGTTAAATATAATATCTACAATTCCAGCTACTCAATACCTGCGAAGCGCCAAGGTTCGCTATCCAAATAAAAAAAGGAATTCAGCCGTTTTTTTATACACCGCAGAGCCAGACGTAAAAAAAACAAGCCAAGCGACCGCTCTCGACCAGCAGAGAAATAAAAAATACGCGGGCAGGTTTTGAATGTTTTTTTATCAATATTTTAGATGAATGCAATATTTTTTATCACTGCAAACAATGTACTTTATAACTTATTTCGGTGTAATAAGGGAAGTACCGCATAATACTTCCAGTCGCGTTATTTTTATAACATTCTCGCAAAGAAAACAAAAAATAATGATTTGAGCAATATGAAAGGAAGCTCGTAAAATGTAATAGTTTACTTACCTCGGCAGGTTTTCGACATATTCCACACGAGTCCATAGTTACTACACTACAAATACGATAAATCTACCGATAAACTCATTAAAAACACGAAAATATTGAATTTTCCGCAGTAGAGGACAAGAAAATGTATGACAGACAGGGCGGAGCGGGGCCGGGGAATGAATGAAGGGGGCAGGGCAGGGGGGAAGACGGGAGGTTGGGGGAGCGGCCCTGACGGATACGGAGGGAAGGGGACGATATAATCTGTTCTCTTTGGTAAATCTGTTTTCTGTTTCTATTCTCTATGATTAAAGCGACTACTATTGACTGTGCTATTGTCAACAAAAATTACCTACTTGATTTGTTCAGTAGGTGATAAGTAATAACAACTTATCTTTTTTGGAAATATGGGAATTCAAAGGTATGTTCCTTATATGCTCAAAGTTTGTATCGTGTTTGTCCAATTTCGTTGGCATTGAAGCATGCATGGGCATGGTGACAATACGTCATTTTGAAAGAATGAGTAAAATAATGTCAATGTCAATTGAATCTGACTGACATGACATTACTGATGGAAATCTGTGATGGAAATTCTCAAAACTCAACTCAAGCAACTTGAGAATTTATGGAGTTCGGATTTTGGGTTGTGTTATTTTATGTTTCTGCATCGTAAATAAATTATTAATCGTATTTCATTGGTAGTAATATGTAATTGTGTAAAGAGAACCATAGTTTATATTAACTAATAGCACCATCTTCAAAAGAAACTATAACAAACCGTCCGTCAATGTGAAGTTGTTGTTTACAATATTACGCCACTGCGCACCAAGTTATTATAACGTTTAAAAATGTCCGAGAAGTCAGTGGAAGCTAGCGGCACTCAGCCCATTGTTAAAATTGGACATTACACTTTGGGGAAGACGCTTGGAGTGGGCACTTTCGGTAAAGTTAAGATTGGAGAACATCAGCTGACCAAACACAAGGTCGCCGTGAAGATTCTCAACAGACAGAAGATAAAGTCTTTAGATGTCGTCGGCAAGATCAGGCGAGAGATACAGAACCTTAAGCTGTTCAGACACCCCCATATCATTAAGCTATATCAGGTAATTACAATTCTATCATCAAATTTTTCTACACAGTCTACACTAGCACTAGAAAATGATTGTTATTAAATTTTCATTACCTGTATAACGTAAGAGTAAATGTTTACAGGTGATATCCACCCCCACAGACATATTCATGATAATGGAATATGTCTCCGGAGGAGAACTCTTTGACTACATAGTGAAACGGGGCAAACTCCAAGAACACGAGGCTCGGAGGTTCTTCCAACAGATTATTTCAGGTGTAGACTACTGCCATAGACACATGATAGTCCACAGAGACCTTAAACCTGAGAACTTATTACTGGACCACAATATGCATGTAAAAATTGCTGACTTTGGACTCTCAAATATGATGATGGATGGTGAATTCCTGAGGACTTCCTGTGGGTCGCCTAACTATGCTGCACCAGAGGTATGGAACAGTTAACCTATTTTGTACTAATTTCTTCTAAGAAATGGTCTCAAATTAAACATGCACTATTGTCACTTTTTGTATTGTATCAAGACTTGTAATCTTATCTACCAATCTAACCCATAGGATGATAATAGAATAGCAGTAGTTACAGTGTTATAATAGAATGTTTAGAAGAGATACTTTGCATACATTTGTGATAACTTAAAATTAATCTGTACAACAACTGCAAAGTAACATATTTTGATTTTTCTTGATCCATATTGTGCCACTACTGGGCAAAATTGTAACATTTATGTGATTAAATGTACACCATATTCTCCTAGGTTTGAGAGTAATTGATAAAGCTAATTTTATCAACCATTATATTAAAATATGCTTGCTATATTTCTGTAGCACAACAACATCTATATGTTTCATTGTAATATGCTTTTGTCAATGATCTGCTATAACAACAGAGATTACGAAATATTTAATAACCCATATTGAAATGAAAATTTCAGGTAATATCAGGAAAACTGTATGCTGGTCCTGAAGTCGACGTATGGTCTTGCGGAGTGATTCTATACGCTTTGCTATGTGGGACCCTCCCATTTGATGACGAACATGTCCCAACATTATTCAGAAAGATAAAGTCAGGAATATTCCCAATCCCAGAGTATTTGAACAAAAGTGTGGTCAGCTTGTTGTGTATGATGCTCCAAGTGGACCCGATGAAAAGGGCTTCCATCGAGGATGTGAAGAAACATGACTGGTTCCAAAAAGAACTGCCGGGTTATTTGTTTCCTTCTCCTGTTGAACAGGTTCGTGTAAGTTTTATGAAGCATCCTTATGAAGTTCGCTTTAAGCTAATTGTTTATGAAATTGTAATAGGATAATCTAACTTTTATTTTCACTGGGTTTCTGTTAGAAGTAAAAATTAATATATGTATGCCTTCCTTATATAATGCTAACCGTCGAACTTGTAAACGTTACAGTCAAAGAGGGTTAAGTATATTGTAATAACATTACAAAATGAGCCATGTCAAAGTTTCTTTGCTTACGCAAAACGCTACGCAGTCTTCCATATGTTCACATTAAAAAAAAGATTATCTTTTCAATTCCAGGACAGCAGTGTAATAGACACGGAGGCCATAACGGAAGTGTGCGAAAAGTTCGGCGTGAAGGAAAACGAGGTTCACAACGCCTTGCTGAGTGGAGACCCGCATGACCAGCTGGCGATAGCGTACCACCTCATCATAGACAACAAGAGGATAGCCGACGAGGCCGCCAAGGCCGAGATCAAAGACTTTTATGTAGCTAGTGAGTGTCACGTACTCTGGCCTAAATTCATTGATATAATTGAGCTATTTGTGAGACTATTGGTAGGTCCATAACAACTTGTCGCAACACGAAGGTATTTGAAAAAGACATGAAGTCACTGTACTTACGTTATAAAAATCTATAGGAGTGACTATGACTATTAATCCTTAGCTTGTAATTAGACTTCCTGATGAGTGAGGTTTGCATGTTTTCATAAATGTAATCAAATAAATAATAAGTAAACAGTTGACAGCTGTAACTAGTTAGACAGCTCTTTAAAGATATAAGGAGAATATCACAGGAATGAGGATTGGGCGAAAATGCACTAACCAGGGACAACTGGGCAATTTAATATACGAGGTGTTCTATGTGTATATTTTTAAATGTCGCATGTGAATGTGGTCACGTGACCGGTGGCGCAGTATAGTGTATGTGTGTGTGTGTGCAGGCAACTCGCCGGTGGTGGTGGCGCCGGAGAGCGCGCGGCCGCACCCCGAGCGCATCGCGCCGCTGCGCGACTCCGCGCCGCCCGCGCCCGCGCCGCCGCAGGACAAGCGCGGCACGCCCGTCAAACGGTAAACACTCGGTTTCATTTACTGCTCCGAATACTTTGGCCTATTTCTGTCTTGCTTGCATTTACTGACCCTTTCCAGCCGCTTAGTGGAGGACGCGACATAACAATATAATGTTGCTACCTCTTTTTTTTATTTTCGTCCATTCAAAATATTTAATGAAAGAGATGGGCAAGCAATAGATTGAAACTTAAATTACTCTTCCCCCGGTTGTTATGCCCCGAAGGCTATTAGGTGGACTAAAATCTCTGACGTCTGAGCTGATTACAAATTTTTCTACTGTAACGGGTTAAACCTAAGAGTGACAGATATACTGATACTTTCTATGTCTAATTCTTAAAATCAATTTGATTTAATTATGAAATGTTCCAGAGCAAAATGGCACCTTGGCATCAGATCGCAGAGCAAGCCGAACGACATTATGTTGGAGGTGTTCCGCGCGATGAAGGCGCTCGACTACGAGTGGAAGGTCATCAACCCGTACCATGTCAGGTATGATCAAAAGAAACAGAATGAGAGAGGGAGAGAGATAGCCTTAACTTAACCCTACCTAGTCTGCTCGTACTGTAACATACAAATGATTAAATAACAGTTGGCCCAGTGGTTTGGCTACCACAAAACGGACACCCTTTTTTGCGTGGTTAAAAAGAACACAAAACATCTCAAACTCAGAACCCTCCCAACATAACGTCATGGGTTCAAAAACACTCATAAAGTAACTAATAATTGTTCAACATTGCAGAGTGCGCACGCTGAACAAGTTGACGGACAAGCACGTGAAGATGTCGCTGCAGCTGTACCAAGTGGACTACAAGTCGTACCTGCTGGACTTCAAGTCGCTGGCGGGCGAGCGCGAGGAGGAGGAGGAGGAGGGCGCGCCGCCGCCCGCCGCGCCGCACGGCCACCACACCATGGAGTTCTTCGAGATGTGCGCCGCGCTCATCATACAGCTGGCGCGGTAGGCGCACGGCGTCTGGCATCTACATCATACAGTCACAGCGGTAGACACACACAGGCTGTCTTAACACAGGTCACTTTACAGTTCACAATATCCCTTTACACTTTTCTACTATATAGATGTGTCGATCAATGTCCTATCCACCATCAATCGGCGCCCCGACAGAGGCGCTCCGATTAAAATCAATATAAGACAGCCGATAAGCGGGAATAGACTCATAATTATCAAAGTTCGCTTCACACGACTGACAATACAATTTAAATACACAAATTATCACGAAAATCTGCTTAATCTTATTAACTAGATGTAGAATAGAACACATGAAAATATATATAAAAATATCATACAAATTAGATAGATAAATAAAGTATTAAAAATATAAAGCAATGAATCAATGGGCGTAGATAGTTAAATAAATCATGAAAATAAGTTTTTAAAACATGATATCTGCTAGTTAGCTCGAATTGCAAGATAAATTATTATGTATTGTTTAATCCGGTGGTTATTGTTATATATATAAATCCATGTTGCAATTTCCGACACTGCGTTCAATGACAACCTAATAACAAAACCTATGTCGTTGATTAAGGTGATGTTATCCTAGGGGCGGATTGCACAAGACCGCTTGAATCTATTTAGTGCTTAAAAAAACAAATGGCTTTCGTTTTAAATACCCCGGTAAATTTAGACATTCGAGTTTGCATAAAGTCCCAACAAGCTGAAAATCAGGAAAATTGTTCGAAACATAATTATAAACAATGTGTAAAAGTTCCCCATCATTCCCGTGTATGGAATTTTTTTTATTCAAGGTCAAATGTCAAAAATAAGTGTTTTTCGCGAATATCTGAAAAACGGTGCAATGTAGCAAAAAAAAGTGTATGATGAAATGAAAGCTTATAAAATTCTCTATAACTTTAATTCTATCCACTTTTTCCATATTCCAAACCGTTATTGAACTACACGCTCCAGAAATGTCAAAATTAAGGACCTCGGGCAGGTAACTATGGAGCCTGCCCCAATGCTCAACAGTGACATGACCCATGTCATTTGAAAGGTCTTGAAGAGTTGTACAAGTTACTCCTAGACAGTTATATCGAATTCGATGGCCAACTCGGTGTTTTCGACCACCGAAGAATTACCACTGGAGGTGCTGTGGAGCCTGGACGGAATGCTCAACAGTGACATGACTTACGCATTTGAAAGCTCTTACAAGTCACTTTTTGATAGTTATGTCGAAATCGACGCCAAACTCGGTGTTTTCGACCACCGAAGAAAAAACACTAGGTGTATGTGCAATAATGTGCAGTTGACCCTGATCGTATTGCTCAACAGTGACATGACTAATGTCATTTGAAAGCTCTTACAAGTCACTCCTTGACAGTTATATCGAAATCGACGACCAACTCGGTGTTTTCGACCACCGAAGTATCGACACTGATCGTATTGCTCAACAGTGACATGACACATATCATTTGAAAGCTCATAAAGAGTTTTATAAGTCACTCTTTGATAGTTATATCGAAATCGCCGTCCAACTTAGTGTTTTCGACCACCGAAGAATGGAGTTGGGCTATGCCATACCGAAGTATCGACGCTGATCCTAATGCTCAAAAGTGACATGACCTATGTCATTTGAAAGCTCTTGAAGAGTTGTACAAGTCACTCTTTGACACTTATATCGAAATCGACCGCCAACGCGGTGTTTTCGACCATCGAAATATCGACACTGGGTGTATGTGCAGTTGACCCTGATGGTATTGCTCAACAGTGACATAACTTATGTCATTTGAAAGCCCTTGAAGAGATATCCAAGTCACTCCTTGACATTTATATCGAAATCGACGGCTAACTCGGTGTTTTTTAACCAAAAATAAAAAAATATATGTACACATTAGTTAATAAAGGACCTTGAGAAAATTCCATTCTTCGGTGGTCGAAAACACCAAGTTGGCGGTCGATTTCGATAGACATGTCAAGGAGTGACTTGGACATCTCTTCAAGGGCTTTCAAATGACATAAGTTATGTCACTGTTGAGCAATACCATCAGGGTCAACTGCACATACACCCAGTGTCGATATTTCGATGGTCGAAAACACCGCGTTGGCGGTCGATTTCGATATAAGTGTCAAAGAGTGACTTGTACAACTCTTCAAGAGCTTTCAAATGACATAGGTCATGTCACTTTTGAGCATTAGGATCAGCGTCGATACTTCGGTATGGCATAGCCCAACTCCATTCTTCGGTGGTCGAAAACACTAAGTTGGACGGCGATTTCGATATAACTATCAAAGAGTGACTTATAAAACTCTTTATGAGCTTTCAAATGATATGTGTCATGTCACTGTTGAGCAATACGATCAGTGTCGATACTTCGGTGGTCGAAAACACCGAGTTGGTCGTCGATTTCGATATAACTGTCAAGGAGTGACTTGTAAGAGCTTTCAAATGACATTAGTCATGTCACTGTTGAGCAATACGATCAGGGTCAACTGCACATTATTGCACATACACCTAGTGTTTTTTCTTCGGTGGTCGAAAACACCGAGTTTGGCGTCGATTTCGACATAACTATCAAAAAGTGACTTGTAAGAGCTTTCAAATGCGTAAGTCATGTCACTGTTGAGCATTCCGTCCAGGCTCCACAGCACCTCCAGTGGTAATTCTTCGGTGGTCGAAAACACCGAGTTGGCCATCGAATTCGATATAACTGTCTAGGAGTAACTTGTACAACTCTTCAAGACCTTTCAAATGACATGGGTCATGTCACTGTTGAGCATTGGGGCAGGCTCCATAGTTACCTGCCCGAGGTCCTTAATTTTGACATTTCTGGAGCGTGTAGTTCAATAACGGTTTGGAATATGGAAAAAGTGGATAGAATTAAAGTTATAGAGAATTTTATAAGCTTTCATTTCATCATACACTTTTTTTTGCTACATTGCACCGTTTTTCAGATATTCGCGAAAAACACTTATTTTTGACATTTGACCTTGAATAAAAAAAATTCCATACACGGGAATGATGGGGAACTTTTACACATTGTTTATAATTATGTTTTCTACAATTTTCCTGATTTTCAGCTTGTTGGGACTTTATGCAAACTCACCCTCATTTTTTGGTTTAATTTGACCGGATTAAAATTGTTACAAATAAAATACAACTGTGAACGAACAACTTTTGTGTCATATACATTAGGTACTAAAGTTCTTGTGCAAGCCGCCCTAGATAGAATATATAATAGATCATATCTCGCCCGTAAAATTCCGTACAGTGGAATTAATTAGGATTAACGGCGCGTGTACACGACAAGAAAAGTCGCTGGGCTTAGTTTTCGTAACTAGATTCCACACAATTCTGTCCTTTCAGTAGGAAAACATTAAACTTAATCGCAAAGACCCGGTGAAATTTCCTATCGTGTAAACGTGACTTTTCGCTGCTGTCATAAAGAGCGAGCCTTCACCATAACACCATACCTCAATCATGTTGTTTTATAGTAAATATGTACATTAAAAACAGAGTGTCTTATTATTACTATTGAAATGTAGAATTGAATCGTTACTGCGAATATATTTGTGTTGTAATTTAGCTAAGGGTTCTTGCACACACATCAGTTGGGTAATTACTTTAATCATTAATGTCACGTCGGCGTCGGTCACACCACATCTGTAGGCATGTCACTACCGAAGTGTTTTGATTGTAGCATTACGCGAATGACACTTGTTATTCCAGTAAAATTATTACCTTTTCTATAAAAATTGACCTGGAATGATAAAAGAAAGATAATCATAAGAGTGATGCTACAGTGTGACATTTGTAGAGTTAATGTCGTTCAATTTCTAAGCACCTAGTTTTGGCGTGACTTATCCGCGACGTGACATTTTAATTATTGATTTTTTATTTAATTAATGTGTGCGCTTGAAACTAATAGTAATAATGCAGTGCGTTAATTAATTGGTATTATTGTTGTCAGTATAATTAAATTGACCTTCATACGATCAATTTGACACCACGCGACGTGTGTGTGACACAAGGTCAACACAAAATGTTTAGTATCGGCATAGTTTATTAATAAAATAATTTAAAAGGGCCACAATTAATTAGTATTTGACTTATGTAATGCTTTGACTACACTCACGACAAATGACACTAACTGGTATGGTGAAAATATTTTGTATTTTTATTTATTTTGTATTTGACGTTAGTGTAGCCCGGGCGTATTTAAGAAATGTTCATGTGAACTATGCTTATGAATTCGCAATATTATGCTTAGAATAATGATGGTTTTCCACCAGAGCTCCGTTAGTTACGCTGCTAAGCTACGTTTGTCGATGATATCCACCAATCGTGTCAAACGTAGAATAGCAATAGTGTGCATTTTGCATTAGCTCTGTTGGAGAAGCGCGTGTGTTTTATTGTATGTATTATTTTTGTAACTTACCGCTTTGTGTTAAACTCTGAATATTGTTTACCCTTGATTTACTTGTTATATTCGTCGACCAACATTATGTACAGTGTGTATTTTGATTACGTTTTTTGTTTCCGCGGTTTTGTCGAGAGTACTTATAGTGTAAGTTAATATATCTTGTTACTTTGTACTGTACTATACAACGACATTAACGAAGTTGCTAAATTGCTAATCGTTTAGGAAATTGCGTCATCGTGGTTTTGTTTTAATAATAAATTGTCGAACGTATAATGCGGTTGACCGCTGGCGAACCGGTTGATTTAGTCAAATTAATGTAGAGAGAAGTTATTTTTATATGCGAAGCTAGTCTGCTTTGCGGGCATCTGCAACCGTACGGTTAACCGCATTGTGTACATTCTAAATTACTTGTAATCTTTAGAAACTAGTTATTATCGAAATATAGCACAAAAGACCGATTGGGTCGAAGTGCCTCCAAATCGTGATTTTGTAAATAAATGACTAATGTTATGTTAAACTGCTACATTGTTACATACTTATAGATTTAAGGCCACCTGCAGAAAGAAAGACAGCCTCCGTGGTAATATCTCGATGTCTACCTCAATGGTAAGTTACATCGCTTGTCCACCTCGACGGTAAAGCACTGTGATTGGTTAATTCTCACGAGAGAATTGGCCAATCACAGTGCTTGAAATCGTAAGTGATAATTGTTGCTAACACTGGCCGCCGCCGCCGCTTTCGCCCGTCGAAGGTTATAGGGGGTAACCGGCGCGGTAGGCCTGTAGCTTTCTTTTTTTTTGCGGCTTTACGTGGCTAATATACAGATCATTTAAACGCGATAAAACATGTTATAAATTTTCCTTTTTTACCGCCAAACGCTCTAATTTTATACAGCCGCGTAGTTTGCTTGTATGTTATTGTAAAATATGTGGTTGTTATAGCGCAGACTTACCCCTATGCTGAAACGCTACTTCACTAATACCTACGCACAAAGAGGCGGCATGGCAGAAGTTTCGACATTGAACCTTGTCTAGTAGAAATACTCATTCTGAGAGAGACTTTAGTTCCTATAAGATAATATTGAATGTATTGAACATATTATGTACAATGCTTCATTCATTGACCTACTCGGCAAACTAGGCAGTAAGGTGTGATTTGGCTGTGTGCTTAGTACGCTGTACTCAGCTAGGGTATACAGTGGGACATTGAAAGATGGTGTTACTTACTGTTTTACTATATGGTACTGCTTTGGTCTGAGGTAAATCAAAAACGTTTATATTCCATATTTTAAAATTTCAATTTGCATGTCTTTCTTTATTCTTTGTAATTCGATGTGGACGTTATTCGATTAAAGTTGCGTTTCAGTATTCGTGGGTAAATATTAAATTGGTTATATTGTAACTTGTATTATCAGATTGCCTGTACCAAAGATGTCAATAAATTAAGAATTCAATGTGGTCAGAGAGATGATTTCGTGATAAAAAAAATATTTAAAGAACTATGTTACTGTTACTAAATGAAAATAAATGTAATGTTATTATCGATTCGTAAACTGCTTTGAGTAAAAAGTTTGTAGGATCATCATTATCATCAATTCATCATATTTTTTCATGACGCAATCATCTCTTATACTGTTTGAAAAGTGCCTTTTAAATTGTCGCAATAGTTGATGTAATGTGAGAGATTAATTCAAATTGCCTTAGGTATCTAGAGGCTTCATAAGCTTGTAAGCCTTAGCGCACACATTCCACTTGCTGCCACTTGTATCTTATGTGATTTTCATACATTGATTCTAGTAGGTGATCAGTGATCACATTCCTATAAAATATATGAAAAGTATCTGATGCTGACTCAATAAAAAAGTGGCCGCAAGTGAACAGTGCGTGCTTAACCTAATAGATTTAATATTATTGTTATATTATGCTCTAACACTCTCCATATTGACCTAAAACTTATCGAGTTTCTTTAAGTTAGGCGTATGATCAGCAAAATTGTCGGTTAACGTAGACTAAATTCGATATTGGGTGGGTCTGTACCAGGTACAGTCGATGATATAATTATGTTGTATACAATTTTTCACCTTATGCCATTTTAATAAGGTGAAAAAGTGTATATATGTGACGTCAGCTGTACTGGCGTTATGGCTGTTATGGCGTTGGGCAAGCGTTGACCCGTCAGTTTTGTAGTTTGTACAATAGTTTTGATGACGTATTTGCAGTTTGATTACGGAGAGAATCGTCGTGAACATAATTATAACGACGAATAAACGATAATGTTTATTCACGAATGTTCATAGAGAAGCAATAAAGTTTGTTGTAATGCCACGTATTCACACGAACGGTTCCTTCGTTGAACAAACTTTTTATATTTCTAGTTGGTATACCGGGCATCGACTTAACATTCATAATTTTGAAAGCATTATTTTGTATGAATCTTCAACGATTAAGAATGGCATTATTATGAGTGGCCCGCGGTATACCTGTATACAGTACCCGGCAGAAAAGATAGTTACTAATGTATCAATTGTCAAATTGATTTTCAGTAGTGTGGCGGAGTAAATGGTCTATATTGACCAACCTCCAGAAGTCGATCGGTAAGGGTTTCTGCCGGGTACCGTGATTTGTGTTTAATGTGATTTTCAATACTATGTTATAGTACTAACATTTATTTCGTACATAGCTTTATGTATAAGTTATTTAATTTCCCTAACATTTGTTTTTGTTCTTACTTGATGTGTGGTCCTGTGCGGCGCACGGTTCACTACATTGTCTAGTGAATTTGTATTAAAATGCGCGCGTGCGTTGCAGTGGAGCGCCTTAGTTGACACGTTTTGTATGCGCTAGAGTGCGTTTTCACTGAAGCTGAACGGAGCTGTGCGGAGCTCAACTGACCAATCGCAATGCAATATGAAAAGATTTTGACAATGTCAATGCACTGTGAATGGAGGGATCCGCACCAATGGAAACACACCTTTAAACAGCCACAGTACAGTACAGAAACGATATTTGGAATATGTGGTTTAAGAATGTACTCTGGATATTGTTTTAGTTGAGCGATGAACTTGCTGTTTTAATTGTTACTGTAAACTTATTTGTATGTTCTATACTCCTATTCGAATGGGCGTATCTGCGTTGTACGGTAAATGTACATACGGTATAGCTTTGTATTTATTAAAGGAGTGTCACTGGAAGCACTTGCATGTTATTCAAAATCAGCGTCGAAAACTCGTGCGGTGTGTATTTTGCCCGAGCGTAATATTTAGTGAACAAATGCTCTCGAACGAAGTGCCCAGTGAGAACTCTCCTTTATATGCAAATTGCGGATCTGGCCCGCTTGCCTTAGTTTCAGCGTTGTTAGCGCCCTCTAGCTCGCAAACTTCTGGCGCGTCAACAATCAGATTTATTAGTAAGGTTGATTATTGTAAACGTTTGGTGACGGTGGTTACTTTACAGTGTGTTAGGACGAATCTTGATAGCTAGATACGATGGTTAAAAAAGAAGAGGACCATAGGATTTCATTCATATGGTACTCTGACTGAATATCGCTTTTGAATTACCTTAGTGTAATATTATTATATTCAAATTATTCATTCGAATAATAAACTATATCAACCGTTAATTATTATGTACCCAGTATCTAAATATGTTGTGTTATGTAATATTTATTGTCGAAGTGCCAGCAATGAAAAGGTATTTGCTATCAAAATTCGTTCTAACAACATAAATTGGAGGTGGTTTATAAAGTTGATTTGATATAAGAACATTGTATTATAAAGAAAATGTGAGTGTACAAAATTATTTAGCTTTTAATAGTCTATTATTAAAATTTACTTCCATCAATAAATTATGAAATCTCTAGAGAAGTTACAATAATTATGTTTCATTTGACAGTGTCATGAATATGCCTAATGGTTTAGTTTGGTCTAATCTATCTACTATATAAAAATAAGTCGGCTTTTCCTCCCTGACGCTATAACTCCAGAACGCACGAACCGATTTCCACGGTTTTGCATTCGTTGGAAAGGTCTCCACCTCCGTGAGGTTTATAGCAAAGACAATTCAGGAAATTCCCACGGGAACGGGGGCGCTGCGGGTGAAACCGCGGGGCGCAGCTAGTCTCTTTTAAATATATTTCGACAGCGAGACGAAATATTAAAGAACCAGATGTGTTATTAATTAGGTCATCTTTCCTAAAGCAGATTAAGAATGCCTTTTCACCAGAGCCGTGCTACGTTTTGTATCGACCAATCATATCGGACGCAGCATACGAACGTATCCGAGATGGCGGCAACGGCCAATCATATCAAATGCAGGATTTAACTATGCTATCTATGCATAGCTCTGGTAGAAAGGCCCATATGGGTCATTAAGAAGTTCAATCGTCAAGGAAGAGCTTTTTGCCCGCGACTTTAGAATTTTAAAAGAAACAGCAAATATAAACAGAATACTGTAATTTATTACAGATCTAGAAAATATTTAAAAACGACTAAGAATTTACATAATAACAAAGGGATGCAATGAATATCTATTACAATATCAACAAAAATAAATAATTAAAACACTATTCATGTGAAATCGGTGGCGAGCCGATTGGCTGAGCAATGTCGCTTCACGAGTACATTCATTACATCCCGAACGTATTTTACCGTACGTCCTTCAATGTAGGTGCCGACATTACGACATATAATTTTTTTTAACTTCATTAATAGATTTGCAAAATGGTCTTTTTTCAACTATATTTGGTGATATCTTAACTAAACACATTTATAGTTCGAAACACTAGGCTTATGAATCGTTTATCTTTAAAACTATCGGAATAGACTAATGAACATAATATCTCGGGGCCTGTCCTCTTTTTTTTGTAAATAGTACCATTCAATAGACGGACACGCCTGCGGACGGCCTGCAGGAATGCCCGATGGACCTCCTTTACTGTGCCATGTAGTGTGGGCTGTGGCAGCGCTGTAGTCGGCCTGCAACCTCGCCCATTCCAGGCGATGAAATTTCTGGTACAGTTAGTACAGTAAGTCTGTTAAATGAATGGTACCTATAAAGTTTAATCTGTAGATGGCATCACAAATTGACATAACAAACTATCAAATTTGACACTGACAGATCGGCGCGGTTCCGTTTGGCGGCACAAGATGGTAAAACCTCCTTCGTTGGTGTGGTTGCTATCTCCGTGGTGGGTGTGGTCACGCCTGCGGCGCGGGCGCGGGCGGCACCGCTTCGTCGGGCTTTGACTCGAGAGAGAACGGCGGGATGCGGCAGTCGAACGTGTAGCCGTCCTCGCGCTCCATGCGGAACGTGCCCCTGTACACAGAACATATGACTTCAGTAAGCCTGTGGGCCTGGATATGGATGCATATTGTCATAGACGAGTATTCGGTTTAAAGAACTTTAAAGAACTTCGGTTTAATATAACGTATGTTACATAATAATGGACGGTCCTGTTACTCTGTTACGAGATGCTTCCATGAACGGACAATGGGATAAATGGAATCAGTTTAGTATCTCTTGGGCCTTCCATTTTGCACTGTATTGCTGTATGAATGGTGTCGATGAGTGAGAGTGTAGTATGAGTGTGTCTGTGTAGTGTGTAGTATGCGAGTGCAGGCACCACATGTGTCCGCTGGGCGCCTGCAGGCTGACGTGGCTGGAGTACTGGAAGGCGGGTGCGTGGCGCGCCAGCACGGGCTCCTGGCCCACGACGCCGCGCCCGCGCACCGTCTCCAGCGTGCCGCTCAGCGAGAAGATGCGCCAGTGACGCTCGCGCAGCTGCACCGCCGCGCTGCCCAGGTTCTCCAGCCGGATGCAGTACCGCCACTGCACACACACGGTCACATTAACATTGTAGTGCTCGTGGGGTATCTTTACTAACTAAAGTAAGTAAATTCTTGCAAGGAACTCATCACTACATATTATAAAACAAAGACCCCCGCCGCGTCTGTCTATCTGTCTGTTCGCTGCTAGTTATGGGTATATGTATTTCATTGGTATAATAATTAGTTGAAGCGCTTGTTACCCAGTAGACAGCCGAGTTCTGCGACTCGCGGCTGCCCATGTAGAAAGGTATGACGGTGACGCGCACGCCCTCTGTCGTCTCCCGATGAACGTCGCTCAGTTCGAGCCACGGGTGATTCTTTTTCTGCCAGGCGCGCAGTGTCTCTTGCGCTATGAATGGCGGCTCTGGGGAACATAGTGAAAATAGTCAATGAAAACGTAGGTGCACTCAATTTTTTTAAACAAAATGTTGTTAGAACATAATAGATGGCGCGGGCAAAGGGTGGTGTGGCGTTATGATTCAAGTAAGAGAAAGATATCACGGTATAGTTAATTACTCAGTTTTGAAGACTTCATGTGGATACACGTCAAGTTATCCAGGCAGCAAAAATTCTTCCTGTATTTTAGTTCAGATAGTTCTAGATGAAATGCCCATCAGAAATGAGTCTTTTTACTTTGAAAAACACATTTAAATAAAATTTTAGTACCTTTATCAGAGTTATGCATGAGAAACTTGTCAAACAATTCGTGCTGCAGCGGCACCCGCTCCATCGAGGTGTACGGGATGATGTCGTCGTGAGCCACGTAGTCCAGCCCGGGGATCGCGTACAGGCTACGGCTCGACTCCTGGTTGCCTAGGAACGTCACCGCCTCGGTTTGAGCACGCTGCAATGTGCCGTTGCGGTGTATTAGTATCAGTACACATCCACCAATGGGTGTTAATGGCCGTTATATGTTTTTATGGCTTGGCAACAGGATTTGCCGCTAACCTGCACAAACGGACTGAACATACTAATGGGTTGATTGTTAAAAGTCAAGTGCTTTCAATACATGTATAATTATTAGTGCAAATACAAGATTTTTTGAATTAGTCGGGTAATACTTTTCGAAATATTTGTCACCTTTAAAAGGCATTGAGTGGTTTCAGAAAGCTAAATCATTATTATTAAAAGGAATGGAAATTGTATACAGAATTACATTGTTATAGTAGTTTCACAATGTAAGTTTCTTAATCTCACAGTTTTCATTTTCAACTTTACTGTACGACTTACAAAGTGTCACAGTTTCTCCCTCACTAACAGGATCAAGCAAATATAATTCTTCTTTGTTCTTATAATATAGATCTATAATTAAACTAATTATTAGACTGTACCTCGTACCTGATAGTAGTAGTGTGGTATGGTAATGAAAGTTAGTTCCAGACCAGTAAGTAATGCAATGTAATATTGTGCAGAAGTAGAACCCTGTATGTAATATGTTGCTTTGGATCAACAACCTTTCACTCACTAGTGACAAGGCACTAACTTCATTAGACAAATATATGTAAGTCTTAGTACAAATAAATCTCAGAATACAAAATGCTCATTAATTCATTTCGAGTAGGTTAGTGACCAACCCTAGGAGCTTTTAGACCACCCAAAGGCCTCCGAAATGGTCAAAAAACGCTTATATTTATATGTTCCCATACATACTATGAAAACTGTATGTAAATCCCATAAACTATAGACTAGTATTTGCAAAAATCTATATCAAAATGTTCGTCTGAATTAGAACAGTTTTAATATTTGGGATTTAGTTGTCCACATTAGATACTGTATAGATAGTTTATGAATGTATTTTTTCTGTTGAATTAACACTAACATTTAAGTATCAATTTTAATTTTATTCACTTTCATGACAATCATGACATGAACCATTATTCAATGTTTAATATTATTTTAAAGCAACATTATGGAATGAAGATTATCAATGGGAGATTAGGGCATTTTAATGTTTTAAAGACATACAAATTAGTTATTGTAAAAACATCCACAGTTGATGCACAGACATGACAAAAGCATTAGATACACTCGTCATAAAGAATGTATTCCATACAATTAGTTAGTCAACGTGATTATGTTATTCATATACCTTTTTCTTCCACTCGGGTCTCATGTCGATGTTTGTTTGCACAGTCAAAAATAAAAAAATATATAAATAATATTATATGAATTTATAAAAGAATTTCAAAAATATAAAGACCAGTTAATCATATGGTTGTAAAACAATAATGTAAGGATCCATCATTTAGTATGAAGTATATGAATTACATAATTACTGGCCTTAGACGCTCAATAAATTCGGCGTATTTACACTTGCAGTTTGTCTATAAACATATTAGGTAACAAAGTTGGTACTCACAATGTATGGGGCATCCCTTGTGTCAATGAGGACTTGGTAGAATGTGTGTGTCCTGCCCTTCACCTCCTTGCCGACGTTGGAAAGGGAGTCTCCGGACGCCTCGGAGGGGGCCGAGTCATCGGAACTCTCCTTTTTGTTACTCGCATCTCTGTCATAGACCCTTGCTAGCCAAGGGAATAATATAACACCTCGGTATCCGAAAACTTTATGCAGGATAAGCTGGCCCGTATCGTATTTACCAGTAGTCTTGGGAGTCTCTAATTTGCCTACTTCAGCCAATCTGCGAATAATTTATTTAATCAATGAAGGTTATGTGTTACAGAATCCCCCTAATCATAGCGCTAAAACCTCATACTAACCTTGTATAATTTGCTACTTGTGTTATAACTAGTCTAGTAGAGAATAAATTTAGCCGATTTATCGGTGCAAGTTTTAATAATATCTCCATTTTATCATTTTTTCTTATTTTTGTTTGTCGACAAGAATTGTCATGATGTCAAGATGTCAAGCAAGGATCACGGAACAAATTGTCAAGCAAAGTTGGTTTCGGTTTGGTTTCGGTTGGTCAAGACAATGACAGTTGACATTCTGTAAACTGACTTTGACAGATACCAGACAAAGCAGGTCAGTCACTGTCACTCCATTGAAACAACTGTCAGATTCATTTTAGTTTTCTCTGTCAATGTCGGCTAGGTTGTCATGTGTCACTCAGTCAAATCTATCAATAGACGTTGATTGATCTGTCAGTAGTGTCAGTGATTCATAAATTCCTTGGGAATTTTCGAAACAAATCCAATTTCATTTGAAATTATTATTTGTAGCCTTGCCTAGTGAAATCTACTTAATTTTTTATAACTAAATAACAACGTCTCCCAATTATCTTATACATAAGTGAAAATCGTATTGAAAATGCCCGTAAGTTTCGATTGTTTTGTTTATCATTAGACTACGCCTATTTCCTCTCCGTTTTAGTCTACAAGCCATAAAGGTAATACCTGACTCACTTGGTTATGTTTCAGGCCTACCATTCCACCCTGGTGGACTACTCGCAGTCCGTGGGGAACCTGGCGATGCTGCCAGTCCGCACGACGTTCCGCGGCCCGGCGCCGCTCAGTCCTACCATAGAACTAGATATCATCGACGAGGCTCTCAACTACTTTAAAGCCAACGTATTCTTCAGGTTTTATGAGATTAAGGTAAAACTCACATCATCATAATTTTATTTGTTTATACAGCACTACCTGAGCCCCGCGGTTTCACCCGCAGCGCCCCCGTTCCCGTGGGAATTTTGAGATTTTTATTCCCTATAAACCTCACGGAGCCCGAGACCTTTCCAACGAATGCAAAACCGTGGAAATCGGTCCAGCCATTCACGCGTGATGCCGCGACCAAGGAAAACGGGTTTCATTTTTATATATGTATATAGATAGATTAAACATATAGAATAAGCTTACCTAGTAAAGCAGTATTATGAATATTAATGTGTTATCATGAAAAAAATATCAATAATCAAACTAAAATAAGCACTTCTTGTATTTTGAAAGGTTTGATTGATTCATCAATATGATTATGTATTAATTTCCAGTCTGATGCTGACAGAGTACTCATATACCTAACTCTGTACATATCTGAGTGTCTCAAGCGGCTCCAGAAGTGCTCCAACAAGAACCAGGGCCAGCAAGAGATGTACATGCTGGCTATATCCAAGTTCGATATCCCCGGAGAGGCAGGCTTCCCTTTGAACTCCGTGTATGCTAAACCAGGCAGTACTCAAGAAGCTGGTAATTATTGCATTTGAAATTATTGTAATTACTCTAAGATTATTCATGACACATCCAAGTATCTAGTTTGTTTATAGACCCAGAATGTTAATGCAGTTATTTCAATGAACAATGGAAGTAATTGTTTTGCTATAATTTTATTTACTACATCAAATCCATGTTAATTGTATACAATGTTTATGGTAGCTGTGTCATTCCAGACCTGATGAGACAATACCTGCAGCAGTTGAGACATGAGACAGGAAATAGAGTATGTGAAAAGGTAAGCATTTTTTTTTCATATGACTCAAAAATTAAATAAATGTAACATAGCCAACATGTAGAAGAAATAATTTAAATATGGTATATATATCATTGTACCATGGGTAATACAGGCATAGATAGTTTAAAACATGTTACTTATTTTTTTTAAAACAAGGTTTTCTTTTAAAATATTTGTAAGCCAAGACATGTGTCAATTAAAAAATCTGTGGCTCCAACAAACTCAATGAATTTAGATTCTATTGTAATGTTTTCAAAAGGTGACTTTAGTTGTGTCTTGATTTAAAGAAATCCAATTGCCTGTAAAGAATATTTTTGGCTGTAATTTTAATAAAAGTGTTTTTATATAGGTGTTTGCAACAGAAGATGGTAAGCCAAGCAAATGGTGGTTGTGTTTTGCTAAGAGGAAATTCATGGACAAATCACTATCGGGTCCCGGCCAGTAGAACTAGTGTAAAATATTACCTTGCATTTACTTTCTATTCCAAGTGTCAACAGTATTTAATTTTTTATATTCTACTTTGTTTTAAAACTACTTAAAAATGCTTGAATCAAAGATTTTTTAAATTAGAAATAAAAAATTTGACACTGAAATAATGTAAAAATAATGTTTTTGTATACAGAATATCTATTATGTTAAAATAAATTAATAAACATTTCTTTACAAATATATGATTTTATTTTGATATAGGTATAAGGTAAATTCTCAAAATTTGTTTTCCCTAAAATTATTCTATTTACAGTCTTAAAAATATTTCTAACAATTCAATGTAAATACTTTGTATATATAATTATTTTTAGCTGATTATGAGCATTTGTTACGTTTACTGAACACACTGGAGGCTTCCTTCTAAATGATCAATTGAGACCATACTCCTTGATGAGTTGTCCTGCAATGACAAGTCTTTGTATTTCGGAGGTGCCTTCGTATATTTCCGTTATTCTGGCGTCGCGGTAATGTCTCTCAGCTGGCATGTCCGATACGTAGCCCATGCCACCCAGGATCTGTGGAAAAGTTTAAAATAAAAACCTTATTGTGAATGAATATTAGCTAAGGGATTGTTAGGTTTCATATTAGTCCCAAAGAAATCTATTCCTGATTAATATATATTTGTTCTCCTAACTTATTCAAGGATATTAATCCTAATTCAATAGTTTCTTTCATTTCAAAGACTTCAAATCTCATGTTTATGTTCAATTCTTATTCTTTTGTGAAAGGTCATAAAACATTGGGCTGCCAACATTACTCTAAACTAAAACAAGGAATGTCTAATACCTGAATACACTGATGAGATAGAAAGGTAGCTGCCTCAGAAGCTGCAAGCTTGGCCATAGCCGCTTCCTTGGTGTACGGCTGTTTATTGTCCTTCAGCCAGGCCGCGCGCCACGTTAGCAGTCGCGCCGACTCCAGCTTCATTGCCATATCAGATAGTTTATGCTGAATAGCTTGTAGTTTCATAATAGGCTTACCAAAAGCGAGACGCTTAGATGCATATTCAATTGCTACATCTAGGGATGCCTGGAACCAGTTAAGTATATGTCAACATTGTAAAAGAGCCGTTAAACTATAATGAAATACACATAAAAAACGGTATATTAAAAGTTGTAAATAATTGTTGAGTATTTTATGACTAAGTCACGAAATTCATGATAATTTAAGGTATAATTCTTTTATACTCTGCATCAGCATGGTAGGTAAAATAGTACATACTACAATCATGTTTACTAAACTCACTCACTTGAGCAATACCAAGAGCCTGTGAGGCAATCCCAATCCTTCCGGCATCTAATGTCATCATCGCTATCTTGAACCCAAAGCCCGGCTCACCAAGAACATTCTCCTTAGGGACCTCACAGTCCTCAAATATCAATGAACAAGTAGAAGACCCTCTGATACCAAGTTTGTCCTCTTTTTTCCCCAATTCCAATCCTTTAGTTGGTTTTGGCACTATAATTGCAGAGATACCTTTGTGTTTTAAACTCTTATCTGTGGTAGCAAAGACAATAGAGGCTTTGCTTTCATAACCATTGGTAATCCAGCATTTTGTGCCATTGAGAATGTATTTGTCTCCAGCTGTTTTCGCAGTGGTTGATGCTGCACCAGCATCAGATCCATTCCCTGGTTCAGAAAGTGCAAAGCAGCCAACAATATCACCTGTGGATAGATATCATGGTTTAAAATTGTCAGTCATAAATATATGATATAAGATATTGATAAGATAAAAAAAAAATATATATTAAAAATATAGCTTCGATACATCAATTTAGTGATAGAATAATTATGGTAATCATGTTTTTGTTACATATACCAAAGAACTTAAATTTAAGCTTAATAATTAATAAAATAAACATACCATTACAGAACGGTGTGACAAACTGTTTCTTCTGTTTATCATTGCCCCAATGCATCAAAGGCCCGAGATACAAAGAGTTATTCACTGACATTATAACTCCAGCTGATGCACACCCTCTGGATATCTCCTCCAGGGCTATAGCATAAGCGAGGTAGTCCAGCCCGGCTCCCCCGAGCTCCTCCGGCACGGCTATAGCCATTAGACCTAGTTCTCCCATCTTTTTTATAGCGTCGCCAGGGTACAGATGTTCCCGATCGTATTTGGCAGCATTCGGTTTTAGTTCCCCTTCAGCGAAATCTCGACATGTCTTGTAGAGCATCTGGTACGTATCGGGCAGGGACGAGAGGGAAGCGATGCATCGTGAATGCCTGATAGTTGGTGGTGCTGTAATATAATAATGTTATTAAAGTAACAACAGATTCGAGTAAACACATAAATTGAATTCAAATTTACTTATTTTAATGTAAACATACCATAAACTTGGAGGGCTTTAGCAAGAGAGTTAAACATTGTAAATAAATAAATAGTTTTAAAGTGTTAAAATAACTAGATAACTAGATTCTTAAAAATAATCGAAAAGAACTTTGAACTCCAATAAAAATCTTCAATCAAATAAATAAAACTCGAACTCAGACAACAAAGTACGACTGACATTGACAGTGAAATATGAATGACTGGGACATGATTTATTTTGACAAGAGACATGCAAGAGACCAAATATAAATGATGTCATCAGTCAACGACTATCAAAAATATGTGTTATATTTACGTCAAAAACACGTGTTGAGGTGTTGGTTGGTTGTGGTGGCGTGTTTATATTTGTTTTGTTTTATTTCCTTGAGATTTTATTGAACAAGGTGAGTAAAATTGAAAAATAAAAAAACATGAGCGACGACACTGATAGTAAAGTTAGTTCTCTAATAAAGAATATAGTGAACACTAGAAGTAAGACTAAAACGCAAGTCGCAGAAGCAGAAGATGAAAAACCCGTCGCTCAAAAACCCAAAACAAAGACTGAAGTTATTAAAGGAAAACCTAAGTCTGGAAGGTTCTGGAAGTCGGAAAAAGAAAGGTTGGTATAGCGTTTCTTAATTATTAAGTTACTCATAAGTCAAAACTTAAATACGACATTATATTTTCTTTTTATGTTTATTTATAGGTTATAATGATACCCACTCGATCCTAAACAAAACTAATGAATATATTTTGATTAAACGTTACAGTTACATAGAACTTGTATTTCAGAATTACTTTCTAATCCATTAGAACAACATGGATAACCTATTTGACTTGTAATGCCGTAGACAGTTAATATTCCATGTGCATTTTCAGGTTCTCCTCAATAAATAAAACTAAAGGAATAAAACCCGACTTCGCCAAGAAGACTGCATTACGTCTTGAACTGAAGCGAACTAAAGAAATGTCCAAACAGCTGTTGGAAGAATTTAAACAGAAAGAACAAGATAAAAAGGAACGGAGACGAGAGAATATCAAGAGGACAGAGGAGAACAGAAAGAAAGCTGAGGTGGTTCAGGTGATCACAAACACCGCCAAGCTGAAGAGGTTGAGGAAGAAACAGCTCCGATTCATAGAGAAACGAGACACTAATCAGCAAGTTCAGGCTAATAAATAACAATTTAATATGTAGAACATTATTTTATTTATGTCATAGCCAACCTAACTTTAATTAAGGAAAATTGAAATAATACCAAAAAAAATTGGGTTCATCTAATATTTTTATTAAGTATTCCTTTGCTATCCACAGATACATAGATAAAAATATTAAATGCATATTTCATGTTTTATAATAGATTCAATGAAGAATGTGGACACAATAAGAATGTATTTACATTAACTCTTGGGTGACAGATGATTTATGAAATAGTACACCAATTTACATCAATCTTAACACTATTTTGATTCATTTATGTATTTCATTCATATATACAGCCGGAAACACGTCACTTACTATTATAATATAATATATAAATAGACCATAAACATCTATAAAATACACTAATTGATTACAAGTTACAAACATTGATATTCTTGATACATATAAAACATGTTAGTGTACCATTAACATTAACAAAAAATATTGAATTTTATATATCAAGCCTCAGATAACATTATCACCTTGTCACACAAATACTGTTTAAAAATTACATCCACACTAAACTGAAAAACTTGTCAAAATATTCCAAAACTAAATAAAAAATATCCAAAATTATGTTAATAAAAATTACATAAAATCACACGCTATGTATTTAAAACTCTTAAATGTAATCTTAACATCGACCATTAAATTCAATGAAATAATTTACAACAACATTGGTTGTCACAATAATAACAACAATATCTTATAATCTATATTTTAATAGACTTAACATTCTCGTCCGTAATACTTCATTAACACATTGAAAATATAATTCATTGAAAAAATATCAGTCTAAGGCAGTGACAACAAAGTTTGATCAAACCAAATGTTATTTAATGATCACTCAGTAGGACAGCATTTACGTAATATTGTGAGATTACAGATACCTAATGAAGTTTTGAATATAGTAAAAATATGAGATTCTAAGAAAGATCTTAAACCTAGGTTACAGTACTGGTGATTGTTCATGATGCTCAATTGTTACTATTGTGGGCTGTGTATACATAATGCAAGCGTTAGGCCTTTCGCCCACAAGGTTATGCAAATCTCCGATAGTAATGTTGTATACTAACGCCTTATTAATACTTTGCAGTTAGAAAAGTAGGTATTTAGAAGATGCAATTAAGGTATTATTTTGTCCTGTGTTCGATCACTAAACGCGAGTTTTACGTATTAATAATAAATTCAATACCAGTCGAACTTTGTAATTCAAATTACGCTAACGAAAATCAACCGATAAAATAGCAAGGGTGTAATATTATCTACCTACAATCTGATTCAATGGTATTTATAATTAAGATCCTAATCAATGAATCTGTTCATAAACGTGTTAAAATATAAACTGACTGAAGAGCACATGAAAATGTATATAAAAATAAAAAACCGTACAAAATGATGAGTATTTACGTGCTTACGAAATCTAATTACATAGTTTGAAGTAAAACAATTCGAGTTCATAGTTGAAATGTCCACTGGGAAGTGTCGAGCGCCGACAACAGTACCTATCAGTAGAATATGGCTTAGTTTTATACCGATCCTGTATCACGAGCTAATAGAAGCTATCAGTAATAACTAACATAACATTATCAATTATCGTCCAGGCCGAACGAAACAAAGCCATACACTATAATATAACCTAAACATACACCTTATGTCTTTACATCCACTAATCATAACTTTAACATCAATTCACAAACTCTGCATGTACAGTTAGCCACAGTAAACTATAATAATTCTGAACATAGACAATATCATATCACGCATAATAAAATATATTTAGGACATACGAATGAGCCTAAAAATTATAACTTTATTATGTACTTTTAAATTTCAACCATTCGATTAAAATAACATTTAATAAAGGTGAAGGACAGTTAACATTAAGTCAGCGGCGCGTGGAGTGCCCGACATTATTATCACAATAACGTACACAACTTGGGGAACGATCAACGAAGAGTTACGGTCTATCCACACTTGTCTACAGGACTTCATATAAAACATATGTAGGTACAAGGAGCAAGGCACGCCTACTCCTTCAGTTGATTCCCACAGACCACATGTCTAAATAGATAACAAACAACACAACTGAACTCTATTCAATTAGGCGTCCATTGTTTGCTTAATATGACGTCACAATAGCTAGTGTTTTAGTTTAGATCAACAATTTTTCAATGAGTTAGCGCTCTTACAACCTTACAGGCGGCTAACAGTTAGTCCCTTATCCCTTTCATTATAAATACCGCAGCAGCTTATATTACTACCGGCGCTTGAGGTTGGTCGCTAGTGAGGCACGAGCGAATAGGATTTTTACAACACAGTTGTTTAGTATATCACTGTCGTGACTCGTTATGTTGCGTCATCTATTTACATTGTGAGTCTGCGGTGTCCGTTGCTCTGTACGGTCGGTTGATAGCTACCTGTACATGTAGGGCTCGCTCACACGTCGAAGTCTGTTCCGGCCTTGTTCGGCGGAATATTGAACGGTTCACTCCACATTCTCCTGAGATCTCCCTGCAATACAAATGTAATATATATAGATAATCACTAATCACGTTTAAGCGTTGTTTTGTTACGGACACGTTAGCTAATTCGGTTAGTCGAGCTAAAAAAAAAACATTCAGTTGCCGCATTTTATCAGAACTACACGAACTAAGGAGTTAGTAGGAGACTATCGGCCAACCATCCAAGTAGGGACTGAGCTGGTTTACATCGGGATGCGTTAACATCGGTTAGTCAAATTCCTACTTATGCAGTAGTATAACCTTCGCTCAATGTTATACTAAATGAATGGTAATATTTTTTAAAATACGTAATATTATCTTACGCGATACAGACCCGTTTCATTTAGTATAACGAGTGCAAATCGTGTGAGTTTAAAAAGTATGTTCGCTCAATGTCTCCATTATTTGTAATCGAAGACGTTGTTTTCGTATCGTGTTGTTGTCATACTCATGTGTTGGCCCGCTAGTCGGCGGTGCGTGCGTACCTTGACGTAGGCCATGGTGAGCAGCGGCAGCAGCGTGAAGGGCACGAGGTAGAGCAGCGCGGGCTGCGCCGCCTTGAACACCTCGGCCGACACGGTGGCCGTCAGCAGCCCCAGGAAGTAGCCCAGCAGCGAGCAGTGGAAGTACGTCAGCCGCGAGCTCTGCGCAACGCACTCTCAATACACACTCATCAACTACGCCCCCGCACACATGGCTGCGTGCTACAGAGGTCCAAAGGTGCCTAACTAATGGTAGGGGAGATTGAGATTTACTACGAAAGACGTGTAAGTATATGTTTATTTATGTATAAGCGTCTGCTTTCACAGCGCCTCCTCGTTAGTCTTATGCTCTAAATTTAACCTACCAGAACTTACTGTACCTATCTTTATAATATTAGTATTTATTTTCATTATCATTAACCATCATCTCATTTCATCATTCCATATGTCTATTTCGCAAGTAAAGGAAGTTAGAAACAGGGATTTTTCAGGTATTAGTTGATATAATATAGCGTCCGTACCATAGATCGGGGTCCGGGCACCTGCCCCATCTGGCAGACGAGCGTGGCCTTCTTGTAGGCGTCGTAGCGCAGCACGAAGCACAGCAGCAGCCCCGGCATTACGATATCGCCTAGACCTGCACGACGGAGCGTATGGTTACATAGGTGCTATGTAAAAGTAAAGTATGAGCTTATCCTTGTTATGTATTTTCGGCTCGGCTATTCGTGCATAACCGTCTCTTAAAGTGGGATCGGTCGTTTTCGAAATGATTCCATTTTTGTTTGGAGTATTTCGCCGTGTGGTTACCGAGCATAGAGAAGTGTCCCTGGTGGTGCATGGAGGGGAACACCAGCTTGGCGGGCAGCGACAGCTTCGGCGCGTCGCGCAGCGCCCCGCCCAGCTGCAGGCGCCGCGCCACCACGTTCATCGGGTTCTCCGCCGGCCTGCCATACGGAACAAACATTAAGGGTGGGTTGGTCCAAACGGTGGGTTGCCGTAACATACGTCAGATAAAAATGCAAAATAAAAGCGAAATGTATCCGTAAACGTAGTTTCAATTTAAAACTAGCAATATATTTTGTTAATGATACACTACGCTATATTTACTAGTGAATCCCACGCACCTGGTGGCCACTTTGACCATGACGTTGGTGGTGAAGATGTAGGACGAGAAGAAGACCCAGAAGACGTCGTAGAGCAGCAGCCCCGTCAGCAGCAGCGTCGACACCTTCAGCGACGGCAGCCGGATCAGCGCGATGAACGTCACGCACAGACCCATGCCCATGGCTGGAACGGAACACGTTGTTTGTGCATTACCATTCAAATAGCAAGTTTCATAAATTATCTTGAATATTTTTGTTTAACGCTCGCTACGAACCATTCAATTGCAGACATAGCTACCGATCCGATTTGAATAATTCTATTTGTAATGAATAGCCACTTTCAACGGGAAGGTGAAAGGCTATTTTTCATCTTGAAATTCCCGCGAGAACGAGCACAACGCGGGTAAAACAGGCGGTGCTAGTGTAAAAATGAAGTGTATAAATATGACCGTCAGTATTAGGTGGATGGTGCGTACCGTCCATGAGCAGCCAGTGTCCGGTGAGCACCCAGACGGCGACGATGGCGGCGGCCAGCAGCGCGGCCGCCAGCTCGGGCGGCGAGTAGCGGCCGCACACCGCGCCGCCGCGCCCGCCCGACACGTACTGGCACAGCGGCGTCAGCAGGAACGCCAGCGCCGCGCACGCGATTACTGTACCACCACACACATTATTACTCCCTCCCGAACACAATATGACAACTGCTTCCTTAGGTTTTATTAAGACACTGCGCATTTTGAATTGTCTAAAGACATGGGCAAGGGTCGAAAATACGTGTAAACGCGCCCGACTATGTTTATGTGATGTTTTAGTCAGAGAATAGTTCATAATTTGTTGGAAGAATTTAAGTTGATACTACGTTTACAGATCACAAGACCACGGTTCCTGAGCCGAAATGTCAGATTAAATTCAAAATAAAAGAAATGCGAAGTGTATCCGTAAAAGTAGTTTCAATTCAAAATACATTCAACAAATTATGAACTAACACAACACATACATACTAGTCTCTACTCTCACCTGACATGTAATCAGTACAGTGAAGGCGTAATGAACATGCTTGCTGCCGCGGTTTGATAACGTATGTTATGTTTCGCAGGTACTTACTGGCAGTACAGATGGCGACGAGCGTCTGCATGGAGTCGAAGAAGAAGAACATGATGAGCAGCGCCGCCGACGAGCCCAGCGGGAAGCACAGCGCTTGCATCGTGTTCAGGGTCTGCACGTCTGTAGCCACAACACATACACCACCATTATAAAAAGGATAAAAAAGGCTCAAAAAGGAGTAATAGCAGGCCACCACCACTCGGCCGTACCTACAGCGATAAATGCCTACAAATTCGCGAGGCGCCGGCGCCACTCCGACTGACGGGTGTCGCTCGCGCGTCTACCAAATTATTTACTTTTTAAATTTTACTGTACTATTTTCTTTTTTTTTGTTAACTGTACTATCTTCAAATTCCCTACAATTACGAGTTTCTAATCGCAGACTACTAATTAGGTATTATTATCTGTGTTTATCTTGTAAATTCAATAAAAACAGTCCCTACTTCAAAACTTATTTTTATTTCAATGAGTATCTTTCTACTTGAGTTGAGTAAAGGTTTGTTTTCATTTTTTTATTACAAATGAGAGACTGTAAAATTCGTTTTAGTATCTACCTAATTGACTGAGTAATCAATCATACGCATCAACATCGGCGAGCGTACAACCTTAGCGACATAGGTATCGCGTCACCCAGCGCCAGACAGCGACAGAGCTACGCGTTAGAAGAGAGCGGCAATATTTAGGTGAATATCTCGTTAGGTACTGAGCGCTTATGCGAGCTGAATTGAACTTTGTTGCTTAGTGGCAAGAGTCTCTATTTCTATGAATTGTTACGGGAAGTGGTGCTTCTGTACTACTTGTAGTACTTATTATTCTGTGGTAATAGTAACTCAATTTCCTCAATGTCGAATAACATTTTGGTAGAGTGAAGCATTCGGAGTGGTCAAAATTGGAACTAACTGTTGCCATATAATGTCATAACTTTGGCATAATCAGTCCAGATAAGTCCGTTGCATAGTAACATATTCTTTATTTGAAAAATGATCATCACTGGCTTCATCGCGATGCTACTTGCACTTTAGGCTTGATAGCATCGTCGTCATCTCGTTTAGGTTACAACCTGACGATGGTTAAAACTATTCTAAATTTTCTATTGGTGAACTATCTCAGTTATTCTAGGCGAATATATTTTGCGCCTGATCGAAAGTAGGTAAAAACTTACCAACAAACGGATTAATCCCTATTAGATGTCCATTATTACTTACTAGAATTGGCCGAGGTGGTGGGCACCGGCTTGCCCCCCAACAGGGACGCCTCCCGCTCGCGCTCGGCTCGCTCGCGCGCCTCCCGCTCCATGTTCAGCGAGCGAAAGCTGCCGTACACGATCAGCAGCATGGAGATCAGACACGCAGACACCCTGCAACGAACAAACGGGGATATGGTGAGACAAGTATGTAGAAACGTAGAAGATGTAGTGGGGGAACGGCGTTCTTACATGTTTCATACACCCAGGAAAGGTATTCTCAATGAGTCAGTTTTTTTATAAAATATCATAACACAAAAGATTTTGAAATAATCCCTCAATACGCAACGTATTCGAGACACTGAAGTCTCGCGGCAGTGTAAGTGACACTAATCTTGGCGAAAGAAGTGATTAGAAAACCGAAAGTGATAGCTATCTTGCTATATGCATGTCTCAGAACAATAACATAATCTTTGCGTGTTCGGGACGAAAGCGCAAATTTTTTAACACGTTCATTTCGAATTTAACGAAGGCCATGAAAACAATTAGTGTATCATTCCAGTTGTCTGTGAACAAAATGACATTCAGACTTCATGTCAAACACGAGAGCAAATAATGACAAACCGTATCGATTACATACGACGATATAATCGATATAAAAGAATAATGTATATGTAAAATTTGAAGCATAATGCCGTTACTAATCTCCGTCACGGACGTGATCTTCGCATACTGTTTTTTCGTCTAGCAACAATATTGGGTTTCAAGTTAACTGCTTTGATAGATACATATTGAACTATCAATTGCATGTTGTAAGTAAGTAAAGGCCCATTTGGACCTATACGCTTTTGGACGATGCAATTTTGATAATTAAGTGTCAAAAATGGAGGTAAGTTCTAATTAGAGCATCATTAGAGTACTAATGTTCCAATCTAGCTTCGCTTTTGAAAACCAAACTGATTTCATTCTGATCACATGCATGATACAGTACAAGAAGTCCCAATATATTATGTGGGAGACATCGGCGAGGACAACAAAGGAACAAATAAAACAATTCAAGTTGAAGCCAAGTATAGAAATAACCGAGACCATTACAAAGTAAGACACAGTAATTTGCGCGTATTCATGCGTGTGCACAATCAATAGACAACATAGAATATAGAACAGAACTAACAAAAACAATGTGAACGAATAAAAGAACTATCCGACGACGATACATTGTTTTCTATTATATATTCCGAGTGTGCACGTGAACTTTCACTTAAACGATGTCATGGAATATATACAAGTATCTGCACACTTATATTTTGCCAACTACTTAAGTACCTGCTTCATCACCGCAAACAAATAAGATTTTGCAGCCACATACATACTTAGTAGCCGACAACGATCTTAGTAGCAAGACACAAGCAGTTCCTCGTTAAATCGAAAAATAACGATAGTTTCCAAACTCATTATCATCTTTTGTGTCGGTCATAATATGAATAACACATTATTTATAGCCATTGAAAATCATATTAAATGGACGATGCGATAATTAGTAGTGAGACACGCAATCAGCAATAACGTCAATCGTTTAATAATTATTGTTTCATGTTCATATTGTTATTTCCTATCGAAGGAAGTCGTTTCTATATCGACTTTAATATTCATCGATATAAAAGCAATAAAAAGCGACTTATAAAATCGTTAATTTACATTACGAACATTGTTGTATTGACCTGCCTTGTAGTACAGTTTAGAAATGTTAGTAGCAAGGCTAATCCAATCCTTAAATAAACAAAAAATAATAAGTATTTTAAGTGTGACCGGTAGTCTCACAAAGACATACTTCTATTAAGGATAGAACCCATTGCGGTTAAAAAGGTGTAAATTTTTTACATATTTAGTTAGTATAAAAAATTTGAACCTTATTCGTCACCATTGATAACATTTACACTAATATAATAAGAGGTAAAGTTTCTACTTTGTGTGTATGTTTGTTTGTTCGTTCGTTTGTAAGTGGCTAATCTTCGGAACTATTCATCCGATTGCATAAATTGTTTCGCCAATACGTAGAGTACACTTTAGGTTCAGACATAGGCTATGTATTATTTTTAAAAGAAATAGGAATCCGCACTCAAATTGCAATAATGTAGCCCAAGGTATGAGAAAAATGCCAAAATAAATCATATTTTGGGAATTTTGAGATTTTTATTCCCTATAAACCTCGCGGAGCCCGAGACCATTCCAACGAATGCAAAACCGTGGAAATCGGTTCGTGCGTTCTGGAGTTATAGCGTCAGGGAGGAAAACCCGACTTATTTTTATATAGTAGAAGATATATCCCACATGAAATCGTGATAAACTAAAACGAAGCGAAGGCGGGTCGCTAGCCACTAATAATTTTATTAGCATCTCAGCACTTATCGAATAGACAAATAAATATAAAGAACAACTGATAAAATCGTGGTAAGTGGGGTGCCGAGCAGTGACCCCGGGGGTAATTAAATGAAGTCGATGCCAGCGTGTGGCGTCTGCCTAATGAAACCCAATAACTTCGGACCCCTCCAATTAAGCATGCGCCCGTGCCTAGCTCGTATGTAATCTACGGTCACTCGTTAAGGGCTTTGCACCAAATATCCGTTCGTTAACATTACGATCTTACAATAGGAAGTAAGACCTCCTTGGAGTTATGGCTCACGAAGGAATATTTTTTCTTATTGACAAGTTTTAAATGCACTGCATAGCAATGACAATAATCCCACGGTTGTTATCAAAACTTTAAGGAAATAAGGTAATCTTTTACAGTGGAGAATCTGCAATTATTATAGATCCGATTTATTATCTTTTACTTGCTATCTTTCATCAAGTCTAAAGTGATAGGTTAGACTATGATTATGATATGCGGCGGCCTGGTGGCTGGATAAAATATTTCAAGCTGACTTTTTGCTGTCTCACTGAACGAATTCATAATGTGAGATGACGATTAAACATCCTGAACACAATAACGTTGTCTTATGATATCAGTGAGTGAAGACAAGAAACTTATTAAGAATCAGGCCATTAGTCACAGTCACACTCATTGACAATGCGAATTTCTGTTAAAACAGATGTTTAAAAACATCGCGAATGACCTACATGACACTGAAACGAAATAAAATATTCACATTACAGATAATGAAGAAAGTTAAATAATACAATACAACGTAGTGGTGAACGAGGGGTAAAGGAAATGAGTAATTAGTTATTAAACACATCCTACGGAGCGATGCGATATTATTGTCATGTCTTGTCTTGGCACATGAAGTAATAGAAAAAATTAAGGTAGTTATTTGATAAAGGTGCTTCCAATCTACGTATTTGTTTCGACTGGGGCAGAGGTCACTGGTTCCCTCATGAATTTTAATTGAAGTGAATACAACGTAGTCTATTATTCTACATCTACGAGACATTATCAGGTAATATACTCCTGGAACACTCAAAAAAGAGTATCATTAAGGGGCTTACTAAAATCAAAGACTATCGCACGGGCGGTCTGTTTGGTGGAAGTCAATCAGTTAACCAGCCAGCCAGCAAGACACTGAAGGCACATAGGCCACTGTTAGACCTTGTTCACATAGAATACGGGAACGGGAGTGAAATATCAAACACATAGCATTAATACATGTAAGTATTTGTTCATACCAAAACGCAAGAAACTAAGCAGCCTTGTTTTATATACGAAGATGCACTAAGGAAATTCTCGTGTTCGATGTGAACAACCACTAATGCCCATACTGTATGAAAAGTTACGTCAATTAGTCTCTGAGCGCGGCAGTTGGACAATGCCCTCTTGCTTGTCATACGAAACTATGAATGAATACAGTGAAGAAACAAACTTACTTGGACGAGTCCATGATTGAGTAAGCCCATTTGTACTCCTGGTACTCCATGTTAGCTCCGACCTGCGCCATCCCGGTTCCCCCCCGCGACCTGTGACGTCAACTTGTTGCCGGCCAGAGGCTATTGTGTTCACTGCCTGAAATTACCAATTCAATATCATATCGTGATTTCTTATATTAAACTTAATATTAGGTCATGATTTCCACCTTCTTATAGTATGATTAACATTAATCAAGTTTTCTGAACATTACGATTTATTATAATCCGGTTAACACATACCTATAATGATTTCTAACAGAAATGACAGCTCAATGTGATCTTTAATTTAATATAGGAATATTAGGGACTTAGTAGTTTTATTCAAATTTCGTTTACTTTTAATTCACATTTCTAACAGAAATGACAGATCAATGTGATCTCTTTAATTTAATATAGGAATATTAGGGACTTAGTAGTTTTATTCAAATTTCGTTTACTTTTAATTCACTATCTGCAAACAATAATCCTGAAAATTCTCTTTTATTTACCCCGGATGCTAAAGAAAGAAGTGTTAATAACACGTAATATAATGTGAAACAACTTAGTTAAAGTTATGTATGAAACCTGATTTGTTTGGGGTGGTCCTAGCTGCGATTAATGAAAAACAGTCGAGGGTGCAGTAAGGTACATAACTACAATTTTAGTAGTTCCCCTTTAGGTCAGGGCTAAGCATTTATCAATTAAAATGATACCTACGTTTGATATAACTGTCATTGAGGCGCATAACAGAAAACAATTTAAAATAGAACAATAGTGTTATAGCCTTATATTTTGCATAACAATATTTTTATGCAGAAACCAAACAATAAATTATAAAAATATTTGATGACATAACTGATAGTATTATGCAGCAATAATCAAAAATATCATACCTAATACGCCAATTTATTGTCTAGTATAACAATAGGTTAGAATACAGAAAATTTTTTTTTGACAAACGTCATTATTTTTATCTCCCACAGTTTCGAACGAGGTATGTATTGTGATTAAATACATATTTCATAAGGTAGATATATCTTATATGCGATAATAAATGCTTTTGGGCTATTAACCTAAAAAGGAGTAGTCTAGGTTCTCAATCACAAAGTCTTTTTTTTGTTAGGTACCTCATATCTTTTTTCAATTTTTTTGGTAGGTATATTACCTATGTACCTAATAAGTATGCCTCTTGAATGGTCCGATTTCGAATGTAATTTCTACTAGCAAATAGAAGTTCTGTCCAAGAACAATAACGTCTGGATTTACCTATTATTTACGTATTACGGGTTTTTTCGAGGCATTAAAGATTTTTTGAGCATGTAATAAAAGCTTAGGTACTTTGATTTCCCGACATTTCGAGTGGTACCCAAACTTTTGTGCCGTGAAAAAAACCGTAACAATACGTTAATAATATATATAAATCGCGAAAGTTGAAAAAGTACGTGAAATAAATCTGAACAAGGATCCGGCTGTTCAATCTGTCAAGTTATATTATAAAGTCTCTTTATATTAAGGGGGGTATTATTCACCATAAATTAACTAATACACATTTAATACAAATAACAATTATGTTAGATTGCAACGGTATTCTAAACATCTACTTTTAACCATGTCCCCATGCAGTTCAGTCTAAAAATGTAAATTCTCTTGGACAGTGTGTGACTATTTGTCATTATGCAAGGTAATCAGTAATTTACTGTAGATAAAACACATTATAATAATAATTATAGCCACCAGTCAGTGTGTATAATGAAAACATATGAGATTATTTAGATATCATTGAGGTGGTCTCTGACCGAAACAATGAATTCAATTTAGACAGTAACCCTAACTGTAATTTGGATGGTAACAATCTCATAACAATATCATTTAATAACACAAAACATTATGTCGCTCACTCTGTTTTATTTACCAACTTTACTTTTTTATCTGCTTCCAAGAGAACCAATACTATTTGAAATATTCAATTTAGTTAAATGTTAATAATAATTAAAAGTAAGATACTGATGCCAAAAATGCACTCAAAAACTACTGAAGGGATTTTAACCAAACTGGGTACAATTGAGTATTTGAACATTAAAATACTCAATTATAGTCCATACTCCTGGGCAGGTTGTAGGCTATATAACACAACACTATGACACATAGGAGCTGAGCAGTGATAATAAATTTGAAGCAAGTAAGATGAAAATATGCACTTTTGAGCATATTTGAGCTTGTCCTCGCATATGTTGATCATACACCAAAAGTATGTATTACAAAGATGATGGTCTTCAAAAGATCTACAAAAAAGTCCTCAATAGTATATATCAAACCCGGAATTCCCACGGGAATGGGTACAACGCGGGTAACACCGCGGGGCGCGGCTAGTAATTAATAATACACTAAAATAATAATATGGCTTCCATACAAAATTGATAATATCAGATTTGATTTATATCGGATATATCATAAATATCTAATATTTTGATATTTATTATACATATCAGATATTTTCAAATAAACAAAAAAACAGGCTATTACTTCACTTAAAATGATAGTGTTTAACACAGATACTCTTTAAGAAAAAATAATAATAATGTTATCCTTTTCCTGGTCTACCAAAGACTAAATTAATTGCCATTAGTTTGTTGACTCGACAGACATAGATATTTGTTTGTTTTCCGAAACAGGAGTGCTGTAAAGTAAACATTGCTATCTTAGAACCAAATTAACTTATCTATCGCATATGCCTTTGTTATACATAAAACATGTGGTAGATATGTTTGTATATAAAATAAAATAAGGAGTGTATGTAGATATTGAAATAAACCATTTATTTCACTGTAACAAAAATACATATATGTATATAAAAAGAAGTAATACTTAAGCACTATGAACTAAATAATAAAAAGTACAGTAACAGTGCTGTAGAGGACAGAGTCAGTGTTAGCCATGGGGTTGTTAGACCCCAAAGTACCTACCAGTTTTCGGTCTGCCCCTATATATAGTATAGATACTAACAGTACCCATATGAAATCTATTCCCAAAGGATAGTGAGACAAATCTGTCAAGCTGTTTAATTTAGAGTGCAATAAAAATAGAAGGAATCCTAATGTAAATTTCTATTTTAACCTGTTGTGATGGCTTGGATGAAATTGTTTTGTGATATACTCAATTTCTTACTTTATCAATAAACATAATAAAGCCTGTTAGATTACCATTTATCAGTTCATGGAAGTCTTGTTAAATGTAGGTCACATTATAACCAGATAAAGCTCTGCATTATTTATAAACTGACAGAACAGTATTTTTATTTATAAGATATTAAAGGACGCCACGTAAAATATATTTATGTCTTGAAGTAATACAAAATATAAGTATCAAGTAAGTAGAGCACGAAATAATGTACACAATAAAGTGAAAGGGTGCCGAAATGTAATTACTTCTATTGTGATACAAAACATGACTTATTTATATAAAAAACACATCCTGTTTTAATAATAACGTTATAAAACTCAATTTGTCTATCTATATACCACGAAAATACATGCAAATAAACCAAAATACATTAAAAACTGAACAACAAAATAATTAAAGCTTACTTACCAATCTTGATAACGACTCAATTAATGTACCAAACAGTTAGTCCTGTGATTCCATTCTTGGATTTAGAAATAAATGTTGTTCCAGATAATATTATACATTAAAAATTAATTGATTTATTGGTATTTTTTATTTACGAAATATACGACACTTCCCTACGCTCGATCGTCAGCCATTCTGCCATAAACTAATTGTTTTTTATTTTATCTCATTGACAGGCAGCATAAAATTCGTCCGAAAACCTAATTGTGACAACCAATATTGTTTATGGTTGCTTTTACTTCCGTCAAATAGATAAAGTAATCAAAGTCAATGTCAATTTAGTAGAGAATGACCAAGAATGACTGTATTTAGACATGTCTTTGTCAAAAAAAAATAGGTGTCTGTTGACATGGACAGTCAGTGATTGACTTGACTGACAGACAACAAAGAAAAAAATAAAATCTGTCTGTGAACTGTGATTTGATCGGATTTTATTAAGAAGGAATTTGGAAATAGGAATTTTGGATTGTTGGTCAAAAGATCAAAGATATTATTATAACACTAAGTATCTGTCGTATTTATAACGTAATATATAATAAATTCAAGATGAGACTCACACTTATGTTGTTACGTCGAGACCGTTTACCCAATGGTCACATATTCAGAGGGAAGGATCGCCTGGTCAAAAGAGTTGAACCTAAACATTTACGCCAATTAGAGGAACATTTTGCTATTGAGGAGCAGAATATGTTGTACTTAAGATATCCTTATTTATCAGAGGTAGGTTGATCACTTACTTAGTATTATGTTTTTGTTGGTCTAACCTCAATAAATTGCAGCTAGGTACCTATTTTTAACACATTTTATTGTCATTAAAATTATTCATTTGCAGCAAGAAAGCTTTGGACACACGAAAGCTCTTGGAAGGGCAGAAGAGAAAATACAAGCTTTAGTGGATAAACAAAGGAAAATCTTCAAACAAGATGTTACTCTGTATGAGAGATTGAAACATCTCCGAGTGAAGGAGAGCTGGGAATGAGATTAGTATTAAACAGAATGCTACGTAGCTTTACATAGATAATAAAGTGTTATCATAGTTTGAATTAAACTCCTCATTAAATATCAATTTGATTAATTTTTCCACAAATTCTAAAAAAGCCCACATCATTACATTTCTGTGTCTCATAAAATTAGCCATAAGACACTCGTACACTCCCCACTGTGCTGATATCTTCAGTGAGATGATAGTCCTTTACCAAGCTGTGGGACATAACAGGCTCATTACTTTTTAATATTACTTCAAATAGTAGCAGAATGGCCGGTTCACATTATTCCAGTCCAGTGATCCAGCGAGCTAATCCAGTCCAGTGCTGGACTGGAGCATATTGTTTACATTGTTCCAGTCTTTTAAGAGTAGCTGGATTGGTAACACGTCGGTGACAATGATTTCTAAAAAGAAACTCAAAAATGCAACTGGAATGGCTGTCTATACTATTCCAGTGGCGCTGGATTAGGTGAGCTGGAATGAAAAGTTGATGGTCTCTCCTGTCACTGGAATGGGTACATTCCAGTGTCGGTTCACATTATTCCAGTAGCATTCCAGTACTGGATTGGATTGCTGGACTGGAGTAATGTGAACCGGCCAGAATATCGGTATTATAATGAGTCTGTATTACACCAGATACAATTTGTATTGGACTTTATACTATGGTAAAAATGGAGGGAAAATATTTGCTCCTATTATATGGTATTGGGCCTAAAGCATATAGTGTTTGATTGTCTATGATTATTAATTACACACAATGGCATGGTCATGTCTATAGAATAAAAAAACATTTCTTTGTTGTTAACTTATTTATATTTTCAAATCCCAGGTACAATACATTACTACCATAATGATATCAGACATGAAAAGCTCTTTTAGAGATTGCACACTTATTAAATACTGATACACAATACACATTGAATGAACAACTAGGATGCATATAGTGCATCTACTTAGTGTTTTAAATACTTGTAAAATATTAAAATAACTATCAGTTAAATATCACACATTCATCACTAAACATGGAATAAATTTTATTGTGGTTTCACTTAATGTTTGTTTTACACTTTCATTACATTTACTTATTAGGGCCGAAATTGCGTTAAGCGGTCGTCCACGCGGTTTCATACAAATGTGAACCGTCGCGTGCGGTTTCATACAAAAGTGAACCGTCGCGTACGCCCGCTTAACCCAGTTTTGGCCTTTAGTATTTTATCTATGTATTTCGTAAGTACCAAAAATAAAAAGTTATACTTTCGAGGGTATTTGTGATGCGAACTTATCAATAACAAAATAATGTATCTTGTAAAATAATAAGTAAACCTTAAAATATGTTAGATCTTACAAAAAAGATTATGCGACAAAAATTTGTTGGACCCATTATGCTCACAAATCGATTATACTAGGTCGTCTAGGCAAGCCTAAAAATAACAAGTTAAAAATATGTAAAGTTAGAAGTAACTGCTTGTCAGTACCTTACTAAGGTTACAGAGACAAACACAATACTTGAATAAAAAGTTATGTGAGGACAATAAATACGAGTATAAAAGCAAATAATTTCTACTGCATCAAGCAGAACAGGTACTTGTCTTGTAAGTCTTGGGTTTATTTAGTTAATATTTTTAGCCCAAGCTAGTGGATCACTGTTCAGATCTTTTCTGTAAAGAGATTTTCCTTGATGTAAGAACTCTGCGAATTGAGAGACGACTGGGTCCCTCATGCAAGAGGCGACGGCTATCACTTTATCGGATTCATCGAAAAAGTAGATAACGAATTTCAGAGCATCTACGTCACCGTCAATTAGAGAGCTGGCGGGCTTCCCGCAGCCTGCGTATCGGATGGACTTGCCGAATAACATGGCCCAGAAGTAAGGTACAGTTTTAAGAGGGGCTTGTTTGTTCAAAATGTTCAGAGCCGCGACCCTGCCGTGGTACTGCGCCAAGCCCACGTGCCCAATATTCATTTTCTGGTTCCCATAAGCTGCGACCGGGGCCTTAGCGATATCGCCACCCGCATACACGTTTTTCACATTGGTTTCCAATTTATCGTTGACCGAAACCGCGCCATTCGCTTCGAGTGCAATACCGCTATCTCTCAAAAAATCAGTGTAATATGTTGTTCCCACACCTAAAATTAGAATATCTGCGGGAAGTGTGGTTCCATTGTCCAGGTCAACTGATTTCAAAGCCCCGTTCTCACCAACGCATTTTGTTATTGTCGTATTGAAGTGGAACTTTACGCCCTTTTCTTCGTACAATTTTCTTAAAGCGCCTCCGATTTCAGGGCCGAATATAAACCCTAGTGGTGATGAATCTTTACCTACAACTGTAATGGACTTTGCTTTTTCCTTGTGGGACGCGGCAGACTCCAGTCCGATGAAGCTCAGGCCGAGGACGACGACGTCCTTATTCTTATCATTTCCTACGGCAGAGATAATATCGATCGCATCTTGGTAGTCTCGTACCGTGAAAATATTCTTGAGATTGATGCCCGGAATATCGGGCACTCGGGCTTTGGACCCGGTCGCGACATACAAAGAGGTGTAGGCCAGTTTCTCCCCATTGTTAAGATAAACCTTTTTATCTTCAGTGTTAACCTTGGTGGCTTCGACGCCTCTAAGCATGGCTATGTTTGAATTTTGGTAGTATTCCTGTGATCTGGCTTGGAGTTTTTCGATTTCCAAGAAGGCGCCTAGTTTGGATACCTTGATCCTGTCGTAGGGGAGGTATTTCTCTTTGGCGACGATTGTGATGCGTCCCTTGTACCCTTCGCTGCGGAGCGTCTCGGCGCAGGTGGCGCCCGAGGGCCCGCCGCCGACGATCACCACGGCCGAGCCGTCACACGAAGAGACCATGCCCATGTCCTTGATTCTCTTATTAGATTCAAGATCACTCTTTTTTGCACGAACCTGAAAAATAGTATAAAATTATTTGAGTAACATAATGGTGCAAGTCGTAAAAAACTATGAGTAATACCAATACTCAGTGGTACATACATATTAAGGAGGTAGGTACCTACATAATAGTTTTGAGTGATGCTCACACAACAATCGTATGATGAGGAAAATGAACAGATGTAACTATTGTTAAACGAAGTGAATGTGACATCATATAAATAAGACGATAGGTGCCTATTTATATATTCGTTTTTATACTTATTTAGGTATTTTAGTTTTATGAATCAAATTGCTATAGGTACTTATTAAATAAGTAGGTAGTAGTTACTAAATATAGTCTTGGGGATAGATCATTTTTTACGCATCGGAAAAACCTACGTAATTTACTTAGGTACCTATACGGGAAATCCATATAGGTCTACGACTGACTTTTTGGCATAAAACATAAGGAAATTTATAGAATTGGCATACATTTCTTCACAAACTATCTTTCAACTAATATGACAATACATACAAAAATACTTATTAGAAAAATGGTTTATAATAGAGGCCAACATAAAAACCAGCTTTCTGTGCAGCCTACAAAAAATCTATTAGAATGATTAAAGTTGGTCAAGGTCCATAAAGTTGTCTTAGGTAAGTATAACTTGTTAAGTAACATTGTTTCTACTCTGTTACGTATATCTAATACCTTGAGGGTGTAAGCTGACCTTGCATAATATTAGAGGTCAATTTTTTTTATAAATTACTTATCAATTTTTTTCTTCCCTTGAAAAGTATCCTACTAATATTTTAAACTAGCAGCGCCCCGCGGTTTACCCGCGTTGAGCCCGTTTCCGTGGGTATTTCGGGATGTTTTTTAGCTATAAGTAAACCTTATTTTTTAATCACTCTAACTATTTAAAAAAACGGCATCAAAATCCGTTGCGTAGTTTTAAAGATCTAAGCATACATAGGAACAAAAAGACAGCGGAAAGCGGCTTTTTTTATACTGTAGTGATGCGAAAGTTTGTGAGGATGGATATGTTTGTATGTTTTTTACTAATTTAAAAATCTAGGTACCTACTGGATTTGGATGCAACTTTACAATGTTATAGTTTATACATCAGAATAACACATGGGATACATTTTATCCCGAAATTCCGACAGTAAATTGTTATAGAATTTTTGTTAAGAGATAGTTTATTGGTGAGAGAGATACTGCTGTTAAACTCGAAATCAAAAATTAGGATGACTGTAGTTATGTCAAACATGTTATTATTTTTCAAATATTGTTCAATTGAATCTTAATGCATACAATATGACTCATAGCTACATTTGCCTTATCATAAATCTGCAAAAAACTTCACGTTAGTCATAAGATTTGCACAGTGATATCACTGACTAAGAGTTATATTTGCCAGAATAGCTCACATACTTCGTGCACTAACTATAAACTAAAAACTGCAGACATTTTCTTTCTTACTTTTTCTTCTATTATTTCACAGTTTGAACCAATTTTGAACTTGGCATAGACTAAATTAGACCTGGAAGACAGGCTCCTTTTTCTCCTATGATTCCCTTAGGAATAACAGCACTGTATGGAAAACCAAGGGAAATAACTAGTATGAATGCATGTTAACTTACTTTAACTTCTCCTTTCTCTGTGACAGTGACTTGGTAGCATGGCAATGAGTCAAAACCAGGAAAGTCTTCAATATCTCCAGTCTTGATATTGAAACAGGCTCCATGCCACGGACATCTCACTCTCCCATCTCCGAGAGCACCACTGACTAATGGAGCCCCGTAATGGGTGCACTTGGTGCCAATAGCACTGATCTCACCTTTTTGTTTTATCAGTAACACTTTCTTATCTTCTCCCATATCACACACTTTCATTTCATTCTCTTTCAGCTCATTTTCAAGGCAAACTACAGATTCAACGTAGTTGTTACTTGATTCCATCCTGGTAATTGTGCCGGCTGTGTGGAGAAATATGTTTTATAATTAAAATATAGGTAACTAGTAAGAGATACTAGTAAGAGAATTACTTTTTTCAATTAAGGTAAACCTTATGTTACTTATTAAAAAGTATTATGTTTGGTCTAAATGATAATGTACCTTCCTACCTACTTTCAAAAATATTATGTTTAAAAAATTTTAATACATAGGTTTCAGAAAAGATAAAAAACTTACGCCTGCAATTCGAGGCTCCACATTGTCCAGAGTTTGGAGAGTAGGATCTCGAGAAAGTACTTCCCATTTTGTTTAATAATACAGGACCTAAAATAAATAAAAATAATTTAAATTTATGCTCAAATCCCGCATCGATTCGATTGGCTGGCGTAGAGATAATACATAGAATGTAGACTGTTAGAAGATAATAATTTCCTAGGGTGTTCGTGTATGGTTAACCCGAAATTAAACAATATTAGAGAAAGAGAAAGATTTTACCTTGTACAACAAATTGTGCGACCTTGCTCACTGAATCACTACCGATCAGTCTTCTACGACTTCTACTAGCACAAGTCAGGAAAAATTGAAACATTTTTGAAATAGTGCCTTCTTGAACGATTTACTGACATTAAATTTTTGTCATTGTCAATGTCAAATGTACTATAAAATAAGGTACCTACCTATTTTAACCATGGAACTATAATTTCTACGATGATAACAATGAAATGACATAACCAAAGTTATGTCATATGTCAAATCTAATCAATAACATTATCTGTGTAATTTTCCAATAGTGAAAGAAATGAGTGAAATTTGATGGTCGACGGACGTGGCTCGTATGGAAAATATTATGTTTTTATAATTGAAGATTGATTTATTTCAACAAAAATGTCGGATGCAGTTGTGCCTAAGGGTCAACCTATTCCAGGTGACCCAGAAAAAAAGGGTTGGTTATTCAAATGGACGAATTACCTAAAGGGTTATCAGCGAAGATGGTTCGTGTTGTCCAATGGATTGTTATCGTATTACAGGTACTTGTAGTCATTTGTTAATAATTATCCAGCTGGAATTTGGCATTTTTATCATCTTTAGCAGCACATCATCTAACCCCTTGATCATAACAATGATTATGTCATACTATGCTAATATGACGCAGTGATAATTAGTTACCTACTTCTAAGTTTTATAAATTTCTCTAAATGTTGTACCTGAACCATTCGTAATACGCAGTTTTAGTTGTTATTATTTTGCTTGCTTCGACCAAATACCAACGAAATATCTTTATTGGAATTCAATTTATTGCATTAATTATAATGTTTTTATGTTTTGTTGCCTAGTGTTTATCATGTGAGATAGTTTCTTAATATAGTTTTATCATGATGCAAATACCATTTTGATAAACGACGTACTTTAAAGTAGTTTCCTTCAAACCAATAATGTTTTCATAGCACATAGTATAAACAATCATGGAATACATACTATTTTAATAGCAATTAATTTCACTTTACAAACTTTTTTCCTACATATTGTTACCATTTTCTATTTGGTAAAAGAATTTTAAATAAATCATTATACGAAATACTTTTTTCATTTTAGAAATCAAGCAGAAATGGCACACACATGTCGGGGAACAATATCCCTGCTAGGAGCACTCATACACACAGCGGACTCTTGTACATTTGTGATCAGTAATGGAGGAACTCAGACATTCCACATCCGAGCTCACGATGAGGTGGAGAGACAGTCTTGGGTGACTGCGCTGGAACTCGCCAAGGCTAAAGCAATGTAAGTATCAATAATTGTAATAAGAGAAGTAAGTTATTTATATCTATAATGTAAAAATGAATCGCTGAAACTGTTGCTAAGCACATAACTTCAGAACGACTGCACCAAATTGGATGACTCTTTTTTTAATGTGTTCCTTATTGTCAGGACAAGGTTTTTATATAAGAAAAATAAGGAATAAAAATCTCAAAATTCCCATGCTCACAGCTAGTCTATAATAAACAGTATGCTACTGAGAGTGACAGTAAATTATAATTCAGTCTATGACTTAATGCTAAAGCTAACAACTTCAGTACATCGAAGTCCCATTCAGACGGAATTAAATTGTTATATTACTTAATGCTTCTAATTATCTAAATCTTCTTATTGAGTCAGTATGGTTATTGTTATTATTTATTTATATATGTCTGGACCAGAATTTGGCTACCTCTATCGCACTCTACTTAATGCTATAGTGTGAGTACTTTTATGTATCACGGAATTTCAGATTGAAAAGGTGCCTATAAACTTCCTCTTGAATGTAGTTACAAATCCAAAGATTACATTAGTTTAAAAAAAAATTAACTTATCAGTTTTTTTTTACATTAGTATAGATTTTTAGATAGAAGTTTCATATTTTCATATTGTATGAGATTCATAGTCATAACAAAAAAGGTTCACTACTTCTTTTAACCACCTAATATTCATTAAGGGCCTATGAGTTCCTAAAACGGGCTACTATAAACAATTTTTTAGCCAAAAGTCTTAACGTTACAAGAACAATTTTTGTTTGTTTTTAATCTTGATCATATGTTTAATGATACTACTGTTTCCGAAACACGTTGACTATTAATTTCCTCAATAGAAAAAAATCACAAAGATGGGTCTTTTATACCTTACTTTCACACTTAGTTTGTTAAACAATTTCAAACGTATATTTCTAAAATTAATTTGAGTGATGTAAAATAAACTATGACTGAATACTGTTGGAGTAAAATTTCGATTCAATCCAACGAAAGGTGGTAAGTAATTCTTAAAAATGAGTCGCAAAATTCTCCCACCACCATTTCCGCGCTGTAGTGTATTTCGCTCTTTTCTACCCAGAGAGACAGTGACCGAAACGGCTGGGATATCCTGGCCTTAAACTAAATTGTTTATTTTGATTGTATTTAATAGAAGGTTATGTATTTTATCTGTGACTTAATAACAATGCCAATTATCATATTGTTATCTTAATTAAGTTAACTATGATTTTTCTGGTCTTGATAAAATAAAATACTGTCATTAAATCTATACTAATATTATAAAGAGGTATTTATATGTACGGACTAATCTTGAGAACTGGCAGTTCATTCAAATAATTATTGTTTTATTGGATGATGATGATGATGATGATGATGATGATTATTCCCACGCCGATTTCGGCGACGGTGACCGTTCTCAATTTAAATTCCGTTGTGATGCGCCCTCACATGACTGATATAGCCGATTTTAGCATTGAATGTTCTGGAGCAGCTGCAGCAGGTGAGGACGCCGTTAACGTAGTTGAAGATGATGTTTGATGGCTCCAATTTATTGGATAGCTATATTTGAGAGGGTATAGGCTATTTTTATTCCAAAATTCCTACGCTAATGAGTATTCCATCATGAGTAAAACATATGAAGACAAAACTATGAAGTAACCAGTAAAGAACCAACACTAGAACAAGCCACAAACCTACTCGAATATACTTTTTTATATAGAAAATCTCATAATTTTTTTTCATGATTTCTGGTTAGATATTATGATGTCAACTTCATGTTAAACAATGTTCTGTGTGCAACTACCTTGAAGGTCAGCAAGTAATGACTACAGATGGTCTGTGATGGCTAAGTTAAAGCATAGTTAAAATCTATATGATGGCTTATTTAAGACGTAGCTGCATATATATACTTAAACTAAAGGAGAATATTTATAAGCTTTGTAATTATTCCTTTTTTATTACCTTATTTGGCTAAGTTACATAATAATCATTTGTTCATCATCAGTCTGTGAAAAAGTATAATAAAATAATACATACATAACATTAAGTATGTTTAGATTTTTTCTCTCTTCATCTGAGTATTGCCAAAGATACCACAAGTAGGGTCTCTCCCACTGACATATTAACTTCATTATTTTTCTTTCTTTTTTGTGTACTTATAAAATATTTCTTAAACTCAATAGCTAGAAAAGAGCCCTTGCTCTTCATAATGCAAATAATTATGTAGGTTGTGATAGATACCAGGTTGCCATGGTTTGTTTCTAACTACTCTGACCTATAATTATTGTGAACTATATTAGCAACCAGTAATTGACAACACATTGTTAATATTCGCGTCTACCGCGTACGTTTATTATCGGGACGTAATCATGTAGTACATTCTATGTGTAATTGGTATGTGTGTGAATTCGGTAGTAATAGTAATAAATATTTTATCAATCATTGTGAATGTTTGAACCGAACCTAATGTACGTTTGTGAAGCAATTGAATGGGTGTATTTTTATAATTACTAGTATGATTTTGTTATTTGTAAAATGTTCTGTCCGTTGCTTGATTACCTACCTAAATGTGCTATAAAGCCATCCACGAGAATGAATTTAATGTGGGTAAAACTGCGTTTCATTGTTAGTATTGTAATGAAAATAAAGTCGAATATTTCAATGATATTGGTTGATGGTTGAAATCTACATCATCATATCCATATGAAATATTGCATTTTTATTTTAATGAAAACCAAACTAAATGTAATTCTGTTTAGTGTCCTAACGAGGTATAATCGGCATCATAATTATTACGGCCTTGAACTGTGTGAGCTCGGTTAAGTACCAACTAAATAGTTATTTCTTAGGCGATTGGACATAATCATTGTTAAACTATTGACGAGATATACGCGACTCTGTGGATTGGCAACATATCCTTACAGATCCGTTATCCGTGCCAATTGTTGGTGAATGTAATTTTAGAAATTTAATGCAATGTATTATTGGAACGAAGTTCCTTATCGCGCGTTGCGAAAGGGGGCTAGACGGAACAAAATAAGACGAAAAGTTGTAACGACACTTTTTGCTATTGAATGTTAAGCAACGGTTTTCGCGATTATGAATGTGATGGGTGGCCGTCGATATTGAATGTTAAGCAATTGGTTGTCGCGATCATGAATGTGATGAGTGGTCGTCAAAATTGAGTGTTAAGCAAGGGTCGTCGTCGTCGATATTGAGTGTTAACCAACGTTCAAGAGAGTGATGGGTGACAATAAGTATGCATAAAATCTGGTTGAATAAAACAATATTCGTCTTTCTATTTCGCATTGAACAGTGTGGTGTCGCGACCATTATATTTCTTGATAATAAATAAACTTCGTTCCCGGGTGTCCCTTGACACCTCTCAAGGTTTTGTTAACATTTAGTACTAGAGTTAATTTATTATAGCATAAATGCTTAAGAAAGCTAAAGAATTTTATACACTAGCCATGGGGTAGTTCTAAGGGGGTCTCGCTAGGAAGACACGCTTCCCCCCAACCTCTGAATATAATTCTAGACATATATTTTTTAATACTTCATTTAATGTATCATACATATCATACATAATGATTGTTTTAAGGGTTTATAGCGTAACCCCCAAAACACTCTTAACTTACGAGTGTTCGAGTCATTTTACTGAATAGGATTGTTTAGGTGTAAAAATAGAGGTTTTATATAGTTAGTTTGGTCGCTTCTAAACTGATACATGAAAAAAATTTAACAAAAAAAACATTTTTGTTCCACCAGCCGAGCCCAAGAATCAGACGAAGAAGAGGAGCATATGTCCTCCAACGGGGCATCGGCGGGGGGCGGGGAAGGGGAGGGCGAGGACGCGGGCGGCATCGCGCGCGAGCTGGCCGCCAGGTTCCACGACCTGAGGACGTGCTCCGAGCTAGTCGCACGCCATGGCACGGCACTGCAGCGCTCGCTGGTGGACCTTGAAGCGCCGCCCACGGACAACACCAAGCAACTCTCAGAACGAGCCACGCTTTTCAGGATATCCTGCAATGCTATGATGAACGTGAGTATTCAGGAAATCCTACGCGTGGCATGGGTATATGGCATGAAAGGAGTTTGAGGTCCGAAGGACTAATATTATTTTTAACCGACAAGGAAGAGGGGTAACGTTTGATATTGAACTCGTAATGCTGAAATTACAAACACAACTTTTGGAAACCGATTATAATCGTTCGATTGTAGTACCTTCTGTAGTAGCGTGTTTATATTATTTGGGATTAAGACATGTAAGTCATTGAAACTATTAAATACATTCTAGTACCTACATATTTTGTAAAGAAAACTTACTATGACTCATTTGTCGACCAGACAGTCTAGTTGTATCACAAGTAAAATGTTCGTGATTCCGATTAAATATGACCTTTAACCCCCTCGTGCAGTGGTTTATCAGGATAATGGTAATGAGTAGTAAGGTTTATATGAATGAGAACCATTAAAACCATTAGGTTAGGTAGAGATATGTCAAGGGAAAAAAATGTTCTCAGATGCTGATTTCCTTCAGGGAAAGTGTACAAATTTTTGTACATGTATTACATCAATGTCTCTCTGGCTGTTCGCGAATAACTCAAAAACTACTTCAAGCATCAGTATTTGGGTATACTAATACAAAGAGTGATTCACAAGATGTTGGGCTGTTTTTCATTCGCAAAACTATACGCAGGTCCCCAGTCATCTATACTCTCAGGAACTACCTACCAATCCGATTTTTGTCATTTTTCTTTTCTATTGCATAGCCTTTCTTTCATCCTGAAATTCCCACGGGAAAGAGCACAACGCCGTTTAAACCGCAGGGCGATGCTGCTATTATAAAAAGCTAATATACGCCAACATTGTACAGGCGTGTTCAGAATTCATGAGCGCAGCGGCAGCGTCCAGCGCCCGCATGGGACGCGCGCTCCAACACGAGCGCGAACAGAAGATGAGGCTGCAGGAAGTCGTGGAGCAGCTCGCCAGACAACACGACAACCTCGAGAAGACCGTCACCGCGCGCAATACTTCGCAGACAGGTAACACACGCACACACTTGTTGGGATATTACTGCTATGACTAAATTTTATCATATCAGCTGTTTTATTGACAGAGAGCAACTTTATACCGTTTAGCAACTACATACAATTAATTAGTTTATTGTTTGTACTTTTATTTATTGATTGGATTGGTCAGGTTGACCATCCCACACGATGAAGAAGATGAAAACTTTTATTTAGGTCCTTAGATGTAGGTATTTAAGAACTTTTGTAATAATGAGAACGATTAGAATACATACGTAGTACTAAATAGTATAATATTTCTACAGAAAACTCATTTTAATGATGCCGTCTGTTGTTAAGGTCATTTTCCGCAGACTTATGTAGTTAAATTATTAAATAAAAGTAACTCATTATTATCATTATTATAGGTATTTTTCGGGAAAACAATGCATTATTCCAAGTCTGTAATTCTGTAATAATTATAACAATCCGCGCTCGCTCCTCACTACCGATCACCTCTACCTACTGATTGATTGTACAAATAACACGATGGCGATGGAAATCATGACCATGGAGATAGCATGTCATGAGACATGCGCAGCGCAACGCGCAGTGATTATATAGTGATGTGCCAACTCGGAAAAAACGAAACTCGATAAAACCTGAGTTAATGTTTTTTAATACCTAGTATTTTTAGCTCTCTTTGCATCAATAGTATAAAACGTAACCGATGACATTTATCTGTTTCAATTCTTTCAATGTTTTAATAATGTAGTCTTATTACCATCATATTTGAAGGAATCGGAACATTGTCTACGTATAACACGCCCACTCACTGGCGATTCAAACACGCCCAAACCAAAGATTTTCTTTTAGGCATTTTCAAAATCAGAATTTAAAACACGAAAAACAGCATTAACTCTTTAAGTTCATCTCAAATCTACATAAATATGACACGTGTTTGTTATGAATACAGTCTCAAATGATCGGCAAACTTCGCTCGCTCCATGTCGGTTTCAGAGAGAATTCAACTCGAGTTGATTCGAGTTAGGCCCAACTCGATTAATCAATTAACTAGAGTGAGTTACTCGAGTTGACATCACTATGATTATATTCTCTTTGGCGCAGTTTCTTTCCGGCACGTCAAACTGACTTTTGTATTGTCTATTTTACTGTCAAATCGAAAATCGAAAAGAAAAATTATCGGGAATGAGCTGCGGTGTCAAAATAATTTTGCACCCAATGTTATTAAAAAATTGCCTTTTTCTCCAAGATAAATTGTATTTTTATACGAAGTGATATAAAACGTTTTTTATTTAAATAGAATTTTAGCTTACAAATTGTTCTGGCAGGTAAAAAGTGTTTACAAGCTATGTTATTTTGTGCTACAAAAACGTAGGCTAGTATTTGGTATATTCAAGGTTGTTCTAGCATTCGGAGTGATTCTAAAGTTATTGGTTGCATTCGTTTATTTAATTTCCGTCGATATTCGTCGGCGAGTAACCGAGCTACGACTTGTCGCGTCCCTTGCGGTGCGGCGCTGAATCGCTCGCTGTACTCGATTCTTTGTATTTTTGTAATAATTCAAAATTGTAATTTGTGCGCGTTCATTTCTGATCTTGGCCTTGTATTCTTGTGGCTTTTACTTATGCATTTAAGTACATCAAAGTTATGATGCAAATTTGAGTACTACATCAACGTAATGGGTGGTAAGTGCTGATAATGAAAGCATTATTGTCATCACTGGCTTATATATACAGGCTTGAGCTTGAGATTCATTTGGCAGCTCGTTAATGCATCAGCCGTCGCGCGCGTGATTCACCACTCATAAATCTGGATAGTTATTACACTATTTTGATTTTAAAATAGTTTGGGTGTAATTCTCAAACCAAGTTGTATATGGGAACATAATTCTAATTTCTAATGTTTCTGATCACTGTACATATTGTCATTTTTGTTTGTAGGTTGTTCAATGTTTGTTTGAAGAGGCAATGTCCAGTGCCCTATCAGGGGTCTTCAATTACATTAAAAGCTACTTTGTATCAAGCGACACTACAACTCAGCAAAGATGTTAATTTTAATTTGATATTTGTTCAGTATAACATAATTAATTTGATGTTTTTCCTTAATATTGCTTATGTAGTGTATGTCACATTGTTCATTATTGTATTCTGCAAACAGTTTGTTCTTGCAATAAGATGTAGCTAAAAAGCATACATGAATCAGTTTTTTATAAATGATAAATTAAGTAGTTGTTTTCTGCTGAATCACCTGCAGTGTGCATCCATATTCAGCTTGTAAATTGTCTGATCTGAAGGTCTAATCTTTATCTATGATGAATTTCTTCAAAATCGGTTCAGTGTTTTATGCATGAATGCATAATACATAAGCGTTAGACAGAACGGGTATTGACATATATAATTTGAGGGATTTTATAATACACCTAATACTTGTAACATTCAAGGGGAAAGGATCTAAAATATCAATGTTATTGGAAGTTATTGAATATCGTAAACTAGCTAGTTGAAACTTTAGATCATAACATAGGTAATGTTTGTGGAATAAGTTTGCATTTCATTTAGTTCACATTATTAGTCCAGTGAGAATTGATAGGAGCATGACTCATTTTAATGTATGCATTTGTTATCTTCACAATAAACTTATTGTTTAATTCATGTATTGAGACCGTCCCCTATTCTTAAATACCACCAGTATTTAGGAATGTATATAAAACATTAGACATATTCAAAGGTGGTGGTTACTGTTTTATTAGTGAGTAAAAATTATTCAGTTCTGTGGACATGGTTATAGTATAAACATAAGCTTTGAAATATAGTCAGAGAGAGTTCATGGTGTCAAGACCTAATCAAATTAAGTCCTCAGTCTGATGAGAGTCTATAAAAATTATTTATGTGCATCCCTCATTTTATATTAAATACTTTTAGATAATTTTCAAATACATCTCTTAATCTTATTACATAATATTACAAAAAGGAAATGGTAATGGTGTTTGTAATTGGTTATTGGACACTAAAAAGATTATGAGTTAGATGTCGGTTTGCCACTAACTGGATGGGTCGCTAGTGTAAAAATAAAATGTGTTGTAATCTAAATTGTGATCTATTGTGTGTTTAGGTGGCAACGGGTCGGGACAGGGTAACGAGACGGAGGATGAGGACCATGAGTTCTTTGATGCAATGGAGGAGGGAATCCCAACCAACGAAAATGACAACAAGAACTCATTTGTAATTAAAGTTCCTGTAAGTACACCATACTGCATCGTTGCTCTTACTCTATGGTACTTATGTTTACTAACCTTGATATTGAATTTGTTTGAATTGATAATCAAGTCATGCTACATTAATTAGTATCAAATCAACAATAGTTGCGCACTCGAAATAAATCTCTACAATGTAGAACAGTATAAAACTATAAGAAACAAATATGTTTTCCTAAGGCCTAAAGTCATTCTAATGTGTACCTAGTCAACTTAGGTATAAATACGCCAATATTTTGGAATACAATTGTAAATATTATTTCGATATGAATCATTTGTTTTCAGTTGGAACCTCGCATGATCAGCTGTTTTCCTTATTAGTTAGTAATCACCGTGTCATGCTTTATGAGCGAGATAAGTGTGCCCTCGTACGAATAGGAATTAATTGTAAACAGTGACATTTTACAACTTAGTCACATGTAGTAGCGGTACCCTCTATCATGCGCAGACTTGTCTGACTCGCAGTAATGTTTGTAATTGTGTCATATTGTACATGAGTTGTGTGCGTTTGTGCATTACAGGTAAATAGGAAAACCAAAGTAAAAAGTGGCGAAAGTTCGGATGAGTCTGAGGCTGAAACCGTTACGGAAACTCAACAGGTCAGTCGGTGAAATGTGTAATGTTTACGTTTCAGTTCACGTACAAGGGCGTAAGGTAAATGTCCTTGTCAGAAATAGATTAGTATAATACATTGCAAATACTATGTCGAATCAATATTTTGTGTAAATATTGATTGTTGTGATACAATGCTATCATGCAATGTAGATAACAAAAAATATGACTCATTATCAGTTTACGTATTTAGTGCAAAGAAAAAAGTAGCGTCCACAGGATTTCCGCTTTGGGGCAAAGTAGGCGGTCTCAGGGCAGTTGGTCGGAATATTAGAAAAATGTGAATGGGGTATTTCAATTTATTTATTTTTGAATCGATTTTGATTCTGATTTCAGTTTTGATCATAATTTTAGTTATTTTACCAAATTCATCTCTCAAATTGTACACTTTTAATATCAGTGAAATACCCTATTGTAGATAAACTCAGGAGAGTTTCGGGACTTTCCGACTTCCCTTGACGTTTCGTCCCCTTGGCGTGGCGACACCCTTCTTAACACAGTCGAGAACGCGCTACTGGGTTTCACTGGGCCAGGCTGCGGAGTGAAGAAACGTAGAAATATCCTCCGCTCCGGAGTCTCGTTCCGCTTCAATAGACAGGCGCCATCTTTGTTGTCAACTGTCACTATTTGGTCAAAAACGTGAATGTTTATAGTGTGTGATGTTGCAGGTGATATTCTTAGAAGACAAGGAGGCCAAGGAGCGAGCGGGCGCGATGGGCGGGCCGGCCGCCGAGCCGCTGGCGGGCGCGCCCGGCGCCGCGCGGCCCGACGACGCGCGCCAGGACATCGTCGTCTGGGTCAGTACTCACTACCCATACTGACTATGTTCTTCTGTATAGTAACAGGTTCCGCTGGTGAGAACTGACTTCTAGCGCCTGATGGACCAGTGACCAAATCCATGCAAGTTTTTATCTTATCAGTTCTATACCTAATCTATAGGACAATCTGTGTCTCTCACACTCTTCAAAAATAAACAATGTGAGAGACAGAGAAAGAGAAAAATGAAAGTTTAACCTTAAGTCGCATTTTTAGGCTACTGAACTCTGGTGTCTATGAATCCTCAAAATCAAATTGTGCTATTTTTTTTAACGCGCTAATAGACATCCAGAACATGATAAAAAATACAATAGTCACATTAAACATCACATCACAGGAAAGCGTACGCTACTTTTCATCCCTAATTCTGAAGGAAACAAATATAACGAGCAAAAGCGATGCTGACATTATAAATAGCAAGAGATTACTTTATTTAAGCACAAATAATTCGTTATCTCTCGCAGGTGATTTATTAATGACTTGTTGCCCCTAATCGATCTACAAATAACACATTTAATTCACAATAGAGTCAGTATGCCAGGGACAACTTGAATAGTTATCGTTTCAACAGAAATTACATTTTGTGTAAAATAAAAACATTACAAATTAACTTCAATGTCACTCGAGTGACCTTGAATTAGTACAAGCATTTAGTTACATACCTTGTTCTAAACATGCTGGTGAGTTGTTAATAATATCCCTTATTGTGTTTTAAGGCGTGTGACACATGTGGTACTTTATTGTATATATTGTTATTAGGTGTTTGTAGGGTAAATGGTTGTGATTTCGTCTTTTATAAGTATTTAAATTACTAGTCTGACGAAGAACGTGGCACATATAAATATTTGTGCTACTACAGTAGTCATTGTAAGTGTCAGTTTTCTAAAAGCAATGTTGTTAATTTATTTTAAAACAAATAAGTATTAAGAAGCTGACCTGGAAAGTCAGCTTGCTCAATTCATAAATAGGACATTGCTGTTCAATGCAAATTCTTAGTTTAACTAGTTTTTGAAAGCCAAATCAAATTCTGTAACTCAACAATTTACAAATTACCAATTATTTTGTCATTGTCTGGGTATATATATGTATATATTATACTTTGGTATATATACGTATATGGTATACGTGTATTCTATTCTTCTTATTAGACTTGGCTTGACTTGGTGATTTTATATCCGATGGGAAGATATATAATCAAATTTTCTGTGCTCGAATTGAATAGCAGTAAGAGTGAATGCTTGATGCTTGCTTTTAACTCTTTATTTTTTTGTATTTGTATCCAGTGTGTGATAAGTGTGGTATTTTTTTTCAGCCGCACGTGTCGGAGGCGAAAGGCGGGCGTCAGCGACGCACACGCGTGCCCGACAAGCCCAACTACCCGCTCAGCCTCTGGTCCATTATGAAGAACTGTATAGGTAAACATCGCATAATACTTAACAACGGGTTTTAGTCGATTAAAGGATGATTTATGCTATAACGCAAACGGTGCGGGCCGTGCTCTGCACGAGGATCCGATTCATAAGGAACGTTTTATATTTCCCACTTAGAGCGTTTGTCCACCGCCGCCGGCACCGGACCGGCACCGGGAACGAGATTATTTCGGGCCGATTTTATTATGACGTGACGGCGATCGTTTGTCCACCGCCGCCGGCACCGGACCGGCACCGGGAACGAGATTATTTCGGGCCGATTTTATTATGACGTGACGGCGATCGTTTGTCCACCGCCGCCGGCACCGGACCGGCACCGGGAACGAGATTATTTCGGGCCGATTTTATTATGACGTGACGGCGATCGTTTGTCCACCGCCGCCGGCACCATGTCCACCGCGACCGATTTCGCCGGCTCAGTTTGTTCCAGCTGGCATGCGTGGTAGTCGCGTTTTCGAAGAAATAAAGTGATGGCTAGGTTAAACCGGCGACAACTTCTTCTACTAATTTTGTACCTTCGAAGGCGCAGGAAATTCCCACAGGAACGGGCACAACGCGGGTAAAACCGCGGGGCGCTGCTAGTCTAATACAATGCTATATAATGATAATTGATGACAGACAAAATAATAACTGAGCTCGTTTACGGTGCGACGGCGACGGCAGTGTGTGGACAAGTTCATATGTTTTGTATTGCCGGCACATCGGCCCATCAAAATCTCGGGCCCGGTTTAGCGGTCACGCCGATTTACTCGCAAATTCGGCGTCCGGGATGACGGCGCCCGGTGACGGATGTGCGGTGGACACGCGGCTAAAGCAAAACGCTCTAAATGTATCTACCGCTACTTCGGCGCCGACATCTCGTTACCGGTGACGGTCCGGTGCCGGCGGCGGTGGACAAACGGTCTTAAGGGACATTTCATACTGCTGGTACCGTGTCCATGACGAAGTTTGAGTATCAAATGTAATAACTCGTAATTTACATCAAGTAACACACTCGTCTCAGACACGGCTCGTGCGAGCCACGGTCTATCATAAATAATTCTCAACTCTCAGCATATAAACAGAAGATTTTATGTTCAAAAATGGGACTTGCCATAAGAATATTAATAAGTGAATAGTTTGTATAGATATAACATGCTCTGACACGTTACAGGTAAGGAGTTGTCAAAGATCCCGATCCCGGTGAACTTCAGCGAGCCGTTGTCGATGCTGCAGCGGCTGACGGAGGACTACGAGTACTCCATGATCCTGGACGAGGCGGCCAAGTTCTCGGACCCGGCGCACCAGCTCGCCTACGTCGCCGCCTTCACTGTCTCCTCGTACGCCACTACTGCGTCCAGGTCAATATCATTCATGTCTATAACACTAGCACCGCCCCGCGAATTTACCCGCGTTGTGCCCGTTCCCGTAGGAATTTCGGGATTTAAAATAGCCTATAACCTTCTAATGAGGCTACCTATTACAAAAAAAAAATATTGATATCGGCAGGTAATTCCCGAGATTAGCTCGAACATACAAACCTTCCTTGCTCGCTGTATTCCTACTAATGTAACTGCGTTAGCTGAGAACAATGGATGTATGTTGTTTGACTACCGACAAAGTCTGAAGTCTAGGAAGCTGTCTAAACCACCACTACACGGGTGGACCACCAACCTACTCGAACTTACTTAATCATAAAATTCCCTCGACGGTGCTATCCATAAGATATTTTCCGCTATACAAGTTGTTAATGAAAATGTTTCCCTTTTCAGAACAAACAAGCCCTTCAACCCGCTGCTGGGCGAGACGTACGAGTGCGACAGAATGGCTGACCTCGGCTGGCGTTCGATATCGGAACAGGCAAGTGCCATTTTACGAACTTCTGTAAATATTTGTTATCGAAAACTGGCACGTTCAACACATTTATACATTGCGCTTGTGTAGTGTCAGTAATAAGCGCATGTCCTGACGCTACACTGTATGATTAAAAGCCTATCCGTCTCTCTCGCGCGCAGTCAGGCTTATGAGTATGAAGGAGACAGTTAATGTTTGACTTTTTTGTTTACATGAATAGTAATGAATACAACGTCGTTCTTTTTTGAATTTGCCCTTTTTGAATTCAGAAGTATCTATTATGTCTAAAATCATATTTCAGTAGAAAATTAAGGTTTTTGTGTAATAAAAGTACACTTAAATTTAAATTTTCAAATTCACGCCAAAACGCTCGCCGGTGTCATGACGTCTTCATTACGTCACGGCTCAGCAAAAATGCAGAGATCGCGTATACGCTTAATTAAACGAAACAAAATGACGTTTACTGAGACGTGACTTAATTTCTCTGATTGGTGTTTCAGCTATCATGGCGGATTGTTGTATTTTGTAGATTTATTTTAACAAATCTATACTAATATTATAAAGCTGAAGAGTTTGTTTTGTTTGTTTGTTTGTTTGTTTGTTTGTTTGTTTGTTTGTTTAAACGCGCTAATCTCAGAAACTACTGAACCGATTTGAATAATTCTTTCACTGTTAGATAGTCTATTTATCGAGGAAGGCTATAGGCTACATTTTATCCCGAAATTCCCACGGGAACGGGCACAATGCGGGTAAAACCGCGGGGCGCTGCTAGTAGATTTAATAAAAGAATAAATAAATTTTTCAAAATCTTTGAATCCTATTTCATTAGATCAGTAAAATATTTTGGCGATACTTGACTACTGTCATCATGCCTATTAAACTCTGAACATACCTACTGCACAGTAAATTGTATTAGTATGAGTATTGTTAACGTGCCAGTTTTAGTTATAGTAAAGACTAAACTATTGCTGCACGCGAGGTCATAAAACTATATTGCACTACGGAGACGCAGTCGCTTATCGATAAAGAATTTGCAATTTGCGAGAAAAATAGAGGTTTAGGTAGTTATAGTTAAATTAAATACACGTTTTTTAATTACAATGAGGTATTTAAGTAACACAAAAAAATTTAAACGTGTCACATTGAGTGCCCCGCGTGCAGCGAGCGTTTGTGGTTACTATATTTTGTTCTCCCATACGGACTTACTCGGATAAATGTGTCTTTGCTCGACGCGTCATCAACGTTTACTCTCGTGCATGCCTTCGAGATTGAAATGTTGGGTTCAATACATTTGACTTTAACTTACTTTTATCGATTAAATCCGTATAATAAAAAAAATTATTTACATTTAGAGCATATCAAGTGAGTGGCCAAATTATAATTCGCCTTTGATATTGTAGTTTAAATTAATTAGTTATATCAAATGAGTAAAATAATTTTGCCAGTGAACTTATTTGCGTATTAGGGCGTGGATCCATTTGAAACAGCTTGCCGTTGTTAACTGTTTGCTGCTAGTTCGCCGCTATATGGTGTATTTTTGTTAAAATATAATTCGCAGCAAACAATGCGCGCGGTTTGCCTTCACAAGCGCTGACCAGCAGATCTATGATGCTCGCTAAGACAAAGGTTTTGTGGTCTGTTTTTCTTCTCTATAGAGATCTCTTTGTATACAGAGAATGGATAAAATATGAGAAAGAAAACAAAAACTTGGTCTTGACGGGTATCACCGACAACGCACATCTAGCTGGTTACAGCCTAATGGGAACGCGCCCTTTTATTTTAATAAACCATATTTTCCTTAAGACTCTCCCACTGTTTCCTATTTCCTTCCTCCTTTTCACACTCACCACATCTAACATTCCTCCAAGTACAGTTTGTTGTCCCTAATAATAACTATTCGTCACTTCCTTGTCGATGACCTTTTTTCACAATATTATTTTGCACGATTTTTTGTTTTCATTATTTAACAATTTCTCAAAATATACATAATTATCATCAATTATTTATGATTTCTCGAGAACGTCCGTTACATTTGTGTCAATTGAAACCATTTCGGCTCTCGCGAAACGATTTGGCAAAAGTAATCTAAATTCAAAATTTGCGTAGGTTTCGCACCACCCGCCGATGGTGGCGCAGTTCTGCGAGGGCCGCGCGGGCTGGCAGTGCTGGCAGGAGTTCACCATGACCACCAAGTTCCGCGGCAAGTACCTGCAGGTCATCCCGCTCGGCGGCGCCTCCGCCATGTTCACGGGCAGCGGCAACAAGTACACCTGGAGGAAGGTAGGACCACTCCTCACGCCCCGCCTTGCAGGTGCGGCACTACCCGCCCACGCAGGCTATGTACTGCGAGGGCGCAGGCGGCTGGACCGTCAGCCAGACCTTCACCTTCAGCAGCCGCTTCCGCGGGACCGTCATCACCGTGCTGCCCGACGCGGTCTACTACATCGACTTCATCACCACCGGTAACAGATATTGCTATGGAAAGGTAACTGCCTCTCATGCAAATATATGGTAAGGTGCGGCGCGTCACCGCCGCGCGACCCATCATATGAACACAATGACCGAATGAATAGGACGTTTTTAAGATGGCGCCGTCGGCGCTCCGTCGCTATTATCTACATGTATATTTTTAACCCGTTCTGGTTCGGAATTAGCTATTATTAAAATCTGATATTACTCCGAACACGTCGTATTATGTTGTCTTTCCCATTTTGTATTTCCCATTTTTTATTTGGTTTAATATATAATTAATTCGTGAACAATAGTAACGCCGCGTGTTCGTCGCAGGTAAACACTACCGTCCACAACATAATCGTGGGCAAGCTGTGGGTGGACAACCACGGCGACATGGACATCGTGGGCGACGCGGGCCCGGCGACCGGCTACGTGGCGCACCTCAAGTACCTGCCCTACGGGTACTTCAGCAAGGACACGCAGCGCAAGGTGACGGGCGTGGTGAAGGACCCGGCCGGCGTGCCGCGCTACGTGCTGCAGGGCTACTGGGACTCGCGCGTCGAGGTGGCGCCCGTCACCTCCGCCTCGCCCGACAACACCGTCTGCAAGACGGGCAAGTTCACGGTGGCGTGGGAGCGCGTGCCGGCGCCGCCCGACTGCGACAAGTGGTACAACTTCACGCTGCTGGCGGCGCAGCTCAACGAGCCGGAGGACGGCGTGGCGCCCACGGACTCGCGCCGCCGCCCCGACCAGCGCCTCATGGAGCAGGGCCTGTGGGACGAGGCCAACGCCGAGAAGCTGCGCCTCGAGGAGAAGCAGCGCGCCAAGCGGCGGCGCCTCGAGGCGGAGGCCGAGGCGGCGGCGGCCGGCAGCGCGCCGCCGCCGCCGCCGCACCGCCCGCTGTGGTTCACGTGCGAGGCGGCGGCGGCGGCCGACCACCCGCGCCTGCGCCACATGTACACGCAGCGCTACTGGGACTGCAAGCGCGCCGCCGACTGGGCCGACTGCCCCGACATCTTCTAGGGCGCCCGCCGCCGGTCCACCATATTTATTGACTGTCGGAATGTCGCTTCCGTCGTATCCGCCCGGATTCGGCGGCACAGATCGACTGGGTGCTTGTAATTTTTTCGATTCGGATCAATCTCATAATGCTTTTTAATGTAAGAACTAATGACGATGTCTGTAGCGGACAGTCGAGTAGCTATTTACGTCCCATAGAAAACGACAATCGTTACGAGTATATTTTATGCCTTATTGTCGGAGCAATAGAGCATTATTATATGTATAAGTGTTATAATAGCGCAAGTTGACGCCGGAGTGTAAATTGATGGAAGAGCGAGCTTCACGGCGGCGCTCCAACGTGACGAACGTATGGCGTCAACTTGCGGTGCTGTAAAAAATATTTTGTAAGATTTATTACAAATAAAATTGTACATTTTCAAGTGGGTGTAAGATAATTTTGTTAATATTTTTATTATAATAGAATGATATTTGAATACAAAGCCATAACATCTGTATCATGTTGATAAAAAATAAAATATTGCGTCACGGAAATATGAATATTTAATTTTATTAAAACTCTACCGAATCATTGTCACTGGCTGCAGTGGATTTTTGTAGGACTTTTTATTCTTTATATAGTTCTATCGCAAAGTTAATAAATAAATACAAACAAAATCATCATAATAATAATCCCTAAGTACTCCCTATCTGAAACTAATTCACCAAGAGGATATCTATAAAGTTATCTTTACATAGTATAAAACAAAGTCTTGTCTGTTTGTCTGTATGCTTAAATCTTTAAAATTACGCAACGGATTTTGATGCGGTTTTTTGTAATAGGCAGAGTGATTCAAGAGGAAGGTTTTTATGTAAAAAAATTCCCGAAATTCCCACGGGAACGGGTAAAACCGCGGGGCGCTGCTAGTTATTTATAAAAATAATCTCCAAATTGCAACCGCGCAACCTTTGGAATATAGGGATGAAAAAAAAAAAGAATCATCAAAATCGGTTCATACACAATCGGCGAACATACATAAATTAGCATATATACGATCGAATTGAGAAATATCCTCCTTTTTGAAGTCGGTTAAAAAGTATAACCTAATTAAATATGGTTATCCATAAAAATAAATGAGATTGGCGTGTAGCAAACAAAGAAATCAAACTAGATGGATGGTAAGATACAAATAAAAAGAGAGTCTTATTGTATTTTCAACGTTTTTATTAAGAAAACTGAAACAGTGAAAAAGTACATAACTGTAAATTGCGTTACAATATTGTTTATACAAACAAATCTTTTACAGGTAATTAAATCCAGACTTTTACTCTATTCTCGTTTAAATAGACGTGGTACAAACAAATTATACTGATTATTTAGGTTCTTGAACACTGATACAATTACAGAGGCAGCTACGGTTTACATTGTTGTGAGGATATGGGAATAGTAAAGCAGCATTTTTACTTAGTGACACTTCCGAACACTTGCTCGCATGCTCTATAACCGAATGAAAGAGCGAGCAAGCAATATTTGGATTTCATTACATAATTAAGTGAAAATGCGGCATATCCCATTCCACCAAACCCATATTACGCCCATAATATCAAACGTGATATAGGTAGTCACGTCAGCAGTGGCTTACAAAATTCCACTATCATTCCCCAATCACATTACATAGATTTACGGGATTGGATACCTGGACTGGAATAATTTGAAGCGGGCGTTTTCGAATATCGCGACGTGTCCTCGCCAGTGCTATGCTACTGCGCTTGGTTTCTACCAATCTTGTCAAACGTGACATATTAACGTAACTAGGCGCTGGTTATATCAGACAAAGAAATCAAACATAGCATAGCTGGTGGAATCATCCTTACAGCTGTTGTCGCCGATGCTTTTACTTCTACCAAGCCGCGCGACACTAGCGTAACGTTCAATGAGACATTTCGTATTTATTCAATCAACATAATTGATGTTTGCAGGACGATATTTTTCAACACTTTCATTATATTCGTCGAAACAAGGTATGTAGTTTTTTAATATGTTACAAATCAATTAACGTTAAGTACATTTTACAACGACATATTTTTCAGGTTTAGGTATATGAATAAACGTGTAATATGCATCAATGACTAGTTCATATTTTATTGAATACTGACGAATAGAGTAAAAGTCTAGGGTTGAAGTTAGATGAAAAGCAGATAAATAAAAGTTAAAGATACATAAATATAATGATAGGGCGCAATAATCTCACTTGCTGCGCAACGAACCAATCATAACTACAATCATGGAATTATTTATACACGAGGTGAGTGATCCTAGAGCACTAATCACTGTGAACCAATACTACATAATATTATATTGAACAATAAACGAGACTATTGCGCGGACTTGTATTATCAGCATCGTTTTATTTATACATTTACATAGCTTTCCTAAGCATTATCACTCCATTACCTAAACAAAATAATTACATTTATATTTAGCTCAAGAAATAATTTTACTTTAGCCCATTCATACATATTCTCCAAAGTAAACATTTCATAAGATCTCAAGGCGACATGCGGAATAGTATTTTCGCAATAAATATAAATTAAATATTATTTGCCAAATATCAAAATAAATGCTGCACTGGCGTGCGAAATAACATTTTGTTGCTCTATTCATTTAAATAATGATAAAATATGTGTCACGTGACGGCTACTCCTTCAGTTAGTTCGTGACGAGACCTTCGCGACCTCGAGATCTCCCATCTACAACATCTAGTATGCACTAAGATCGATAAAAAAATCCAATATTTTCTGCATATCTATATACATATTTTACAAGGGAGAGAAATAATAAATAATTTCTATACCTTTGATATGAGCGTCCTTTCAGTACATAAATAAAAAATCTCAACAAAGAAATATGTAAAAAATCTTTTCAAACAAGTATGAAACGAATTTACATTTTATTTACAAATCGTGAAATGTGGTCTCTCCTGCTTCTATCCCTAGGTTCTTGTATCTGTACACCAACCACTGTAGTTATGATATTCTGTACAGTATAATCACTAAATTATGAAGAAATAAGCTAATATCGTTATCAACTTTTAAATTGTGTTTTATGAACAGAGTAAAACATAGTATTCGTAAACAATTCAGACCACACTCATTAACAAGACGTATACAAACATTTCAATAATGAGAAGCCAAATAAACTCGACTAGGTTTAAATACACAGATAAAAAAATAGAAAATTAATGTAATTTCAATCGAATTTGAGTCAAATTAATGTACACAGACATGGTCTAATAGATTCGGATGATAGGTTGAACACTCGAGAGGTTCCTATGAAATACTCGTTACACGCGACATAGAGTAGAATCGAACGTGGCCAGCAGTCGGAAGATGTAACGTTCTGGTGACTGACAGAGCAGAGTGCGGGCGGCCGGATGCGAGCCCGCACACAATGCCAAGCATCATTTACATTATGACTAGGCTTACCAGAACTCACACTACATAACAATTACATTATGTTACATAAACATGACTATGTAAAATTAATTTACAAACAATTACCAGAAGTAATAAGAATCATATTTTACTCAATCTTTTTTTTTGTTTACATTTTGTTTTATAATATTTATTATATGATTCCGTTTTAATTATTAATATTCAGCATTTACTTAGATATTTTGTAGTAGTCACATTCAATCGTTGGGTGTGACTTACCAAGCTCATATTATTTATAGGTACCTTTATAATAATAATAAATCACACATCATCATGCACAAGTATTAGATTGTTAATCATCACACGAACATACGGCCAGAGGGTGGAGCGAAAGAACACTGAATCTATTCATATTCAATTACGAAACATCTAATTTTATTATTAATCTATTTTCATTATATCCATAGTCAATTAGTCGATAACTTCTCACGACACCGATACAAAAATAACATATCTTATTAAAATTGATCACTAGTACAATATAGTAGGTAGATAATTGCAAAATTATTGTTATGTAATTGTTACAGCTCCATCCTTTGCTACTCAGTTGCACTCATGACATACGATCGACACTCGAGACATAGTCCCCGAGCCGGCGCGCTCGGCTCGCGTACTTCACTGCAAGCCGCATGAGCTAGTGAAATGGCACCGATCCATATCAGTACGACCAGTTACACATTCAAAGATCTTTATCATTTTATTTACACTTGAAATTGGTAAATCTTAAAATTACATAACAAAATATACTCGAGTGGCTAGTTAGAGGGAATCTATCAAATATTTGTGATTACATAACAAAACTCAAGCACAATAAAGATCAACAGAAACAAAATATTACAGGCCTCCACTTAAACCGAAAATAGTAAAACGGTCTGGCACAACACAACGCGACACTCGCGCACTCGCGCGGGCGACCGAGTCCTGTCCGCGCCGCGCACTCCGCACATCCAGATAATAACTTGCATTCAATGCATTTTAGTTACAACTGACGTTATATTTTATACAATCGAATTTATTTTTAAACATTATTTATATAAAATCAGCTATTTCGGTACACATTAAACCGGTAATAATTATACTTATCTAGAACTCACTCGGATCGACACACACGGGACCCGCGTGTAAGTGCACATAAATGCCGTGGGACGCCGCGCGCCGCTACTCGGTGAAGTAGCGCACCTTGCCGGCGCCGCAGCGCACCACGTCCTCCCACGCTGCGGACAGAGGGCGGGCGTGAGCGAGCGAGGGAGAGAGAGGGGGCGGGAGAGGGAGAGGGGCGGGGCGCACTCACCTCCGGACACGTAGTCGACGAGCTGCAGCAGCGCGGGCGCGGGCGCGCCGGGCGGCGGCGGCGGCGGCAGGTAGCGCAGCGCGCCGGCCGCCAGCGCGTCGCGCACCAGGTCGCAGCGCGGGCGCCGCGCGCCGCCGCCCAGCAGCTGCTCGTTGAGCTCGAAGCCGAAGGTGACGCCGTCCATGTCGCGCGGGCGCGCGCTCTCGTCCAGCAGGATGACGGGCGGGCGGCGGTCCGCCACCACGTCGGGCTCCTTGCGGCGCGGCGCGGCCGGCTTGGCGCGGCGCGGCTCGGCGGCGGGCGGCGGCGGCGGCGCGGCGGGCGCGGGCGCGGCGCCGCCCTCCTCCGCGTAGTAGTTGCACGACTCGATGAGGTCGGGGATGTTGTGGCGCGTGCGCGCGATGTCCGCGTAGCTGGCGGGCGCGGGCGGCGCGGGCGCGCGCGGCTCGGGCAGCGAGTGCACCGAGTCCATGTCGTCGTTGGAGTCGTTGGAGCGGTCGTCGCGGCGGCGCGGCGGGTCGAGGTCGCGGCGGCGCGCGCGCCTCTTCTTGGTGACGGTGGTGAAGTCGCGCGTGTCGTCGGGCGCGGCGTCGCCCCACGAGCGGCGCTCGGCCGGCGGCGCGGGCGGCCGCTCGGTGAGGTCGCACAGCTTGGTGCGCGACACCTCCTCGAGCGAGGAGGCGCGCTTCACCTTCTCCTTGTCCTTGCGGCGCTCGGCCGAGCGCTTCTTCTTGTCGTCGTCGTGCTGGTGCTTGGCGCGCAGCTTGGGCGCGCGGCTCTCGGCGTTGGACTCGATGAAGCGCAGCAGCTCGTTCACGTCCTTGTCGCCCTGGTACCCGTCCAACTGCCGGCAGTCGATCACGGTCTCGTTCTTTGACGATTTTTTCCTCCTCGGTTTTTTGTGTTGACTAGACCCCGAGAGCGGTGAACTGTATCCTTGAACTGCGTTGCCGTTTTCGTCTAGAGACTTCTGAAACGAAACGATGACGGTCTGAAGAATATTTCAATATATCGCCTACTATCACGTAAGATATCATTTTACCTTAAATTCTTCGTTGGCGGTCGTGGCGGTGGAGCCGTAGTTAGGTCGCGACAGCGGCAGTCCATTAAAACTGCTAGCTATCACGCTGCGAGGCTGCTCAAATGTAAGACATTTAATTAATAAACAATATTTCATTACAATAAGTACTGGCAGAGAAGGAAAATTTATATATTTATATAATAACACTATGTTTCTAGTCGTTTAAAAATACTCCTATTTTTTGCATAACAGTTTAGGTATAGCAGTTGTCTCACAATATGTAAATACAAGCTGCATTAAAAGACACAATATGCTATTTAATTTGCACTGCTTTATAGCAATATATTAATGTACATATATATATAATGTATATTCGCATTTCGCACTTATTATGGCAGTCACGTACATCCACACCATTTACATACTTTTGGATTATTTATAATTATTGTAAGTTCAAATAAAGCGTGTTACATTAGGAAGCAATTACACCGTGATATTAGGAAGGATCTAATGCTTGTTAATAACTACGTGAGAAAGCGATCTCATGATACACAATCGAGAAGTTACTACAAAAAGTTAAAATAATGAAATTAATAAGTTGATTAATCAAGAAAATTGCCAATGATTAACATTAATAACTTGACTACTATAACTAAAATAGTTACAGAACGTAAAATAGTAAAATTAAGCATGTGTCAAAGTGCTCAATTTCCGCAACCGTTCGTCTATTATTGTGTTTCATTCAACAATGTTGGTCAGTTACATCTACATAATATTGTGTTGATTTGTGGCCTTTCTGTGTGGTGTGAGTGTAGTGCAAGTAAGCCAGGGCATTCATAGATTGTCTATGTGTGTAATCCAGTTGATAATGTGTGATATACGAATACAATCCTCCAAACACACGTGCTTGTGTGAGAGAATATACTTGTGTGTATGTCGTAGAGAGCGCGCGTGTAGTGTGTGTTATGTTTTGGAGTCAGTGTGTATACCTGTTGGGGTCGCGGGGCGGCGGCGGGCGGCGGCAGCGACGCGGCCGTGAGGCTCGCCACGGCGCGGTACGCCGAGCACAGCTGCAGCGGCTGCACCACACCACTACGGCTCACTTCACTACTCACGCATACTCTCTCACTCCCACGCCACACACAATCATTCCATCTCTGTCTATCTCTACCCTTCACTTTTCCTGCCCGATTCAATATAGCGAACGTTTAAAATGTTATTAGCGTTTCGAACGTTTAAAATGTTATAAGCTTTTGTATGTCTGTGGCGCGCCGGTAGACCATCTTTGCCACTGACTCCTAACTCTGTGGTTCCTTATTATTAGTGACAATTTAGTGGTATACAGTCATTTAATGTCACTCAATCGGGCTTGGAAAGTGAATTTGATTGTTATCAAATTAAAAGTAGATATATTTGCAAGTAGCAAGCAGAAATTAATTACGCAAACAACGCAATGCATGCATATGGCAAACGAATATTATGGCACTATCGAATTATGTATATGTATGCACTGTATAACTGTCTTTACGGCTACTACAAATGCATGCAAAAAACGTAGGTTATATGAAGCACATATCGAAAAGTGTGCAAATGGTGTCGTGTTCCGCATTTGGAGGACGATAATGAATGGATAGTGGTGATGGAGTGAGTGCGTCGCTCGTACCTTGGGGTCGAGCTGCGCGGGCGCGGGCGAGGCGCAGCTGGCCGCCACCTCGGGCGTCGTGATGCAGCTGAACGGGATGGCCGCGTCCACCTGCGGGCACACACACGCGTCACCGCCGCCGCCAGCGCAGCGCAGCGCACTCGCAATCATATCTACATCTACGTCTTAATTACTAGTTCGCGCGCTCACGATCACGCGTATAAAAGTCCGCGTGCGTGCGCTGCGCTGGTCCGCCATGCGGGCGCCGGCCCTACCTCCAGATGCGGCCCGCCGCGCCCCGCGCCGCCGTCCGCGTTTCTCTCGGTGTTATCCCTCTTGTCAAGCTCATCGTTCGCCTTGTCCTTCGTCTTCAACTTCTTAGTTTGTGAGTTGTCACTATCGTCATTATCTATTTGAAGCGGGTTGAGAGAACGTTCGTCTCGGCTAGGCGTCAAGCGTTCGGGAAGCGTTAGGAATACGTAAGCGTTATTGGGAAGCTCTGATAGCGCGTATCCGTCGCCGCCGGGCGCCCGCGCCGCCACGCCCGCTGCACTCACGTCGCTCGTCCGGCGGATCGCTACGTCTTTAGAATCGTTGGCAACGTTATTGTCTTCCGAGACACCGGAGTCCGTATCTTGTAAAATTTTCATCAACTTTTCTTGATCGGCGACATAATCCGAGAACGAGCCGGTCGATTCGAGAGACTTCGATTGGATCGAAACATCGTGGCGGACCTCCAGCAACTCGATGTCGTTCTTGAATTCATCGTCACCCGTTACTGTTTGTCGGTCGTTGGTGTAGAACGTAGACATCTCGTAGGTAGGGGGAGAGGGTTTACTCATGGAGTAGTCTTCCATGTCGATGTAAACTTCATCATTGGGTCGCGTATATTTGCTAGTTTCGGCGGGTGGGCAGCGTTGGCTCTCCGGATCAGCGAGGAGCGGCTCGGGGTCGCCTATGGACATGCTTCGGACGTTCCTCGGGTTGAAGGAGCGGCGGCAGGGGGCGCGCAGGCCCGCGCACACGGAGCGCGCGGGGGGCGCGGGGGGCGCGGGGGGCGCGGGGGGCGCCAGCCCGCGGTACCAGCGGCGCACGGCGCGGCGGAGACGGTCGCTACGCACCTGGTTGGACGGCGTGGTGGTGGTGACGGCGCGGCCCGAGCCCACGGCGCCGCTGCCGATCTCCAGCGTCGCGCGCGCCGTGTACGTCATCGGGAACACCGGCGCCCTCCGTCTGCAACCACCGACATCACACCTCAGATATTGTACATAGGAAGCTACGCTATATTCATACTTCTTGAAACGCTCATATACGACCAATGTATTGACAGATGGTGAGACGGTATTACGTTTATGAGTATTAGGCGTGTATTGATACTCCACTTCTTTCATTCAGTAACTTCGGTGATACGGTGATAAGGTTTGTGGAAGAAATGACGAAAACTGATAAAAATATTCTATACATATAAAAATATTCATAAAGTATTATTGTCTATCGAGTTGGTGAGTTCTCTCATTTAAAATTGTTCCCTTTCTTTCAACGAGTACGTACCCGTAAATTCTGACCTTATTTCGCGTAAGTTCCGGCTTCAGCTAGCAACTGATACATAAACTTGGAACGTTCGCTGATACACATTATTTAAATCGATGTCACGAACAAATATAGGAATGAAATTTATCACCGTGTCGAATGTGAATCCTTGACATCGACATATTTATAATGGCCTTGACCTCCAGCGGGGCGCGATAGAAAGATTATAATTTCAACTAACTACGTCAAATATGTTTTAGCAAATACATATCAAGTGATAACGACCGCGGCGACTAATGTTTGTTTAAATTAGGTCAATATTCATAACTCAAACAACATTCTCATCCAACATTTAACTCGCTCTTCTTTTTAAACTCTTACGGCTAATATTCGCAAAACTTAGAAGGTTTAGGTTACGCATAGTTCGAAGGGACAAAAGAGAAGGCAGAAATAGGGTATTTGACATTTTTTTCAATTCTTTCTATTCCAAAAGAATCCGTTTTTATCGCTATTATTTCCAGAGTTAAAGGCGGCCAAAGTGCTGATTAGACAGAGACAGCACAACTAGAATGTGACGTCACAAGCTTGTAGCGCCGTAAACGTCGCATACAAAAAATCAATTAAAAAATTGCAAGAAGACAGAGAACAGGACAGAATCTTTCCGAGCTTACAATTTCTTTTATTTTTTAATCGATTTTGATTCTGTTAAGAGTATTGTTCAAAATTTTAGTTATTTTACTAAATTCATCTCTCAAATTGTACACTTTTAATAACAGTCAAATACCCGATTCCTCATCATTCCTCATTGGCGAAACTCCATTTGAGGGACCGGGTAAGGTAAATGAATGATCCGTAGGGTGCGGGTGTCGGTTACCTGTTGAGCACGTCGAGTTCGTGCGGCGCGTTGGCGTCGCTGGCGGAGACGCGGCGCTCGGCCAGCGGCGGCGGGTTGACGCAGCGCACCGTGGCCAGGTAGCCCGCGCCCGCGCCCGCGCCGCGCGCCGCGCCCTCCTCGCTCAGGAGAGACGCTGCAACATACAACAACCACGTACAGCTTCTCCATTCGACTGCTCTCACAAAAATACTAATGTATTAGCCGGTAACGCCCCACTGTTGGCCTCATGCCCATTCTAGGCTCAGTCTGCTCAGTCTGTCAGTACAGTGAAGTTAGTTTGATTAGTATATGTACACCATGTATCATTGAAGTAGTTCTGTTATGTTCGGCATGGGATTTAGGGCATAGAACGTGATTATAATACAATTAACTCATTGTTAGTATTGAGATAAAACCATTTTGTTGTATCTGAGTGACGTCCGTAAACCCGCTGCGCCGTGCGCGTGTGATGTGTGGTGGTGGTGGTGGTATACGTACACGTGTCGACGCCGGAGGGCAGCGAGCCGCCGTGGATGGCGCGCGCGGAGACGGAGGGCGCGGGCGGCGCGGGGTGGTGCGCGGGGTGCGGGCGGCGGCGCGGCGGCTCGGCGGCCAGCGCCAGCGCCACCAGGTCCTGCAGCGAGTTGGAGTGGTGCAGCGGGCGACGCGCGCGCAGCCGCCGCGCCTCCTCGTGCTCCATGGCCTCCATCAGCTCCTCCAGCGCGCCGCCCGCCGCCGCCTCGCTCGCCTGCTCGTCCTGCTCCACCTCCTCCAGCAGCTCCTACACACAACAATTATATATAAATTACTACCTGCGCCCCGCGGTTTCACCCGCGTTGTACCCGTTCCCGCGGGAATTTCGGGATGAAAAATAGATGTTGGCCGATTCTTAGACCTACTCAATATGCTCACAAAATTTCATGAGAATCGGTGGAGCCGTTTCAGAGGAGTTCAATTACGCACCCCGTGACACGAGAATTTTATATACCTATCTATTAGAAGATAATGTAGAAGCATCATTTAGTTAAGATTTGATTGCACAAGAACTCTTCAATATATATGTATTTAGTACCTAAATACACACATCAAAAGTGTCTAGGGATCAGGTATGTTTTAGAGCATTGCTGCAAATGAGGTTTGTTATAATAACTTTTTGGGTCGCTATCGGTTCTATTGAGTGAATTTCATTATTTTGATTAAAAAAAAAGTTTAAATTTCGAATATAAAAAGAAAATCAGCCGTCAGTAAGGATTTCTATAAAAGTGTGAAATCTCGTTTAGACCAAATCATTACAATTTCTGCATCGTAACTGAAAAAAACTGCATTGATATGGAGCGACGACGTCACTTGACTCGAGAAGAGATGATAAGAGCCATCGGAATGTTAGAAGCTGGTTCCAGGCAACGTACTGTGGCTATCGCTCTTGACACTAAACAGAGCGTTATAAGCCGCCTCTGGACACGCTATCGTATCACGGGCAGCGTGGCCGAGCGGCATGCAGGACGATCTCGCATCACCACTCGCAGACAGGACCGGTACATCCAAAATACGGCTCGAAGGAATCGTACCATGACCGCCATGATGTTGGTTACAAGGCTCCACGCCACTTCAGGCTTGTTGCTAAGCGACCAAACCATCCGAAATCGTTTACGTGAAGTGAATCTGCGTTCCCGAAGGCCGCTGAGAGTTCCACCTATAGCACCCCGCAATCGTCGGGCCCGTTTACAATGGGCTCGCGAACACAGATATTGGGAGGAAGAAGACTGGCATTGTGTGTGCTTTTCCGATGAATCTCGTTTCGGTATGAGACCAGATACAAGACGTACTCGAGTTTGGAGGACCTCTGGACGTCAAGAACGTTTGAGATTTTGTCAGGAAGTTCATCCATATGGTGGGGGAACAATAATGATATGGGCCGGTATTTGGATTGGTGGGAGAACCGATCTCATTTGGATCAGGGGCAACCTCAATGCTCAGATTTACGCGGAGAGAATTGTTACAGACGTAATCATCCCTTTACGAGACCAGTTGGGTGATTCGTTTCAATTAATGCACGACAATGCACGTCCACACACAGCTAGAGTCGTAACTCGCACACTTGACGAAGCTCATATCAACATTTTGCCGTGGCCTGCTCAGTCGCCAGACCTTAATCCAATTGAACACGCATGGGATATGCTCCAAAGAAGGGCTCTGCCGAGTACGGATGCTGTGAACACTCAACAACAACTTTTTGACTTGTTAGAAAGGAAGTGGGCGGAAATTCCTCAAAGCGATTTTGATGAACTCATTTTAAGCATGTCAAATCGCTGCGATAGTGTGATTCGAGTTCGTGGTGGTAACACAGATTATTAATTGTTTTATCTGTACAATAAAAATGCAGGCCTGTCTTCATTTCGACTTTTTTTTGCCATTTAATCGACGCCGTTAACTCAGGTAAATTTTCCACAATTTGCAAAAGCTGCAATTTTTCATTATTTTTCCAGGACAATAGGGGTATGTTGCTAACTTAAACATAAGAATAAAAATAAAAAGCCAGTCTAGAAGACTAGATTTGGTAAATATGGACTAGATAATTTTTTATTGCCAAAAATGTACTTGATCCCTAGACACTTTTGATGTGTGTATGTTTAAGAAACAAGAGGTGTTCTTATAAAATTGTATTTAATCACCAAATAGACTACGACGTAAAACTAACGTCATTTGGTTATTTTATTCAATAACAATAACACAAGGTAAAACTTATAATATTAATTAAACTAATTATAACTTATAAAATTAATTACTTAATTATACCCAAAGATAGTGAAAGAACCTCAGACCCTTCGAAATATACACCTATTACATGTTTACAAACTTATATATACAAAATAATTACTGCTTGCTTAACATATACTATGTACAAACACTTCATTCTTGCTGAAGAACAGAAAGGTTGCCGGAAACACAGTCAAGGATGTAAGGAACAGCTCACAATAGATTTAGTTGCAATGAAAAACAGCACACAACAAAAAAGTTTTATCAGAATAAATAATACAATATACCTATATTTTGAATCTATACTAATATTATAAAGCTGAAGAGTTTGTTTTGTTTGTTTGTTTGTTTGTTTGTTTAAACGCGCTAATCTCAGAAACTACTGAACCGATTTGAATAATTCTTTCACTGTTAGATAGTCTATTTATCGAGGAAGGCTATAGGCTACATTTTATCCCGAAATTCCCACGGGAACGGGCACAACGCGGGTAAAACCGCGGGGCGCTGCTAGTAACTTTATATAATGACTGATGTAATGAAAACTGGTTAAGTCAAATCTAAACCACTTTAAGACCTCACATTTTAAATAACAGCAATTGTTATAGGTATCCAATAAAGAGAAGAAATAGAGTTTAATACTTGTTCACAATGTTATTTTGTTCCTATAAATACATATTGGGATTTTGCCTACAACTTGGCACTCCTTTAGATCTCCATTCTTTTTGCGGCGAAGCCCATAGCCAAGCATAATTTTTGTATTGAACTTGGCTCTCCTTTTTTACATTTATGTTTTTGGTGGGATATTTAATACGAAAATATCTACAGCTAAAAGGTTATTGAGTTTAGAGATTTTCGAACAATAGGTGTTTTCTCCTATTCATGGAAGCCTATTATTATTATTATTTTGTAGACGACCTACTTTGTATAAATGTACCTATATGTTTCTTGTTATTATATCGCTAAGTAGTAAAATATCAGGTTTAATAGACTGCTCTAGTTGCTAGTTTTAATAAGCTATGTGTGGGTATCTGTAACTGGCTGCTGTATATCAATAGTATAACTTAGGCTTATTATGTAACTTGCTGTTGATACTCCTAAAAACAAATAAATAAATTACACAACCTCGCTGACATAACCGAGAAGTTCTCCAACGACATTCAAATGCAATTTGGGATCGACAAATGCAAAACATTTACCCTCAGACAAGGAAAACGAATAGAACCGGAAGAATTCATTTTAAGTGATCAAAGAATAAAATAAATATTTAGGATTTCAACAGACATCTTCGTATAGCTTTGTTGTTTAGTCGGTTTAAAATAACATTGGTGAGGTTTGAACCCGCTTTTGCAAAGTGTAGATTGATTTTGTTTAGGGAGTCAGTGGGGTTTATTGTCAATATATTTAGACTAGACGCTAAATCAAATTAACAATCCAGCTTAGATTCCATAATGTGTACATACAAGCATAGAGCGTAAGTATCAGTAGATATAGGACATATAGGCTTAATATAATTGATGCACACATATAACACCTGTAATGCACATGCCTGTAAAATGGGGCAGTTAGTACCTAGCACGAAGTTAACCACAAGTCAATGTACAAATCACATTCAAATGTTTATATGCCTTACACCTTTTTTCACCGGGAATTAATAAGATAAAGACGACTCATCCGTGTGTACTAACAAAATATAGGACGCAAAGAAAGTGAATTAGGTGTAATATTTTTAGCCATTACTAAAATAAATGTCTATTTGCACAGCGTTACGTTGTGAATTGTGATGCATCATAATGACTATTATTACAAATGAGAAGGTGTGATTCCGAGAAAACTATTTCAATATTATTCGATTTGAGTGAACATTGTTTTTGGTCTTAACTTTTACAGTTCGTTCGCAGTTAACTATTACAGTTAGTACCTACCGTTTGTGGCTGAATGTAGTTTGACTGAATGATAGATCTATACTAATATTATAAAGCTGAAGAGTTTGTTTTGTTTGTTTGTTTGTTTAAACGCGCTAATCTCAGAAACTACTGAACCGATTTGAATAATTATTTTTGTAATAGATAGCCACATTCTATCCATTACAAAAAGAATTTTTCAAATCGGTTCAGTAGTTTCTGAGATTAGCGCGTTTAAACAAACAAACAAACAAACAAACAAACAAAACAAAACAAACTCTTCAGCTTTATAATATTAGTATAGATAACATATAATTTATTTGACAGTCTTAGTAGTAACACCACTCACCTTAAACAGGCTGCTCTTGCCCTCCCGGTCTTTGGGACATTTGTACGTGATAGCTTCATCTAAGAGAGCTCGTAATTTCTCGTCGTCCAATTGGTCTACATGTTTGTTATTCTGTAAAGAGGAACAAATAATAACATTATTTAAAAGTTTATACTACATTATCTGAGATTGCACACGTCAATCAAAATTGTCGAAGAAACAATTCATTGAACGAACGCTTAATCGTCAAAAAACGTAGTTAAATAGAGATAATGTAGTGTACATGGGATATATAATTAAACATGATTATTATTACACATTTCAATTATCTACGTCAACCCGTTAATTAGTATCTACATAGTACCACGTACTGAATCCCGCTAATCCGGTAAGCGTTCGTTTTGACAGTTCGCCACAATATTCGTCACACGAACAAATGTACCGCTCCGATATAACGTATCGTCACATTAATGTCAAGGTCGACGTTAATTATGAACGTGGTGTTATCAAAGTTATGCGAAGAGACGAGACAGGCGCTCCCGACAACAGTCACCCTCGCTAATGTACGAGCTTCATAATCACTAATAACGTTCATTACGTCGCGCGACGACTCGCTCGGTATCCATCGTCCCAACGTGTGTCATTAAACTTAGTATTGCAAAACAAGATAAAAATAAACAAATACATTTGCATTACTTGCTTTTTACGTGTAGTTGAGTAAATATTGCAAAATCAACGAACATAATACAAGCAGAATAATTGTGAGTGGCGCAGCGGTCGGCAACACGTTACCGAATCGCAAGGTTAAAATATTGTGTAAACAAGTAAACCGGTGCTCATTGAAGTAAATGCATAATGATACTAGCTTCTACAGGCAATAATGGATAGCGAAACCTTGAGTACAATAGATAAGTGGTGTCAGCACAACAGCGCGCGGTCGGGTCAATGGGCACTGGGCAGCGCCTCGCTACTTTCATTTCGGTAACGTGATACTAATGTGTAGGCGGGCGGCGTGTAAACACACGCAAACGCCTACCCTTCCACACGGAAACTAGAGATAGGGAACAAACAGTCTGTAGTTCATCCGTGGTTGACAGTGAATGCCATAAAGTTCACCGATCGAAAGCTTAGCATGACGATGCGTATCTGTGTAGATAAAGAGCCGATAACAGCTGTTCTGTCGGTGGCTATCGGCAGCGGACACCCGTTCTGACAAAACATCGATATACATGTTCACGAATGTGGAAGAATGCCAATACGCTGACGACACGCAGACAAACTGTCTCGAACCAAGTGAAACGCTATCCCACATTATAGTGTGTACAATACGTACAGCATCACACCACTCACTCAACACAACAACTCTTACTCATTCGCCCTAATCTTAAAAATATTTTAAGATTTGACACACAAAGGCGTTTCTAAATGAACGTAAATTATCTTTCAAAGCAGACGTTTGATATAAAAATGTTAATATTCGCAGAACCGTTACATTACAGCTTCAGTCTGCTTGAAGTAGCAGCGCCTATCCATTGGCATTGTTTTAACGGTGCCGTGGATCGGACGGTTTTTGTTAACCTAAACGATGTTCCAAGAACTGGCAGCCTTATTTGAATTTCATGAAAAATTACGGTCACGATGAAAGTTAATAACAAATACAATGTTTAAATTAAATTGAGGCACAATTTAACGCGCTCTCGACTTCAGACACAATCTTGATATTGAAAATATAATCAATTTCTCGCTTTCGTATGTTCGCATGTTGCAGCTATTTCATACGAGTATATTGCCGGCTTTTACTTGTGACTTAACTCGACAATATATTGAACCTGTCTACGGAGGTATACTCGTATTATTCATAGGTCATGCTCAGTATTACGAAAAGGTAAACGTTAAATGAGCAAAGTATTTAATATGTCAATAAAACGTTTAGCTGGCAGTAACTGTGTAGTTGTAAACGAGTTGTTTATTGATTACATTGAACATTCTCAAGCAGACTTAACTGCCTTCTCACAAAGCACATCGCTTTATATCGCTCAAGTCATAATGAGAGTAATCAGAGCGTGAACCTATTGCATTAGTCATAGCAGTTTTCAGGATACTTTGGTTGCTTACATTTTTGGAACACAATACGAGCACTTTTATTTAAGACTACATACATATCTCCGTCCGTCTATCTAGTGAAATCTATTCAGGTCTCCGGTCTAAGCAGCTGACTGAACTGATATTGGGAATATTTCGTTTGCAGATAAATGAAACTCGTACCTCATAGACAAGTAATTTTAATCCTCAATTTCCCAAGGGAAATATTGATAAGCCGAAGTAAACGGAAATGAGTCGTTAGTCACAAAATAATACGAAATGACCCAAAGGACTCGTCCCCGTTTAATAACTAGGTTTTCTACAGACATAAAACTGTTTATAGCAGATATTTTTTGTGCTGGTGCATTAGGTCACGATCCGTTTCTAATAACAACTTACCTTGTAACTGTTAAACTGCCGTCGCATCATCTATGGAATGTCAATTACGATAACAGATTTAATGCACGAAACAATTAAACAAAGTATTTTGGAGTTCATTTAGCTATTAAGGTACCGGAGGTGCGTTCACATGCTAGTACGAGTGGAGTGAATAAATGAGGCTCCTGTGAAACGCAGCGGGAGGGTGTTATTTCCCGGAGCCCGTAGGTCAGGGTCGGGCCGGAGACACTCCAGATCGATGCTCGCTCCGGGAGCCGCGTGCCGCGAGCCGACACTGATTGTGACCCACACTACCGACCCGACATCCTCGACCGCCCGCCTGTAGAATACACACTTGTTGCACACTATCACCTTACTCATTTACAGATCATTTGCAAGTCAACTTCAATCAATAATATCGTAGTAGATGTTTCAAACGAAAAAACTTAGTCGCGTGACGAATTGGCGCATTTTAAAGTTGTTTGCAAATGCTTCACGAATTTTGGAACATACCAAGACTAACCTGCAGTATTGGAGTGATGCCAGAGACCGTTTGCAGGGATCCTATGGCGGCGTATCATTGATCTCTGCGTACACCACTGAACTTGGAAGGTGGACTATGTCCTACTTTGGGTTCAGTGGAGGTACGAAAAAGTATACAGTACATACAGAGTCGTCACGCATGGTTTGGTAATTCAACTTGACCACAATAACTTGGGAACTTGGAATTTGGCAATTTAATATTAAGTATGGAATATAGTATTATCTAATATAAAACAGATATATCTCGTCCTAACCAAACGGTCCTGATTTAAACTCCAATAAAAAGAAAGCGCAGTTGATATTGAACCGAGATTAGGGGTCTATCCGAGCTTGCAGACGACAAGTCGGCCGCTTTGGACGTTTATTGAAATCTACGCTAATCTGGTTCAGAGATTCACATTTGTTACGTTCAATTTTGAAAACTGTAGGTATGTGGCCTTCACTTACATCAAAGTAGAAAATAGTAACTAAAAGAAAATTGCGATTTCATTCTTAGGATAATGAGGGGAAAGATTAGTATTTGTACTAAATGAGGTCAGGAGTACTCATGAGGAATCAGGCTTCGGAAAATAATGACGTAGAAATGACGTGATTTATTGCGTAAGCTTTTCTGGGCATGTCGTTGAATTAGGAGACGGGGCAGGCGACAGCTACGTATTAATGGAGCAAATGTTGAGTCTATTATCTCATCCATTATTTTGTTTGTAGGTTTATGACTGTTCACTAGATGGTGAATTTTGTATCTGCTAGCTTTAATAGCTAATTCGTCCTGTAAAATCTCGTTAACTAGAATTGGTACAGGGCGAATATATTATCAGATAGTATATTCGCATTGATATAGTTTATATGGCGATAGATTTCGCCGGCTGCTCCAGCTAGTAGTAGCTAATAAAGTCGCAACATAAGACGTTATGCGTAACATATTTCGTGATTGAATGGTTACAAAAGCGTTGTAGGTATGTGGTGTTTGGCGAGTGTAGTATTGCGGGTTGCGGTGAGTGCGCAAATGTGATCTCGCCGGGCGGGCGGCTGCGTGGCGACGTGGCGACGGACTCCCGTCACCCGCCGCCGACACAGTAAGCCTACACCGGCCCGGTCTCCACCGCCGACGCTCGCCACACTCCATTGTCGTACCCACAACCACATTGTTTCCTACTTTAATTAAAACTCGAGCTTTCTTTTCACATTAAACAAAACCTAACATAAATAATTAACAAAGCAAGACACGCTTGGTAGTTCCATACATATTATATTATTACTAGCGGTTTGCGCGTTAATTTTTGCGCGATTTCGTGATTGAGTACTTACTTATTCGATATTTTATACCTTAATATTACCTTAAAGGTTCAGCCGTTAGCGCTGTAAGAAGCTCTTGAGTTTTATTATTAAAGTATAGGTAATACAATACTCAGGATCGCAGATGATAATAATAAAGCTTACATACAATCAGACTATCTTAACTCCTTAGCACAATAGGCCTTAATTTTGAATGTCCTCTATATATGGAAATGTTATCTGGCCAATAGTCATACATGGTTGATTGCTTAATGTGATAAAGGAACATCTGGTGCGATTTTCTAATTGAAAGTTTATCATTACATCAACACATTTTTGAGAGAAGTATGTGAGAAATATAAAATTTAAGAAATCTATACTAATATTATAAAGCTGAAGAGTTTGTTTTGTTTGTTTAAACGCGCTAATCTCAGAAACTACTGAACCGATTTGAATAATTCTTTCACTGTTAGATAGTCTATTTATCGAGGAAGGCTATAGGCTACATTTTATCCCGAAATTCCCACAGGAACGGGCACAACGCGGGTAAAACCGCGGGGCGCTGCTAGTAATTTATAAAAGAATGATTATATTTTGTAACTAAAGAATAAAGTATTGGAAAATCTTGGTTCAAATTTAATTTTAATTATTAACTGTAGACTTGCTGTTGCTTGAGGTATGGAACATAATTACTTGTTTCGTACATTCAAAGTGTTATTTTTTTTAAGCTTTTGGTATTAGGTATCTAACTACTTGTTTAAATAATAAGTAGCTCTAAACTAAGATATACCAAAAGGTTATTAATTGAAGTTTCAAAGGTCCATTCATTTATATGTCGGAATGGCGTCCGCCATTATATTGAAAACACCAAATCAGTCAAAGTCAACTATCTTTATTCAGGTTTGAATTTACCACCCATTCGGAAAAGCATCAGCAGAGAAGAATGGGCAAGAAACTCTGCTGTCAGCTTAATCTTTTATACACTGGTTTATTTCATAACAATCATAACGTGTGCACCGGGCAACCGACGTCAAACGAGTCAGACGTGTTTCTGTTCACATCGCCTTATATAGGATCGAAGTGGTGGGGTTAATCGTTGCACGTGTTGTTTTCATCCGATGAGGTTAGGCGCCGTCAAAACGTCCATCTCCGACACGGCCATCCTGCTAGCACACGTCCTCGTGTGTTAATCTGCAACCAAAAATCACGAGAGAACAATTCCGCTCGGCCATACCTCTTATTCATGGCCAATCTTGGGGATCTAGCCTTCATTGGCTCTCAATTTATTAATTAAAGGACCTTACTCATGATTACTAACAACTCAAATTCAGATTAATAATATGATCAAATAGCGTAAGAAATCACAAAGTAAATTATGATAACGTCTCATCTACCAAAACCCTGAGGCCAGCAACAGTGACAGACTCTGGTTCATTATTCACACACAATTAACAATTTAATCACAATTGATTTACTACTGAGTCTTTGTTCGTGGTCACAACACAAGATTTAGCAAACGCATTTGCCCTTTATGCACTTCCATTTCGGAATGCCGAGTCGTCCCATGACTCTACGGTCTTCGCTACCAGGCAAGACCCGACCACACTACCCAGGGCTACCGCCTACTGCCTACCCACGGACTACTACAAGTAGTAGACACCGATTTCTAACGGGCTACAGCTACGGCACCCTGGTGCGGTCTCAGACTGACCCACCGACATAAAAACCCAGTAACAATCAACAGCTTAATCAACCTCACTGTCTCCACCTTCGTCTGAGTCAGCTGTTACCCGCCCCACAGGCATCTTCCTAACGCGATCATGTGCATACTTGTAAGTACGTTTAGAGTTCAAAGCTTTCTACTTTATCAAGTGGTACGAAGATTCACTACAAAACTCAATGTTAACTGACTCAAATATCACAAAATAGCTCACCGGATATTTCCCAACAAACCAATCATTACCGCAATACATCACCGATTAACATCCAATGTGAATTTGTCGTGATAGATTCTTGAATAATTTGGAATACCGGAATCCCTCATATTCCTCAGGTAACAGGATTGAGAAGAGAACCACGTTCTTCCCTGGACGAGGTTCATCAATGCTCACAATAATTACCAGCATTGAACCAACATGAAAGTAAGAAAACATATTAGAACATATCAGATTACATCACAAGATTACACTTGACTCATAATTACCTTCTTAACTCCACAATAGAATAGAGTACTAACTAACTATACTCACAGAACATTCCAAGTTTTATTACCAAATCATTGACCAATTCAAACATTCTCTACTGGTGGCTCAGTGGGCAAAATAGCGATCTTTATCATTCTCTGCTGGACGCTCGGTGGGCAATAGCGATCTTGATCATTCTCTGCTGGACGCTCGGTGGGCAATAGCGATCTTGATCATTCTCTGCTGGACGCTCGGTGGGCAATAGCGATCTTGATCATTCTCTGCTGGACGCTCGGTGGGCAATAGCGATCTTGATCCCACTTCTGATGTCGGAATGGCGTCCGCCATTATATTGAAAACACCAAATCAGTCAAAGTCAACTATCTTTATTCAGGTTTGAATTTACCACCCATTCGGAAAAGCATCAGCAGAGAAGAATGGGCAAGAAACTCTGCTGTCAGCTTAATCTTTTATACACTGGTTTATTTCATAACAATCATAACGTGTGTACCGGGCAACCGACGTCAAACGAGTCAGACGTGTTTCTGTTCACATCGCCTTATATAGGATCGAAGTGGTGGGGTTAATCGTTGCACGTGTTGTTTTCATCCGATGAGGTTAGGCGCCGTCAAAACGTCCATCTCCGACATATACATTAATCAACTAGAAGCTCTCAATTCACTGAAGTGGTGAAAAGAAAACTTAAAAGTACTTAATCACAACCATTTCCAAATTACGACCAATTTAACCAACATTATGTGTTATTGGGTAAATTAAAGAATTATGTCTAGAGTTTCAAATATTGCAAACATTGTTTTGGTAATAGGTAGTAAAGAAATAGAACAGGAATATAATAGGGAAAAAATAATTGGGAAAACCCTAATGACTAATATTCATTACTGTGTTTTGTTCATGGTAATATACTTTAAGTTGATGTACATATTAAACTTTATGTTCAACTAATGACTATAATAATAAGTAGTTGCATAGTGACCACATTGTTTGTATGCTAAAAATATATTTGCCAGTATCTATTTTTATTGACCCTCAAAATTAAACTATCCTACTAGAAATGTCATTTAAATCAACAATTAACTAATTGATATAATTTGACATTGAGTCAGAAGTCAGAAGTCACTTATTAACCTCTCCGTTAGAAATAAGTAACTCGGACAGCAGCTTTAATATAAAAAATATGATTGATTAATATCAACATGACAGACCAGTTAAGGTTACTAGAGTACACTTGGAAAATATGTTCTACCAACTGCATAGGGAAAATAATCCTTAATATTGGATTTAACAGTGGATTGTGTTTACCCCTCTAAGCCTCTAAATTTACAATATGATTTCAGAGATTGTATGTAAGCACTAACCAATATAATAAGTGAACCACAAGCTTTCTACTAGAATAGTTCAGTTTAATGCACATTGTAATGAGATTGTAATCACAAGAAAAAGATGCAATTATGGCTTTTTTACTATAATAAACAAAATAAAGTAACTAATAATTTGAATAGAGAATGCCTAGTATAAGGCAAAGTAGGCTATAGATTGTATGATGAAATAATGATTCTATGCGAACACTGAGGTGAAGCAGCGTCAGTTGCTAGGTCCCAAGTGACCATTCGTTTGTATTGGGTATGATCCCACAAAGATAAATGGCTCCCTCACTCATTGTATCAAGTAGATTCGATGTTGTTATATGTACCTGCAGTATCACAAACACAAAATATGCTTAAATAGGTATTAAATTCTCCTCAATAAAAACATTTCCTCATTGAAGTTAATTTAAACAGTAAAAACAAACTGAATCTGAATAAATTGGTCCTCAAAAATATCAGCATATATATCAATCAATAAATTGTTATTAATTTATTGAATTATTCCACCTACTCCCATTAAATGTGTATTCAGTGTATAAGACAACTTCTTAGTTACATACATTGGTTTGATTCATAAAACAACAATAATTTTAATAATGGCATGATCTTATTATTGGTTTTTATCACTCTTAATATAATTTTTAGGCATACCTTTATCAGTGATATTGCACAATACCTAAAATGTTAAGGAATGATGATTTGATAATTTATGCTTACTTTATTTTTGTTATTCAATAACTGGGTGAATTTATACACTTGGCAGTAATTATTTTTAAATAATATCAATAGTCCAATCTTGTACAGGACGCACAGGACGAATAGCAGGCCGTAAATATGAGAACTGTTTGATTTCAATTGGTTATTTTCGAAACGATTTGCAATCTCCAGATAGCATCTTTACCTTTCGTAAAACTGTCGAGATATTTGTATGTACAATAATTCTTCCAAATCCTGTACTTGTGATCTATTGTATCAGTACCCAGTTGTTAAAGAAAAAAATCCGAATATTATCTTTCAAAACCCACTGCCTTCAAATCATATTCAAAAAATGGCAGGCCTAATTTATTGAATTGACTTACCTCTACTTCCGAATTCCCCGTTGAGTTTGTTGTTGTTGTGTGGTCCGAAGGGTCATGTTGATCATTTGCTAAATTGTTTAAAAGTTTCGAATCTTCACAATTTATATTCGTAGCACTTTTATCCGGGGCTTTCGGTTCCTTATCATACTCCGGCGAAGGAGCCATCTTGAAGGAAGAACAGTCAGATGACACTAGTCGTATGACTTTCGCACACCGAATTCACTACCTATCTACTCCTTTTTAGGTCTTCTGCACTAACTAACTACATAATAGAATCATTATGATTATTAGAACTATAACATTTTGAGAGTTCTAACCATTTGTAAAACCGGATTCATCATTTTCGACAGATTGTGACCAACATTTTTGCTCGACCGACAGTTCGAGTACGACAGACAGACGTAAAAGTCGAAATAACTGTGTTTCAATATAAAAAAACTAAACATCCCTACAATATCCACTTGGATGAATGAATATAAGCCAATTTGAATGAAAAAGATCGTCACCTAACTATTAAATGAAATTATAAATTAGTAAAATGAAAAAATAAATGAGCAATAATATAACATCAAGTTTGGTGAAATAATTAACAAGACGATAATATAACTTTATTTAAGGGTAACTTATTCGTTATAGCAACACTAAGAGCGAGATACACAGATAATAAAATATAGTGTCACTTTGTTCCTTCTACTGTATTTCGTATCGTGGATATGACTTTTTTTATTATAGTCACTCATTCGCTAATGCAACCTTTACACACAGTCCTGGTGACGGCAATGTTTTTGCCTTGAACTTTACACTTTCTTCGTAAATCGGATTGATTTTAATCGTACAGTTTATGATTGAGAATATCGTCATTTATCGCTCCAGCGCAGCGGCACCATTGCCCATTTTCATTTCATTATTATGGAAAATCATCCACAAATACAAATACAAATAACAATGAAAGGTACTACCCTGTGATACCTTCTACTAACTAAAGATGTCCACAGCACAATTTAATTGTGATTGTGATCAATGTTTACGACAATGTATGCACAATAATTTCATTCGATTCGAATGAAATATAACCAGACAGACAGACTGTGACAACTGGCAAGGGACAGCCGACAGCCGGCAAGCAGAGTGTAGTACCCACAGAGCATAGAAGCACCGCGCTCGCGCGGTGCTTCTATGCTCTGTGGTAGTACCGTATGGGTGGGGTGGAGTCGTTTTATTCAGTGATGGATTAGATAGTCTGTAGTCTGTGCACCAGCAAGTCATTTATTTTATTTACTTACTCTTTGGTAGAGTAACAAAACAGGGATCCCAACCCAACCCAAATCAATATTATCAATTCAATACAGCCGATTTTATTAATTTGTTTCCTTTTTTTTGTGAATTATTGTTGTGTGCGACTATTAATAAACATCACAAAAATGGCCGAAAACATTTTCCTCTTCGTTCCTAACATAATTGGTATGTAAAATTGAATAGTAGAATATTTATCTCAGCAAAATAAAAATACATTATCTTCATGTTTATCTACAGGGTTCGCGAGAGTAATCCTTGCTATCATTGCCTTCTATTTTATGCCTACACATTGTACGTTGGCATGCACCTGCTATGTCGTCTCCGCATTACTGGATTCTGTTGATGGTCATGCTGCTAGGTACTACAATCAAAGTAAGTACTTTTGTATGGTATCATCTAATTCAATTAAGTTTATCCTGTTGAGATGGATTGGACTTCGGAATATTGCTACAATGAAATCGGAATAAATATTTGATGAAAATCATATTTGCAGGTACTAAGTTCGGTGCCATGTTGGACCAGCTGACAGACCGTGCTGGTACCGCAGGTCTCATGATGACTTTGTGCACCTTCTACCCTGAGTACACATTTTGGTTCCAAATGTCCATGGTGATTGACATCACATGCCACTGGTTGTATTTCCACACTGTTACTCTGCAGGGAAAGACCTCACACAAGTTCATTGACATGTCGGAAAATGCTATAATGCACCTGTACTACACCAACAAGAATGTTTTGTTCCTCATGTGCTCTGGAAATGAAGCTTTCTATGCTGCTCTGTATGTCATGCATTTCCACACTGGACCTACCAGTAAGTTGAATGATTTTATCTCTATAAATAAGTACCTGAGCTTGTGCTTTATAAAATTAAGTTATCTATTTCTTTCCAGTTCTTGGCATTGGACTGTTCAAATTGATTGCCCTGATATCTTTCCCGGTTGCATTTGTGAAGGCTGGAATATCGGTACTCCATGGCATTGTGGCTTCACTGAACCTCGCAACTATTGACATCAATGAACGGGCTGTTCTGGCAGCTAAACAAAACTAATTACCCTCTTCAACTACGTTGATGAGAATTATTAACTAATTCTATTTACTAGACAATTAAAATTCACACAGGAAGTTGAAAAAAAATTAGTACCTACTTTATTTTTACTGTGAATACTAATAGGATATTGTAATACAATGTAAATTGATCTTATTGGCATAATGTTTGAACTTGAGTTAATGATTCTCATACAATGTGGTTAGAGTACCCTCAATATTTACCTACCAATCAATTTGATGTTGTGGCCAAAGTTGTAAACTGAATGTTTTCCTTTAAATGTTGGGAACAAATAATGTTAAAATCATTGAGTCATTTATTTGAGGCACCTGGAGTTAAATGCATTTACAATTATATGATTGACACTTCCAATTACTCGATTATTATAATAATAGTAAATAAGAATATTATTTTTATGTTTCAATCGAATCCTTTTTTTTACTTTGTTAAAGTTTATTTTTTTACATATTTTTTAAAATATTTTTAAGTTGAATGAAAGTGATATTAAATTTTTATTGTTATTTTCTAGCAGGCTTAGCATAGTAACATTATAATAATCTTCCCGAGAAATGTTTAAAAAAATTGTACACTTAGTGTAATGTGTTAGTTCCCTAAATAAAACTGAATAAACAACTGGGCTTTCATTGCGTGTGATAATAAAAAGCAAACTTAATGTTAATTATTTACTTTTAGAAGTTAGCAACATATAACTAGCAATACTATGAAATTGTTAAAATAAGTGTCTTCAGTGAAAAGAAAAATATTATTGAAATAAAAAGCAATTCTTGCTAGAAGGCCCCAAAGAATATTATTAGTTAATATTATCGGAATCATTTATCCTTTGAGGCTGCTCATGCCAGCTCTCATGATCTCGTCAACAAGAAGAAGGTTGCTGGCAATCACGGAACAGGAGTTCAGGATTTGTTTCTTGACAATGTAGTTGTCATAGACTCCCATATCAACAGGCTTCATAGCTTCACCAGTAGTCAAGTCTAATCCGACCGGGTCTGGACTTAATCTAGCCTCTTCCTGAAGTTTCACAATGGTATCTTGAGCATCAAACCCAGAGTTCACCGCCAGAGTCTTAGGGATCACCAGAAGAGCTTCAGCATAAGCTTGGATACCCAAGCGTGCCTTTCCTTTGACGGAATCCTTAAATTTCTGAAGCTCAGTGTTAGCCCTGATCTCAAAGGCACCAGCACCAGCAATAATACTCTTGTCTTCAATAGCATTGTTGATGGCTCTCAGACCGTCACGCACAGCATCTTTGATTTGAGTCAGAGTATGCTTGTTGGGGCCCTTTATGAGGATTGTGACAGACTGTGGGTTCTTGCATTGTTCTACAAAAGTATATTTATCTTCACCAAGAATATGTTCATAGACTAAACCAGCATATCCAAGTACTTCCTCAGTCATGTCATCGACAGAGTTCATGGCCATGCCTCCACAAGCCATGGCCAGACGTTCCATGTTACGCCTCTTAGCTCTGCGCAGTCCCATGATGCCCTCCTTGGCAAAGGCATCCAGAGAAAGGGGGTCAATACCCTTTTGGTTGATAACTACAAAGGACTTGTCTGTACCATCACATACCTTCTTCTTCAGAGCAATGATCTGTGAAAACAAAAGGCAGGTATGTCATCAACTTTTATCATATCAACTTTAATAAGGTAAAACAAAAATAAAATTAATTTGTACCTTCTTCACTCTCTGGTCAATGAACTCTCTCTCGGCAGCCACAAGTTTCTCTCGGTCTTCAGCAGACTTGTAGAAGAAACCAGAGTTGACCTCTGTCTTCTCATACTCAAGGGAAACATTGCAAGTGAGGATGTAAGCATTTTCAAGACGCTTGGGCATGTCCGGATGACGGCTTCCATGGTCTAGCACCAAACCTGTAACACAATATAAACTGTAATAAGTACTATTAGAAGAATAACTACTAAGGCCTTGATTGTTTTTCTCATATATGCTGTTGTTGCTTATGACATAATGATTATGCAATTTGTTTATATCTTGTAAACCTACATAAAGTAGTACAGCTCTACTTAGAAGCTGGATTTTGACTAACCTATTTTCAAAATAGAGGAATCTTGGAACTGTCAAGAATCAAGTTTAGTACATACCTTTAATGAGTGAGGTTTCAGTGGCAGTCTTGTGTTGCATCTCCATGATTTCAACCATATGCAAGTCCACGGATTTCTCCGGCTGACGGATAGCCAATACAGCATCAACACAGGCATCTGTAAGGACACCGGCCAAATTCTGGTGCACCTATAACACATATTAGACACATAATATTATTGTTTTCCATAATTTCTTCCCCATATAATTATAGGCATTTCGCAATATGTATGGGCATGTCAATTATTAACAGTACCTGATTAGGGAACACAGATTCAGTTATTATAATTTAAATAATCTTGTTATGTCATATTGCAGTAACTTAGCTAACTAATTAAATATTTTACCTTAGTCTTCAAAGAAGTGCGGGCAATATCAAGAAGATTTTCACGGGTTATTTCAATAGGAATTTTCATTGATTCCAAAATCTCTAGAGCCTTCACCTTAGCTACTTCAAATCCTTCAGTGAGAATTCTGGGATGGAGACCTGCACAGACAAGGATACATTTAATAGTTTACTTCAATATTTGTTGTACTTAATTTAACCAGTTGAGTCTCGTCCCATTTTGGGACAAAGATCTCCCCATAGATTCCAGAAGCCTATGAGACTAAGTCTATTTATTTATTTATTTATTAAGGACACTCAGTAAAAGTTACACTATACACATACAATACTACAAATAACATAAAATTAAAATATAAATGCACTTTTTTTAGGCGCCACAGCGTGCTTAACTATTAAAAATACTTATAATTATAAGTCTGCTCAATAAAGGTCATCTCTGCATCAATATTACAATTAACCTTTTTTTAAATAGATAAGTTTTTAGTGTTCACATTGATGACTATTAATACAATTAATCATATTTTAGGTACCTTCACTGATGTAAATATCAGCTTGCTTGAGAAGCTCTCCAATGAGGAGCACGGTGGAGGTGGTACCGTCTCCGGTGGCGTCATCCTGGGCAGTGGAGGCGCGAGCGATCAACGACGCTGTAGGATGTTGAATCTGCATTTCATGTAACAGTACATTTCCATCCTTGGTGATCTTGATGTCTCCAGCACCAGATACCAACCTATGTAAATAAAGATTATCATAATTTATATTATCTTAATATTTTTTGTAGACATTATAAATAAATGAATGCTACAAATAGCATGTGATGCGGTACCGGTAGGTACTATCGAAGTGTAACTGTAATGTCATATGATTCTGTTTATCAAAAAATATCGATGTAATTGAATGGTTTTCCACTAAATACTTGCATTATGTAATTAATTAAGTAGAAAAATATTATAATAACACTTATTTTTATGGAAATTGTCTGTATATTAGTTAAAATACTTACATTTTCATTGTGCCCTTAGGACCGAGGTTAGTTTTCATTACATCTTGAATACCTTTTGCGGCCGATATGTTAACAGCTAAAGCTTGAGCAGCTCTGGCAAACTCAGCTTTAGGATTCAATAAACTGATAGCAGCCATTATTTATGAATTTCTTTTTGCAAATAGTATTAAATTTATGAAATAGTTTTTACAAATTGTCACACGAGGATCGCTCTTGCCTTGCCCGAAATAAATTAAGGAATGAATGAATGAATGAAATGATTAATTAGCAGATGAATGAATGACTGTAAAAGTTATCTTTGGATGTAAGTCTTTCAGGCTACAGGTCAGTGAAGTCTTTGGTTGGATGGATCATAGACGAACAGTGTAGACGAAACAAAGATTTGGATAACACACTGGCCTCTATTATTTACACACTGGACTGGCTGTTACCCACTCTTCGATCAACAGTTGTGTATTGTTGATCGAAGTACCCACTGCTGTTACCATACAAATGACAGCTAATTTTGTGTGGCAATTTGAAGCGCCGCCCATGCGAGTGTCCCGAGAACTATTTCTGATTCTGACGTTCACTGCAAGCAAATAGGGTACCACCATGGACCTACCTAATACATGCCATGGACTTATTATTATACTAATAAGTCCATGATACATGCCGAATACTCAATCGGTACCACAGTCGACTATAGACATAACTAATTTTATGGACATTCATTCGTATAGTCTGCCTACAGATGGCCTACAGTAGCCTACAGCGCCAAAATGGCAACACTCAAATAGGCACAAAATTATTATGACAGCAGTCTGTCCCATGGACTTATGATTATAATAATAAGTCCATGGTCTGTCCAGTGTAAATAATAGAAGTCTGTGGGAAAACAACAACAAAGGGTTCTTACCTTAGGTTCTTACCCATGGTTCTTACATCCCTGTTCATTTGTAAAGGCCGTCACACATGATCAGTCCATGGATTAGGTGTCAGCAAAGCTATATGTCAGACCCAAGATGGCACATTTCGATTAGTGAATACCCCGCTTTAAGTTATTAATCACAGATAAAATATCCAACACTGGATTTCACTATCATTCATTTTGACATTTTCTGCCAGACGTCAATCGTACAAACAAACTGTCTGAGTCACAGAAAGGGAAGTTATTTTCTAGGGAATAAGGGTGTTTATTAATTGACCAGGAACATTAAACGGGAGCATAGGCAGGAGCTACCTATATTACTTACCTACCTAACCTACTCGGAGAATAAAAATAAACTTCTATTTTCGTTTCACTATATAATCTAATTGAACCCACGAGACTTTACCAGAACGTTTCAGAACAGTCTTCATGAAAACTATAAAAGTGCATTCACAGAAGTTGCGCCAGACTTTCATTCAACAATCGCTACAAAATGGGTATTCATAACGAAGAGACTGAAATATACAAGAATAAGGGGAATGAAGCGTTCAAGAGTGAGAAATTTGATGAAGCAATAAGTTACTATAGCAAGGCGGTTAACCTCGCCGAAAAGGATAGCCGGGATTTAGCTACATACTTAAAAAACAGAGCCGCCGCTTATCTTAAACTCCAGGACTATGAGAAAGCAATCAAAGACTGCGACGATGCGTTGGCAATTATTCCAGAAGACCCTAAAGCTCTGTTTCGTCGATCGCAGGCGTTAGAACAGCTGGAGAGGTTTGAAGAAGCATACAGAGATGCCAAAGCAATATTCACAGTAGACCCATCGAACAAGGCAGTGCAACCAGTGCTCTCGCGCCTTCACGCCATCGTACAGGAGAGAGCCCGCAAGAACGCTCAGACCAGCAACAAGGTGGAACAGATGTTCAAGCTAGCTTTTGACCTGGGTGAAGATACTGAAAAACGTGAAAAAGCTATGGGCAACCTCGTAGTGCTAGCCAAAGAAAATACTGGAGCAGATGTCATGATCAAAAATGGAGTTGTACAGAAAATACAACAACTGCTAAAAGTGGAGAAAAACAATGATATAGCTGTGAATGCTGTGCGTGTGATAAGTCAGCTGTGTAAGAGAGATGTTGAGAGAACCAAAGCTGTCATCAAAGTTGTTGGTATCCCATGGGTTTTGGAAATCATAGACAGTGAAAACGATGAGAGAGTGAATGCAGCTCAATACTGTCTCCAAGTAATACTGAACACTTTCTCTGGCATGGACACTAAGAAAGAAACTAAGCCAGATGCGAAAATGTGTGAAGATTACAAAAGTGAAATTGACACCCTACTCACATGCCTTACCTACTCTATCACCAACAGAGTGATCACTGGTAAAGCCAGGGATGCTCTTATGGAACTAGTTATGAAGAACTGTCATTATACAACCATCAACTGGGCCGAGAGATTTGTAGAGATCAGAGGGTTGCAGCGCCTCCTTGAAGTATGCAGTGAACTTGAAGAGTATAAATATGAGTCTGCAATGAACATTACTCCATCATCAAGCACAATAGCTGCAGCTTGCTTAGCTAGGATATATGAGAACATGTACTATGATCAAGCAAGAGAGAAATTCAATGAACAAGTGGATGATTTTGTTAAAGACAAGTTGATGTCACCAGATCTTGAATCTAAAGTTCGAGTTACTGTAGCTATCACTTCACTATTGAGGGGCCCATTGGATGTAGGGAACTATGTCATGTCCAAAGAGGGTATCATTGAAATGATCCTAGTGATGGCACAAACTGAAGATCCTTTGCAACAGAAAGTAGCATGTGAATGCCTCATAGCCGCTGCATCTAAAAAAGATAAAGCCAGAACCATCATCAACAAAGGTGTAGATATTCTTAAAAAGTTATATCAATGTAAGAATGATGCAGTGAGAGTGAGAGCTCTTGTGGGTTTGTGTAAAATTGGCAGTTTTGGTGGTGATGATGCATCTATAAGACCTTTTGCTGATGGGTCTACTACTAAGCTGGCAGAAGCATGCAGAAAGTTCTTAGTCAACCCAGCTAAAGATAATGATGTAAGGAAATGGGCTGCTGAGGGTCTCTCTTACCTTACCCTTGATGCTGATGTTAAAGAAAAGCTTGTTGAAGACAAATCTGCAATTCAGGCACTGATTGAATTGGCTAAAAGTGGTGACCAGTCTAGCTTGCATGGTGTAGTCACCACTTTAGTAAACTTGTGTAATGCTTATGAAAAGCAAGAGGTGATGCCTGAGATGCTGGAATTGGCCAAGTTTGCTAAACATCACATACCTGAACAGCATGAGTTGGATGACCCTGACTTTGTCAACAAAAGAATCACTATCTTAGCTAAAGCTGGTGTAACAACAGGGTTAGTGGCTCTTTCTAAAACTCAAAGCCATAATTCCAGAGAACTTATTGCCAGGGTTTTCAATTCAATCTGTGGATTACAAGAACTTAGAGGCATTATGGTTCAACAGGGTGGTGCTAAGGTATTGATTCCAATGTCCTTAGAAGGCACTCACAATGGTAAGAAACAAGCGGCTCAGGCTTTGGCCAGGATTGGTATCACTATCAATCCTGAAGTAGCTTTCCCTGGTCAACGTAATCTGGAGGTAGTAAGACCTTTACTGTCCCTGTTGCACCCTGACTGTACTGCACTGGAGAACTTTGAAGCACTGATGGCTCTCTGCAACTTAGCAGGAATGAATGAAACTACCAGAAACAGGATACTCAAAGAAGGTGGTTTGGCCAAAATTGAACATTATTTATATGAAGATCATGAGTTGCTCCTAAGAGCTTCCACACAGTGTATTTGTAATTTACTGCAATCTGAAGAAGTTATCAAAACTTATGAAGGCAATAATGATAAAACTAAGTTTTTGTATTTGTTATGTCAGGAGGAAGATGAAGATACTGTTCTGGCAGCCGCCGGTGCTCTATGTATTTTGACCTCTATCAGCAAAGTATGCTGCCGCAAATTATTAGACTGCAAACCGTGGCTTGAAACATTGAGGTGCCTCCTTGCAAATCCTAATAAGGAAATACAGTACAGAGGAACCTACATGCTTTACAATATTATTAAGGATGATAAAGATATTGCTTCAAAAATATTTGAAACTGATATTATGGAAATCTTGATGGCATTAACAAAAGTGGAAGAATCAGAAAATGCGAGAGCCAAGGAATTTGCTCAGAAATGCCTTAATGCTGCAGAGGACTTCGGACTAATCAAAAAACCAGAAGAAATGCCAGTTATCGATCCATTTGAAAGTGCTGAAAACATTGTAGAAGAAGATGAAAATAATTAAATGTGTACTTAAATTAAGTATTTTACTTTAAAATATCATGATAATGGCATTGTTTGTTTGATAGATTTTATGGAATTGTATTTTTTTGTACTAATTTGAATATAAATATCATTAACAGAGATTTTGTAGTACCTATAACTTTCCCCTAAAATTAATAAATATTTATACATATACCTATACAATATCTTGTCTAATTAAATTAGCCACTACCAAAAACTAGGTAGGTTAGTATAATTACTAAGGCACTAATGTGCCAGAGACTTTTAATAAGCTGAGCTTTAGTTAGCCATGATTAGTATAATGTTTGGAAGTAATATTTTCAACATGTACTAGGTATTAAAGTGTATGAGAGGTAGTTATCCACCCCTAAGTAAAAATCGATAGGAAGGAGTAGATGGAGCTTTTGCTTTATATTTTTTTATATAGTTTGTATAGTTTAAATAGAAATTTAATTTATAATAACAATGGTATATGAATTATGTCTAATTAATTGCTTTTTTACGGAATCAATTAAAAGAAAACTGAAAATGATACATATTTGATTTGATTTTCGCGCTTCTCCTATTCCAATATTTCCAAATGAAATATCGCGTCTTTCCCCCTCCGATATCCTTCTCTTTCCCACCATTTTTAAGTTAAGGTTTTTTATAGTACACGTTAGACGCCATTTTGAATTAGTCAGTTACTGCGTTTAATTCCACAAAGCCAAACTAAATCAAATGTTCTCTATTAGTATTTGACTCAGTAAATAGTCGTTAAGATATTAAAAAATACAGTACTAACTCTGTTTATGTAATTCTCGGAGTGATTAATTTATTCCGGTTTTTACTGCTAATACTTTCCGAACGTGACAGAGAAAGAACTCTTCAAAATGACAGCTTGATTTGGTTTGGTTTCCGCTACTGTGCTATTGTGCTATTTTCTGGTTTTCGATAGAAAAATAGTAGGAAAATGTCCATTTCAACAGCTACAGGTATGTATCTATTTCTAATACATCATCTGTGATATGAATATAGTGATAGTTTGCAGTGTTTACCATCAAACCTGATGAAGTAGTGTTTTCGGAGAAATGCCATGGAATCCCATATGGCGGTCCACACTCCACATGATCTAATGACGCTAGCTAATAGTTAATAATAATATTTTTTGGTGAACAATTCATAATCACTATGTTTTACGCATCGAATCCTGGCTCGAATTTAACGATTTCGTTCGTGTAGGTTACGACGATTATCTGGTTTTCACTGGAGTTCCAGGCGTATTCGGAATCGCCGGACGCTTGTATATAGTAATCCAAGACGGGTCTATGTTAGGGTTTTGTCTAGTCATACAAATATCCGTTGTATATTTAATAATCTATTTTACACTAACAGCTGATTGTTATAGATGCAGTTAACTGTATTATGTATTGTATATTATGTGTTTCTGTTTGATCTTTTTATGTAACATGACCTGCCCTTCTGGGGTATTTAATATTGAGCAAAATCTCAGTTTATAATAACAATTACAATCTTTACTGATATCTTAAATGCACTCCCATAGTAGTAATTGGTTGTTGCTTTTGAATACCTATTGGTGGTTGTTAATTACAAAGTTATAAGTTATTTTGTAAACAATAATTATCCAATACCCTAATTTGTATATTACATACCCGGAATAATATGAGTTTAATACTTGATATAATATTAATAGATAGTTATATGTTATTACTATATATTCTCAAAATGGTTGTTTTACTGGCTCCGCAGATGAACGCACAGAAGGGGACGATGACACATCACAGGAGAGTCATCCCAAGGAAGACAGCAGTGACTCAGAAATAGAGAATGAACCACAAAATCAGAATGGAGCATCACCCAGCCCTGAAGTGCACGAGATCACAAGTGACGATGAAGAGGATTGTGTAGTGACAAATGATGATGAATCATCAAGCTCCAGTTCAGACAGTAATGACAGTTCAGAAGGTTCACAAAAAAGTAATAAAGTTAATGAAGATAAGAAAAATGAAGAGATGGAGAATGGAGCTGATGTTGAAGGAGACGGTGATGGTGAAGGGGATGAAGCTGACCGGGAAGGAGATGGAGATGGTGAGGGTGATGGAGAGGCAGAGTGCGAGGGGGAGGAGGAGTCAGACATCGAGGAGATCACCATGGAGGACCCCTTGACACAGGCTCAAAATAAGAACAAACCAATCATTGTAAATGATACTAAAAGTTTAGCTGAACTAGCCAACAAACAACCAAGCACCAATGGTGAACAAAAAGAACCCACAGTTGTTATAATCGACACTAATTCCATACTCTCAGGGAAAGCACCAGTTCCTGTAGTTAATAAACCAACGCCAACAAGTGCATTAGATGCTCATAATTTGTGTCAAAGCATTGCTGCTCGAGGTACAACAATTACTCCTGTATCTTGTAAAGTATCCAGTGCCCCTCCAAGCACACCCACTCCACAGCCAAACATTCTTCCATCTCTGACTGATGATATGTATGTTGTTGAGGCGCCGTCGTTTATAGTCCCATATGTGTATGAGAAACCTTCAGTAAAACCATTCAGGGAGTTTGTAGACAAATTAGGCAAAGAGCTAGAAGAGATAAAATTAAAAGAAGATCAAGTTAAATTAGAAAAAGAAAAGGAGGAAAAGGAGAGAAAAGAGAAGGAACGGCAGGAGAGAATAGATAGAGGAGAACCTGTTGAGGAAGAGGAAGCAAAGGCAGCTGAGGAGGCGAAGGAAAAGAGGGCTGAAAAGAAAGAGAGGAGGAGACGCAAGAATGAGGAAGATGACGACTCCTGGGATGGGGAGTCCAGTACAGAGTCTGATGACCCCATGAGCGATGATGAGATCATCAAGGAGAAGGAAGACGAGCTGAAAGACCCCATCAGTATGATAGCCAAGAGTCTCAGTGGAGGTAAAACAGACAGCTACTTTGATTGCTCACTTGGACAGTTTTTTATAAACATTGGTCTAAATCTGGTACAAGAGTTTGTGCAAACTGATTTACTCAAACAACAGAATCGAAAATTGTACAAAGAAAAGAAGTCAGGGCGTAGTACAAAGGCCACAGAGTCGGCTATCGCATCACTTACTCAAAATTTAGAGTTCAGTAAGAAAACAAATGCTGCATATTCCCTAGATCAGAAGAGATGTGAGTTTTGTAGTTTTAAGACAGAGTCCATGTTGGTCATGGCTCATCATCTAGAAGCTCCACATATGCGTCAGAATATTTATAAATGTAACACCTGTGCTTTCGAAATCCGAAGCCCCCACGATATCCTATTCCACATGGAAGCAGAACACAACATCAGGGGCAGATTGGAGAGAGCGCCTGCTTATCAACAATGCGCTAATTGCCACTTCGAAGATAATAGCAAAACGAAATTAGCCAGGCATTTAATTGCGTGCGCTAAAAAATTCAAACCCGATCTTAATTTAGCTCCCCCATTGGAATGGGAGCCCCCAGCAAAAATACCAAAGCTCACACGAGCGCGCAACAATGTCGTGGGTGGCTATCAGGCTGCTTTCAATCGGCCCCAAATGAACATGAATAACTTGGGTCGCCCGCCGCTGCACATGTCGAATGTTAGCATGCCTAACATACCGGTGTTAGGGCGTCCTCGCGGACGCCCGCCGATGTCGACACAACCTCGCGGCACTCCAGTGTCTGGGGTGCCCATTATACGTAGTGGTCTCATGATTATGCACAATACTCCTCCCGGAACAACGATCTCGAACTATCCTATCGTTCAAAACAACCAATCAAATAATACCTCAACTACACCTAAGATATCGATCACCCCTCTGCCTCGCGCGCCACAGCCCTCGTCTTCGACGTCCATACAGAATTCTAAAGCAACATTCGTTATTTGCGAAATATGTGATGGATACATTAAGGATTTGGAGCAACTACGAAATCATATGCAATGGATCCACAAGGTTAAAATTCATCCAAAGATGATATACAATAGACCTCCACTGAATTGTCAGAAGTGCCAGTTCAGATTCTTCACTGATCAAGGTTTGGAGCGGCACTTGCTCGGATCTCATGGACTCGTTACGAGTTCTATGCAAGAGGCAGCTAACAAAGGAAAGGACGCAGGCAGGTGCCCTGTGTGCGGTCGAGTGTATCAGTGGAAGCTACTCAACCACGTGGCTCGTGATCACAACATGACGCTAAAACCGGCGCATCTATCGTACAAGTGTACAGTATGTACTGCCACTTTCGGTATGTACAAACAGTTCGAGAATCATGTATACTCAGCTCACAGTGTGGTCGCTAAGCGCGTCATGGACAAAAGTAATAAACCTAGTAATTCAACTCCCCCTGTCAAAATATCCGACTCCAACTCACTGCTGAAGCCTCTGAAAATCAGCGATGAAATTACCATCATACCTCAGCCCGCGAAGTCGTCGGTCACTATAACCGCCAAAGGAAAATAACAATCATGGAATGAGTGTAAACGACTATAAGAAATCTTTGCCTCAATGTATGATGCACTACCGCGATTTCGAGCAGTTTTTTGTACATAGAATCATTTTGAGCTATATCAATAATAATTTACAAATATTAATGGAGATAAAATAGCATTATTTAGATAAAGAAAATTAATTATGGCAAGTATTCACTGACCATAATATAATAATTATGTAAATTCAGTGTAAAATAAAAATATGTTATGTAACTACATAATACCATAGAAGAGAATTTTAGTGTATGTTAAAGCTTCTCCGATTAAATTGTGATTTGAGAGCTGTGTGATAGTATAATTCAAATAATTATTTGTGTGTCACAAAACATGAAGAAATATATAGATCTGTCTGTGTACTCCCATTCTTAATTTATAATAGTATTTGCAAGATTGTGTGAATGAGTGTGATTAGTTTCCAATTTTACATTAATTTATTTAATTGATATTTCTTTATTATTCTATAATGCTATCTGCTTGTTTTATTGAACTGTCGTAATCTAATGTAAATTATGATACATATAATTATAGTTAGTAATTTCCATTATGATTGTATATTGAATCATTGAATTGAAGTTTGATGGATAGTTGAGTTAAGCCTAGTTTAATAATTATTGTAGAATTTAATTGTAAGTTAACATAATCGTAATGTAACTTCCATATTGCCTACCTATCACATACAGTGTATTGTGTCGACTCGCGCCGCGTTGCCTCGCCTTGGCGCTTGCCTCGGTCTGGCACTTGCCTCGCCCTGGCACTTGCCTCGCCCTGTCATTTGCCTCGTCCTCTGCGTCGTCACACCTCAGATACCGCGCTCGGTCTGACGTCGACACTCGCCTTCAATAACACCACGTCATCAAACTTTATTTATTTCTGATCTCAGATCAACACAATGAAAATGTTGATTTGGTAAAAGTTTACTGAATTGTTATTGTACTTATAGAACTGAGAATGATGTATTTTTTTTATTTAATAAAAAAGACCATTGTACATCGCTTTTATTCTTTCCTTAGTTTTCAGACTGCATGAAGTAGTCAGAGCCTTACTTGCCTACCAACATAAGAACCTACTATGATATTTGCTTATGAATAATACAAGTACAAAAGTTAAAAGAGTATACCAGAACATAAGTTAATTTAAGTCCTTACCTACGACTACGCCACAGAGTTCAAAAAATTACCCTAGCCGGGCCTTCATCGCTCACCGAAGGGGCGGGCGCCGAGACCTCAATCCCTCAGTTTGAAAGTGTAGGTTATGGAGTTTGTCGGTTAAAAATTAAAATATGTGGTTAAATATATGAAGCTATATTTATTTTGCTTATACTAGTGAAGGGTTTGGGATTATTCCACAAAACACCCTCCCCTTTATATAGGTATGTCTATGTTATTCAGAATAACATAGGCATACCTAAGAATAATAACTTATTCTTCTTTTTGAGTCAAAATGATTATATTATTTCTCTATATTTGTAGATTAAAAGTAGGTAGCGTGCTGCCAGAGATCCTCTACAGTGCAGGACACGGGGTTATTGCAGGACATTGCTGCAAATTTGATGAAACAAGACAGCCACAGGCCATTCCAGGCGGGGTTGCTGTAATAGGTACTCAAGCAGGGTTCCTCTTCCGTCTGCCAGATATATTTAAGTGCCTGCAGAAAATATCATAGCAAGTTATGCTCATTTTATACGACGAAATCGCTCCAGGCTCTTTAAACTTCTGACCGAATACGGTTGCCGACGGTAAATATTCGGTAACCGTTTAATATGAACGGGTATTCGGTCGCATCAAAACTCGTATTCGGTGTCGATAGCGAGATCGGAGCCCTTCAACCAAAAACTGAAAACCTCCTCGAACTTACGTTTACCAAAAACCCACTGAATTCGACCTAAATATAAAGGAATTATTAGTTACTAGCTGCGCTCCGCGGTTTCACCCACGTTGTACCCGGTCCCGCGGGAATTTCGGGATATAATGTATCCCATATGTTATTACTGTAAAGTTTCATCCAAATCCATTCAGTAGTTTTAGCGTGAAAGAGCAACAAACACACATCCATACATCCATACATACATCTATCCTCACAAACTTTCGCATTTATAATATTAGTAGGATTTTACTTGGGAAAATATTTATGGTGAGTAACTTGTACTTAACCTTTATTGTACCTTTATTCGCAAAATAAATGAATATGAATATGAATATGAATATGAACATATTAAGACCTTGCATTACCGATAGAAAAAACTTATCCGTGCTTTTCTTCTTTTTTTTCTAAACTACTCCCATCCATCCACACAGCTCCCATCTTAACTTACTCCAACTTACTACCACAGCTTACTACATATTTAAGCTATCTGTCGACTCATCATTATCAGAATTTCGTTCATTCGCTGTTTTTTTTTCTTTCTTTCTTTAGTTTCCTGGTCTGTGGTTTTGTCATGATTGTGATGATAAGGACATGGACTTATTATTATAATATAAGTCCATGGTTAGGGAAAGATTGATTTGATTGATTGGAATTGCAATATCGGCAGTGTAAAAGTACAACAATGTAACTAATACAATAAATAACATCTTCGTAGTAGCGTCAAACAATATGTTATGGTTAAAACTTAGTGATTATTTTCTCTATGAATATGTTGGTAGGAAGGGTTTTTTATTGGAACGAAGTTCCTTATCGCGGGTTGCGAAAGGGGGCTAGACGGAAAATGGTAACGACATTTTTTAGGCCAGAAGGGGACAGACAGAGAAACTTGCGCACGCTAGAGAGAGACACAGAGAAAATGCGCGAGAGAGACAATCAGAGAAACATGTGCACGCCAGAGAGAGACAGACAGAGAAACATTCGCTCTCTCTCTCTCTCTGTCTCTCTCTCTCTCTCTCTCTCTATTTTCGTTTCGTCAATCGTCATTCTATTTCGCAATGTTTCGCATTGAACAGTGTGGTGTCGCGACGATTATTTTTGTTGATAATAAATAAACTTCGTTCCATCCGGGTGTCCCTTGACACTTCTCAAGTTTTTTTTTGTTATATTTTGACACGTAGGTAGTTAGTAGAATTTACCGAAATGCGACTCGAAAGATATTAGCAAAGCTTTGCCATTTTGCACAAAATATTATGGGTTGACTAGGGCTCGCTTGGGCATTAGATTTGGTACCGAGTTAAACTCGTTTGACGTAAACTGCCTGGCGGCGGTGTGGCCTGCATTCAAGGTTCTTTTTAGCTAGATTTGCCTTGCCCATCCCTATCGTTCAATTATTCGGTTCGTTCAGTTCCTCTCACTCACTTATATTTCAGGGCTACCAGCTTAGGGGGTTTCCCCGTAGATTGAGGGGAAATTAGGTATTTTAGGTTTATTACGGGTAACATTTTTAGGCGTTTTACTTACAGCTATTTTTAAATATTTGATTTCACAACCTAGCGATATTTCATATATATACAATTCCAATTGCTGTGATTGATTATCAAAAATATTCATTCCGGGGTATTTTTAACAATCACACAGCTATATAGGTACCTATCTGGGAATGTGTACATCAAGGTACGATACAATTACTAAGTTTGAGGTTGAGTTTGAGTGACTGTGTTTGTGTTGTATTGTAAGTACGCCAGCCTCCCTTCCTTCCGCTGCGAATATTAGAGGGACTTTACGGGATTTAGGGATTTTTGACATAAAAATGGGGAGATTATTTGGGAGAGTTGGTAACACCATTTCGCATGCACGTCGCTCGCTCGTGGTCGCTCCGCTCCGCTCGCTCGCTCGGCTGGCTGGCTGTGCTATGGCTGTCTGTGCTCGCTCGTCGTTGGCGCGCATTGTGGTTTTGTGAACTTTGCTTTAAGAAATGAGAATATTTATACAAATCTTCATGTGTCGTGGATCCTATCAGGGTAAGTTTATTAATACTAAAGATAACGTATTTGTATATTGCTCAGTAAAACTTTCTAATGCTAATTAAGTATATCAGAAATTCATATAAAAACCACGTGCCTCGAGTGCACGTGCAACATAACCTAAATTAAATACCTACATGTTTTGTTTTATATTTTTTTAAAAGTTAATAAGAACATACTGTATATTGTATAATCATTGTACAGATTATCGATCGTTCGATCGATTGTTTGTCTTTGTATCCAGTTCCCACGATTATCTTGCCTTCTTAAATTTGAAGATAAGATAAACATTCTGTAACTTGGCAAACAAGCTATCTTCCAAAAGTAAACAGATTTATTACATTACCATCGTTATACAAATAAACCTTTACAAAAAATCGAAGGTCGCAAAAAGTTCTATGATGATAACCAACACGAGCCGAAAAGTGTTTAAATGATACAAACACGTGATATTGAATGATAGGGCTGATTCTACCTTAGTATTTAACACAAGTACCTACTTCGGGACTTGAAAACTAATCAATTTTATTATTATTACAGATCCAGAAACATCTCCGTCAGCATCAAACCTTTCTATTACAATGGTAAGAAGTTGAATAATTTATATACATACTTATAGTAAAGTAATCCCATGACTTTGCGTCCAGTACCTACTTCTACAACTTACAAATCAAAGTTGAACTATGATGATAATCAACACGAGCCGAAAAAGTGTTATTTTTGATAACCATGTGATAGCAAATGATAGGTCTGAGGTTATCGACAACCGCTGGCTAGTCAGTAGTCGATAACTAAGAATTAACGGTAAGCTTCTGTTATAGGTGCACCAGCCTGGGACTTGAAGCTGTGGATTGAAGACCATGTTACATGAAAATAACATTTGAAGAAGAAACCATTTGCAGAAACATGACGAGAAAAGTTATCCCAGCTGCTGGCTTGTAGGCATGTTCTAAATTAATTAGAGGCATGAGTTGTGTGTTGACTGTGGCCTTGATGAAATAAAGTGGTTATAAATTATATAATTGTTTAGTTTCCTTACAAATATCTACTAAGTATATTCCATCAGTTAGTTTAGTATAGGGTGACATCAGAGCAGTGGTAGGCTTTATTATAGGATATCTTCAATGGAGCCCTTGGATTACGATAGGATTATCCGGTATTCATAATAATACTAAACTTGGAATGCAATAAATTTATTAATTAAGTCTTATAATAATGGGTCTCGAGTTATATTAGTTCTATATAAATTATGTACAAATATTTACATTATTTACTTACAATACTTATAGGATCAGCCTTTCAATTTTGTCGACAAATTCATATTTATCAAATTATGTAACTATAAGTACCTATACGGAAGACAGTTTTTACTGAGCTATGTTCCTTGGGTTAGTCTCGGTAACATTTTGCAAGCGGATTGTGACGTCAACCAGAGCCATGTTGGGTAAGATGAAGTCTTGGATGGCGGAGGCGGTGTTGGAGGGGCGGTCGAAGGGGAAGCCCATGGCGCGCTTGTCCGGGTACTTCTGGTCTCGCAGACCGCAGTAGCTGGAGGCCTCCTTGCATGACGGCTGCCTGCCGCCTGCGGGCTGGTCGAGCTACACAAAGAGAATATTGAACGAATTATTTTTGAATATCAATATTCGATTGAGCCTGGGATAAGGGTAGAGGGCGTAAAATGTAGGTTCTCACAAGGTATAGACTAAGAAGTAGGGACACAAACTAGTCAATTTTGTGGTAGAGATGCAACTTTGTCCTACTGCATCTAACATATATAATTCTCACCTTATCCAAATCGTAATTGGATAGCATCACAAAGAGTTGGTATTTGGCGCCGGCCTCGGTTCCCTTTGGCACGAGCATGTGTTGCGGCCAGCCGCAGCCGCAGAAGTTGAAGGCGGCGAGCGAGGGGCGGCGCGCGTCGCTGCCGACAGCCGACAGGTCGCGGAACGTCTGCTCGAACGGGATGGTCACCGACGACTCGGACGACTGGCGCATGATCGTGTTCTGGCCCGCGGTCACTGAACAAAAAGCATGTTTGTTAATAAGATATGAATCGCTGTTTGCTTAGTATGAGATAAGATTGGAAGGGGGTTTCTTTTGCTGTTTATCAGTTATATCTCCATAACTACTGATTGATTAGATTAGGTAACTATATGGATAGGTAAGTTATCGTCTTTTGCGAGTATCTAATTGCTGCATCAGGGTTATCTCATTATGTCCTCAAGATTGCACCAGTCAGTAACCAAAGAAACGAATCTGTTGCTTTGCGCGCGCTAAGTGGTCTTAAATAGTTAGAGTAGAGGCCGAATTTCGACCCACAGAGCCTTATAGGCACCTGGCTTTGGGTCCGCTGGAGGTATAAGGCCCAAGGATAGAGTTTTTGATAAAGATATAAAGCTCGTTCTTATGGGCAACTAGGCGTCACTGGAATAAAGTCACTGGGGTCTCTTGGATGATGACTGATGAGACACGTGAACTTGTTAAGCTAAAAATGACAGTCCTAATGAGGTCTTAATCCAACTAAAGTCGGTAAGTGATGAATGTCCGTACGTTCGTGCACGAAGCGGTCCATCTCGATGAACATCTTGCGCTGGTCGGAGAGCATCCAGGGGCGGTTGCGCTCGTTGAACGCGGGCGCCAGGAAGATGCGCACCGTCGTGCGCCGCGCCGCGCCCGTGTTGTTCACGTTGATGCTGTACGAGAGAGACGGATTAGATTACATATGGATAGATTGGTTGTTAATGTAACAGGGAATTATAATACTAGTCATGACGGTAACCAGGGTCTGGACCTCGCTTAGCATAGGCGAACGACTTAAAAGATTCCAATCCTAACTTGACAAAGCTTATTAAAGCTAAAAGTACGCCCATGAAGCATGTACTTAGGTACCTATGAGCTGTAGTGAGCTAGTGGTGAGCCGAATGATGATTGATGACTCTAGGTCGGGTATTAGCCGCAATTAAAATAAATATTAAAAAAGAAATGAACTATACGAGAAAATATAGTACCTAACTAGCAACTTAACCCAAGAATAATATATAGGTACTCTACGAGAACTTAACTTTAACGTCACTAACTATCGATGTGTATATATAATTACTCACACGTAATTGAAGGGCCGGTGGTTGAGGTGCGTGAAGCGCGCGTACACGGGCCCGCGGTCGGAGAAGTCCAGCCCGCGCGAGAGGTCCACGTCGCTCTGCATCCAGAACGTGCTCAGCTCGTTGGTGGCCCGGCCCGACTGGATCGCGGCGGAAGTTACGGTGACGCCCGGATTATCCAGCTGGCAACATAAACATATTTTTTTTTACTTGTCGTCGTAAATCTCTAATCTGGCAAAGAAAGCAGTGTTCGAAAAATACGGACGACGTTGTTCAATTGACGTTCAATGGAATACCAAGTGTTAAGGTCAACTAAGTAAGTACATAGGTACTTAGATTTTCCCCAGTCTCTCTTTTTTCTTTCTGTATGCAGAAAACAAACAACCTTTGTTTAAGCGACCATCTTAATCCTGCTGGTAGTGAGTGAACAAGGTGCGAGTGTTACCTCAGAGGTGGAGTAGGGGCGCACGAATCGCGACTCCTTGAAGGACTGGAAGGTGTCGTCGACCCACGCGTGCCAGCGGTAGAAGAACGGGTCGCGCATCGTCGTTGCCTCGTCCGCCATCACGCCGAATTGCTCCTGTTAACACGATACTAATTTAGTTCAGTGGTTTCAAACTGTGGTTTGCTATCTCTAGGGGGGTCGCGCACATTCTAAGCAGATCAGAATCGAGGTAATCCTGATTACACGACACTAGTTTAGTTCAGTGCTGTCCAATTGAGTTTTAAAACTGGGGGTCACGAAGATTCTATGGGGGTTTACGAAACGCATTAAAAAGGATAGTTAGATAAAAACACAATTTAATGGGAGCTGTATTAGCTTTGCGTTGTGTTTTTGTGTAGGTACCTACTGAATATTTGTTCAAACAAAACAAATATCAAATATGCTTACGTATCTATCTACCTAACTAATTCTTAATTTTAATATAAAAAATAAAGGTTTACCAAATAGCGATGTTCCGGGTCATGGATGTAAGAGGTGAAGTTGTGTCCGAAGTTATGGATGCTGCCGTAGAGCTCGAAGTTGGGGGACAGCAGGCTGGCCTCCATCATGTTGCCGAGCATATCGATGGTGAGCTCCTGGGTAGAGCCGTCGGGCTGAACAAACAACCGATTATTAATTTCAACATATTTAACGTAAGCGTATATAAGATTTGGGTGGTCTGTCCCCTCTACCCGCTTGAAATCATCCAAAGCAATATATTGACTTAAGATAATGGATCTCCCCCTTAGTATAGGCAAACGACACTCCAAGGTTTCTAAAATCCTACTATTGAGTGGATCTTTTGTTATATACCTACGTACAAATATAAATATTGTTTCTAATATTTAATTACCAGTGTGGCGACTCCTCTAGCGATGGCTTCCTCTATGTTCCTCCTCCACCTCTCCATATCAGAGAGGGTGACGTTGAGTCCGTCGACCTTCCTGTTCAAGTCGGACCAGGTCATGTTGGCCTGACGCGGGGGCCAGCCACGGGACGCCGTCAGACTGTCCAGCTTCGGGAAGTATGCTTCGGGGATCGGCTCACGCCAGTTGGCGAACTTCACTACTCTCTTCAATGCATTGTTTAGGCGTTCACCATTGTATCTGCAAACATACGTGACAGTTAATGTCATATAAATTTTAAATATACTTACTTATTTTTTAAAGTTGGTTAAAAATCTTACCTAGCAATAATTTGCTGATGCATGTAAAAGAACAATTCTCCACGTCGATCTTTATCTACAATTGGGCGTTGACTCTCGCTTGTACCAAAGGGGTACACCAAGTGCCAGTGCCAGTGATGAAGGTTGACTCCAATATCTTCACGGAAGTAAGCCAAGCGATGTTCTTCTTCCAAATCAGTTGCAGTGTAGTCTCTCGGGATGACTATAGGAGGACGCTGAAGTAAATTAAAATAAAATAAATTGAAGTAAACCAAAAGTTATAGCGTGAAATGGACTGCAATCTCAAGTGCTTTTGCTGTCACTGTCACGCAACTGTCAATGTATAATAATGACATTGACGTTTACTCCAACGTTTCTTTTTACGTATTTCAAGTGGTTATTTTCAGAGTAAGTTGGATTTTGTGTTAACCAATTATTGAAATAACTAAATACAGTTTTATGCATGTTTCCTTTGTGTGAACAATAATAATTAATGTAATGTTCCTTAATCCATAGGAAAATATATTTTGTCAAAGATCATGGAACTAAAATTCTAAATAAATACAAATGTATACAAATTCGGAACTCGGAACGTAATTATCAAAAGTCACGTAGGCCACTTGCATTCAGACGCGCGTGTTTTTATTTTGCGACTTTACGAAAGATTTAAACTTTCGTAAATAAGGTATTTAATTAATTATCGCGTGATGTATGTGCATAATTAATAATGGAGGATTATACCAATAAGCCTGGTGTTGTTATTATTCGTGCGAAACCGGAGGGCCAAAGGAAGACTTTCAAACCTAATATTCGCGCAGTGACTAAAATTCCTGATGAATTACTAAATGATCCTTTATTGAATAGAGCCTGCGAATCTCTGCCCTCTAATTATAACTTTGAAGTGCACAAAACTATATGGAGAATAAGATCTATTAATGCAAAAAGAGTGGCCCTTCAGTTACCCGAAGGCAAGTGAATGTTATACCATAAACATCATATTTATTTTCCTTTTATTGCTCTTTGAAACTTAACAATGAGTGAATGGTATTAATTAATAATTTTTTTCAGGGTTAACCATGTTCGCGACTACGTTGTGCGATATAATCGAGAGCTTCACTGAAGCGGATACTGTGATAATGGGTGATGTCACGTACGGGGCGTGCTGCATCGACGACTTCACGGCCGTGGCGCTCGGCGTGGAGCTGCTCGTTCACTACGGACACTCCTGCCTCATATCCATCGATCAGACCAGTAGCGTCAAGGTGCTTTACATTTTCGTAGACATTAAAATAGATCCCTCACATTTCGTAGAATCTATCAAAGTTAATTTCCCTAAAGGAACACACTTAGCCTTGGTGAGTACAATTCAATTTGTCACCACATTACATTCAGTAGCTAAGAATTTAAGAACCGAAGAGTATACAGTGACTGTCCCACAAAGCAAACCTTTATCACCTGGAGAAATACTTGGTTGCACAGCTCCTAAACTGAGTGCTGATGTTGTTATTTATTTGGGTGATGGAAGGTTTCATTTAGAGGCTATTATGATAGCCAACCCTCAAATAGCAGCTTATAAGTATGACCCATATGAAAAGAAATTCACCAAAGAATATTATGAACATGATCTGATGAAAACGAACCGACAAAATCAAGTGAAAACTGCAGAGAATGCAAGAAGCATTGGCCTCATTCTCGGGACACTGGGTAGACAAGGGAGCTCAAAAGTTTTAGCTAATTTAGAAAAACAAGTAAGAAATTCAGACAAGAGATATATAAAAATATTACTGTCAGAAATATTCCCTAGTAAACTAGCATTATTGAATTTAGATGCCTATGTTCAAGTCGCCTGTCCCAGGTTATCTATTGATTGGGGCACAGCCTTCCCGAAGCCACTGTTAACTCCTTACGAATTCTCTGTATCACTTGGGAATAGTAAGTGGCTCAAAGATGATGGTACTTATCCAATGGATTTTTATTCTAATGACAGTCTCGGTCCGTGGACTCCAAACTATAAACCTGTGATATGTTCAGAGACGGGAAAGAAGTGTGACAACTGCTGTGGGGGGACAGGCAAGTAGGGCTTACCTTGGACTCTTGAGGGATGACTGCGGCCGATTCTCTGGCTTGACTGAACACTTTGGCGTCCAAGAACTTGGCGGGGAATGTCTCTACATAGTTCTGGATAGGGATGTTCCTTGTGTCTTGTCTGGAAAAATATATAAATGAAAGTGTAGTACTTATAAATTAATCCTCCAATTCCTCCATGCTTGTCTATGTATATAAATGGTATCGTGTTAACAAAATAAACTTTAACTATCTGAATTTATTGTATTAATATAGATTAATATAAATAGAAATACAGAATTAAATTGGTTATTATTTATACATGTCGAAATAAACAGTAAATCTTCCTGTTGAATGTGACAAAAATAAATATGAAATAACAGGGATATACATTATCCCCATTGTTGTTATTACATTGTTTGAAGTCATATAAGTATTTATAAATTTATTCATTGTTGTTAAATCACAAGTACCTAACTAGGTAAATAATTATTGTACTAATTCAGTTATAGTGCTAGTTTTATTACTTTTAGAGTGTTAATTATATCTTGGATGGGAATATGCATTATGGGAATGTATTTTTATACATTTTACACAAAAATGAGGTTGTATAGCCTAATATAAAAATATACCTTTATACCTTAAATATTGGAGAAAGGATATTTTACAGAGACACCATTTTATATTTTGTATACTAGTAAATGAAAATAAGTATGCCGTACTTGTGCATGGTTATGGTGAAACTCCATAGGATTTTATTTAAATTTTAAAAGCTATTCTATATTGAAAACTAAATAGCTGTTTTAATAACATCAATAAAATGGTTCTCTTTTTGCCGTTTGAGGCACACAAACATTCATGCATATTGCATACACAAACATTTTCTTTTGTAATATGAGTGAGTTTACTCACCTGTGCATGAGAGCCACAGAGTAGCAGTAGTTGAACAGTTGAGGGTTCAAGTTAGAGCGCGCGAACGCACACGTCGACAGTAGCTGTTGCAATTGGTTCTCAGGGACACCTAAACATAATTTATAGTAAATTATTTCATTTGTTAATAGCCGGGTCATTTTAGACATAAAAATAGTGATCAAATAAAGAAAATTCCGACAGAGCCAAATTTTCGTAGAGACCTTAGGTTTACCACAAGGAATAAAGTGTCAAAAGTCCCCATCAATCCCATGTGAGCTTCGGGACTTATTCGGGTCCCAAGGTCAAAATTTTAGGTTTTTTGGATTTTTCTCGAAAACGGTAAGTTTTATCGAAAAGGTACCTGAGAAAATAATAAAGCTTATAAAATTTTCTATAACTTTAATTCTATCCACTTTTTCCATATTCCCAACCGTTATTGAACTACACGCTCCAGAAATGTAAAAATTAAGGACCTCGGGCAGGTAACTATGGAGCCTGCCCCAATGCTCAACAGTGACATGACCTATGTCATTTGAAAGGTCTTGAAGAGTTGTACAAGTTACTCCTAGACAGTTATATCGAATTCGACGGCCAACTCGGTGTTTTCGACCACCGAAGAATTACCACTGGAGGTGCTGTGGAGCCTGGACGGAATGCTCAACAGTGACATGACTTACGCATTTGAAAGCTCTTACAAGTCACTTTTTGATAGTTATGTCGAAATCGACGCCAAACTCGGTGTTTTCGACCACCGAAGAAAAAACACTAGGTGTATGTGCACTAATGTGCAGTTGACACTGATCGTATTGCTCAACAGTGACATGACTAATGTCATTTGAAAGCTCTTACAAGTCACTCCTTGACAGTTATATCGAAATCGACGGCCAACTCGGTGTTTTCGACCACCGAAGTATCGACACTGATCGTATTGCTCAACAGTGACATGACACATATCATTTGAAAGCTCATAAAGAGTTTTATAAGTCACTCTTTGATAGTTACATCGAAATCGCCGTCCAACTTAGTGTTTTCGACCACCGAAGAATGGAGTTGGGCTATGCTATACCGAAGTATCGGCGCTGATCCTAATGCTCAAAAGTGACATGACCTATGTCATTTGAAAGCTCTTGAAGAGTTGTACAAGTCACTTTTTGACACTTATATCGAAATCGACCGCCAACGCGGTGTTTTCGACCATCGAAGAATCGACACTGGGTGTATGTGCAGTTGACCCTGATGGTATTGCTCAACAGTGACATAACTTATGTCATTCGAAAGCCCTTGAAGAGTTGTCCAAGTCACTCCTTGACATGTATATCGAAATCGACGGCTAACTCGGTGTTTTTGACCGAAAATAAAAAAATATATGTACACATTATTTAATAAAGGACCTTGAGAAAATTCCATTCTTCGGTGGACAAAAACACCGAGTTAGCCGTCGATTTCTATATACATGTCAAGGAGTGACTTGGACAACTCTTCAAGGGCTTTCGAATGACATAAGTTATGTCACTGTTGAGCAATACCATCAGGGTCAACTGCACATACACCCAGTGTCGATTCTTCGATGGTCGAAAACACCGCATTGGCGGTCGATTTCGATATAAGTGTCAAAGAGTGACTTGTACAACTCTTCAAGAGCTTTCAAATGACATAGGTCATGTCACTTTTGAGCATTAGGATCAGCGCCGATACTTCGGTATAGCATAGCCCAACTCCATTCTTCGGTGGTCGAAAACACTAAGTTGGACGGCGATTTCGATGTAACTATCAAAGAGTGACTTATAAAACTCTTTATGAGCTTTCAAATGATATGTGTCATGTCACTGTTGAGCAATACGATCAGTGTCGATACTTCGGTGGTCGAAAACACCGAGTTGGCCGTCGATTTCGATATAACTGTCAAGGAGTGACTTGTAAGAGCTTTCAAATGACATTAGTCATGTCACTGTTGAGCAATACGATCAGTGTCAACTGCACATTAGTGCACATACACCTAGTGTTTTTTCTTCGGTGGTCGAAAACACCGAGTTTGGCGTCGATTTTGACATAACTATCAAAAAGTGACTTGTAAGAGCTTTCAAATGCGTAAGTCATGTCACTGTTGAGCATTCCGTCCAGGCTCCACAGCACCTCCAGTGGTAATTCTTCGGTGGTCGAAAACACCGAGTTGGCCGTCGAATTCGATATAACTGTCTAGGAGTAACTTGTACAACTCTTCAAGACCTTTCAAATGACATAGGTCATGTCACTGTTGAGCATTGGGGCAGGCTCCATAGTTACCTGCCCGAGGTCCTTAATTTTTACATTTCTGGAGCGTGTAGTTCAATAACGGTTGGGAATATGGAAAAAGTGGATAGAATTAAAGTTATAGAAAATTTTATAAGCTTTATTATTTTCTCAGGTACCTTTTCGATAAAACTTACCGTTTTCGAGAAAAATCCAAAAAACCTAAAATTTTGACCTTGGGACCCGAATAAGTCCCGAAGCTCACATGGGATTGATGGGGACTTTTGACACTTTATTCCATGTGGTAAACCTAAGGTCTCTACGAAAATTTGGCTCTGTCGGAATTTTCTTTATTTCAATTGTCTAAAATGACCCGGCTATAATGACATTTTGTAAAATAATCTTAAATAAAGATGTGTTCATATGAAAGTATAATTCTATTTGGTTTTATTTCCTTTAGTTAAGTGGCCTAATAACAGTAACTGTAGTTAAAATGAGTTATGCAGAACACAGTTCGCTCTGGAAACAAGATTTAGGCATAGATTTTATCTATAAAAATATCTACTTTAATTCACTTTGCTTTGGAACAAAACGACTTTATGATAAACACTAAGTTGGACGGCGATTTCGATGTAACTATCAAAGAGTGACTTATAAAACTCTTTATGAGCTTTCAAATGATATGTGTCATGTCACTGTTGAGCAATACGATCAGTGTCGATACTTCGGTGGTCGAAAACACCGAGTTGGCCGTCGATTTCGATATAACTGTCAAGGAGTGACTTGTAAGAGCTTTCAAATGACATTAGTCATGTCACTGTTGAGCAATACGATCAGTGTCAACTGCACATTAGTGCACATACACCTAGTGTTTTTTCTTCGGTGGTCGAAAACACCGAGTTTGGCGTCGATTTTGACATAACTATCAAAAAGTGACTTGTAAGAGCTTTCAAATGCGTAAGTCATGTCACTGTTGAGCATTCCGTCCAGGCTCCACAGCACCTCCAGTGGTAATTCTTCGGTGGTCGAAAACACCGAGTTGGCCGTCGAATTCGATATAACTGTCTAGGAGTAACTTGTACAACTCTTCAAGACCTTTCAAATGACATAGGTCATGTCACTGTTGAGCATTGGGGCAGGCTCCATAGTTACCTGCCCGAGGTCCTTAATTTTTACATTTCTGGAGCGTGTAGTTCAATAACGGTTGGGAATATGGAAAAAGTGGATAGAATTAAAGTTATAGAAAATTTTATAAGCTTTATTATTTTCTCAGGTACCTTTTCGATAAAACTTACCGTTTTCGAGAAAAATCCAAAAAACCTAAAATTTTGACCTTGGGACCCGAATAAGTCCCGAAGCTCACATGGGATTGATGGGGACTTTTGACACTTTATTCCATGTGGTAAACCTAAGGTCTCTACGAAAATTTGGCTCTGTCGGAATTTTCTTTATTTCAATTGTCTAAAATGACCCGGCTATAATGACATTTTGTAAAATAATCTTAAATAAAGATGTGTTCATATGAAAGTATAATTCTATTTGGTTTTATTTCCTTTAGTTAAGTGGCCTAATAACAGTAACTGTAGTTAAAATGAGTTATGCAGAACACAGTTCGCTCTGGAAACAAGATTTAGGCATAGATTTTATCTATAAAAATATCTACTTTAATTCACTTTGCTTTGGAACAAAACGACTTTATGATACGACTGGCGTGTCATCTGCACGGACTCGGAATATGTTTAACTCACTCAAAAGGGCATCGATGACTTCCGTGGCCATCTGCTGATGCTTGGGCAGGAAGAGCGAGAAGTCGTAGTCGGTGGGCAGCTGCCGGGCCAGCTTGAACTGCGGGACGTTGGCCAGGTTCACCAGCGGGATGATCTCGGACGCGTCGTCTCCAAACCGGTTGTTCAGCTCCACGCCATTGTTGGCGTACTCCGGGGGCTGTTCAAAATATAAATTGTAGGAATGAGATTTATGCGTCGTAAGAGGCCCTATTGGTGGAAACTGAGCTGTATATCAAAACAAGACATGGTAGAGGCATTGAGACGTTAGTACCTGTAGGTACTATACTAATATTATAAAGCTGAAGAGTTTGTTTTGTTTGTTTGTTTGTTTGTTTGTTTGTTTAAACGCGCTAATCTCAGAAACTACTGAACCGATTTGAATAATTCTTTCACTGTTAGATAGTCTATTTATCGAGGAAGGCTATAGGCTACATTTTATCCCGGATTTCCTACGGGAACGGGCTCAACGCGGGTAAAACCGCGGGGCACTGCTAGTGTAATATAACTCAATGGGCAGAGGTGGAGTCAGAAATGAGAAAATAACGGCATAACTACATAATATAAAACAAAGTCGCTTTCCGGTATCTATCTATCCCTATGTATGCTTAGATTAGCGGATTTTGATGCAGTTTTTTAATAGATAGAGGGATAAAAATTCCCGAAATTTCCACGGGAACGGGCACAACGCCGGTAAAACCGCGGGGCGCTGCTAGTGATTAATAAATAATGAAAATAAGTAAATTACTCACAACTAACTGCTCGGTCAACTGGAACAGAGCTTTTTTGTCGCCCTTAGGAGTGATGAGGGGCTCACTGGGCCGGTCGAACAGCAGTTCGAAACTCTTGGTCACGTCCGCCATTTTGAATTTACTTCACCAACCAATATCAAACTACCCTACAGTAGTTCACTTCACAAAGTTGTGAAGTGTTAATGTCCTCTCCAGGTAATTGTTAACCCATTTATACTTTGTCCTGTTTGTACCGAGTGCAATCATTTGGAGTGCAAAACCACAACATAGTAGGTATGTTGATATTGTGAGAATTTAGATTTGTTGCTACAGGAAGTTCTGTCCACATAGATTAATAATAGAACTTATGCGGTTTTAGGGGGAAAATAATGTGTATAGTGATAAGTTTTAAATACCTCATTATTTTGCACTTACTGATGATGTTTTGAATAACTAGAAACATGTTCCTGTTCCTGCGTACTTCAATATCCAGGTACCAAAAAGATAGAAACAATTAATTTATTCGACTTTTTAACAAATTTTAAAGTTGAATGTCTTTGGAAGGTCTATTTACTTTAGCCTCTGGACGTTTGGTTGAGGAGTTGATGGTATCGACTTGAATAAATCTTCTTTAAAAGAAGGGCCTACTTTTATTTATTTTTTTATTTATCTTTTCCTTAGGTAAGCTACAAGTTTTGAAATTAGAAATGACTATCATTGTCCCTGCGGTTTTGCCCGTCTCGATGGAATTTTCAGATAAAAAGTAGCTTCCTCTTTTTAATGAAAAATGTAATAAACTAGCTGCGCCCTGCGGTGTTACCCGTATTGTAACCGTTCCCGCGGGAATTTCGGGATAAAATGTATCCTATGTGTTATTCTTATATTACTGTAAAGTTTCATCCAAATTCATCCAGTATTTTTTTCATGTAAGAATAACAAACAAACATACATCCATCCTCCCAAACTTTCGCATTTATAATATTAATAGGACAATGTACATAATTGCATATTGTATTTACATATTATATGTAATAATTTGCCCTTCTTTGTATCAGACAAAAATAATAATAAAGCAATGTTGGTATTGTAGGGTTTGTAAGTGTCAAGTAAAAGTAAGCAAAATGTAATTCGAAACATGTTTCATTCAACTAATTCAATATTTAACAATAATAAACTAAAAACAAAATGATTTATTTCAATTTAACTACAGAATCTAACTAAATTAATATTTTGTACTCAAGTTCATAATATTGACTATGTTTGAGATTTTACTTTTCTTCTAGGAATTTGCAGACAAGTTGCAGGAATTTCTCTGGCTTTTGACTGTGGACCCAGTGGCCGGCCCCTTCAATGAACACCAACTCAGCCAACGGGAAGAAATCTTGTATATCCTTCAAGTCATTTTTACTGGAACAAAGTTATCATATAAAATGGTGTGCAGTGGGAAAAAAACCAGGGTTCAATTTAATGTTATCTTATCTTTATAATGCCAGTCACGGTGTGCAAATTCTGACATCAAGGTTGGCCAGTAACCAATACATAGATGGACTTGTATGATAAATACCAAATATTTGGGTTAGGCAGTAACAATATAAATATTTAACTATAGATGCACATAACATACCAAATATAATCCGATAAGGATCCTCCTATAAACAATGTCGGGCCGCAGTACTGCAGGCCTCTCAGGTTCGAGGGGAAGCAAGAGATGTGGTTCTGAAAGTTATCCTTCAGTGCTGGTATGTTGACTCTCCAGGCGTAGGCTCCAGTGTTGGTCTGAACCAAATTTGTTATCAAGAAGTTTCTCAAATTTAGGTCAGGAGTTATTGATTTTAGTTGTTCATCAGCCAATTTCCTAGCTTTAGACATGGCAATACCGGGCCTAATGGACACCGAGGCCATCGCATCAAACAGGTTTGCCATAGAGAATATTTCAGGGCTTGTCTTCACCGGTGATATGTCAACCACTATCAAACTTGAAATTAAATCCGACTGAAAACAATAAAGCAAATCAATAGAACAGTACAGTTTAAGAATAGGCTGGTCTCACACTGATTTAAAGATGAGTAGGTATTTTGTGAGGTGTATGATGAACATAATATAAGTTTACGTACAACTTACACATAGCAGTGACAGCACCATGGCAGTTCGTCCCCCCATACTGTGGCCTAGGATCGACACTTTGGACAGTTCCAGTTTCTTGAGAAGTTTCATTACATCGTGAGCCATGTGTATGTAAGAGTGTTCGGCGGAATGCCGACTGTCGCCATGGTTACGGGCGTCTACGCTTATTATTTTCCTCCCGGTCGCTCGATGGATAGCTTTGCTCATGCTGTTCCAGTTATTTTTAGAACCTAATAGGCCATGCAAGATCACGAGAGGAGGCGAGTGGTCGTGGGCCTCGTCTGTTTCGGAGGTGCTCTCGTACGAGGAGTACGCCAGATCAACAGTTTCCGCATCGTCGGAGGTCGAAGTTATGTGTCTACTCGTGATACTAGGCAGGAGTCTATTGCACGCCTTTATATTTCCAAATAGAAATTTGTTATTAATTAATTTGAGCAACATTTTTGTTATTTTTTCTAAGCCGCATAGTGAATTTTGACAAAAATATTATTCTGCCAAAATGTCAAGTCAATTTGACATTGACAATTAGAAATAGATAAGACCTATTTTTTCTATACTCTTTCCATGCACTTATTATTATAAACTAATAAGTCCATGGTACTACCCGACTAACGTAAGTAATGGTGCTCCCACACTGCTGTTATAGAATGTTAAGTAAAGGTGCTCCCACACTGCTGTTATAGAATGTTAAGTAACGTTAGTAAACATTTGTTAGCTAACATTTAATCACCAAAGTCAAAAAATGTTTTCATGTTAGTAAATGTTAATTAACATTTTTGAACAAAATTTTGTTTGTAAACATTTTATACAGGTGACGGCGGGGTATGCGGTGAGTCGGGGGCCAATGCCAGATTCAAAATGTTATAAAATGTTAGTAAACACTTTCCATCAGTGTAGGAGCACTTATAACATATAACAGTTCCTAACAAAATGTAAGAATTGACAACATTTGTTAGTAAATGTTTTAGTGTTCAAAAATGTTTATAAACATTTTGTAACAGCAGTGTGGGAGCACCTTAACGTTAGTAAACATTTATTAGCTAACATTTAATCACCAAAGTCAAAAAATGTTTTAATGTTAGTAAATGTTAATTAACATTTTTGAACAAAATTTTGTTTGTAAACATTTTATACAGGTGACGGGCGGGGTATGCGGTGAGTCGGGGGCCAATGCCAGATTCAAAATGTTATAAAATGTTAGTAAACACTTTCCATCAGTGTAGGAGCACTTATAACATATAACAGTTCCTAACAAAATGTAAGAATTGACAACATTTGTTAGTAAATGTTTTAGTGTTCAAAAATGTTTATAAACATTTTGTAACAGCAGTGTGGGAGCACCTTACCGAACAATCAAATGAGAAGATGTTAAGCAGTCGTACAACAGTAAGCATCCTCTCGTACAACAGTAAGCAGCCTCTGTCCTGTGGTGGAACAAATATTAGCTGGTGATAGAAGAATTGGAAAATGTCTGAAGTTTAGATAAACCGTGAAGGCTTTCGTGAGGGGAACTGCCTCGTGTGCCTCTTTTGGTGACGCCCTTGGTTAATGCCGTACTTAACTAAATGTAATTAACGATCCGTTGTAGGAAAGTAGAGGTTTCTGATGGGTACTGTGTGTTAGGTTTACAAAGAAACAATGTTTGTTTATACTTATTTATCTTTTAAAAATTCTATAACCATACTATAAAACGTATTTGGATCCTCGGCGTGAACATTGTGCCCGACCCCGTTCACGTACTTCAGCTCAGCCTTCGGGAACAGTTCGCGGATGCCATTGATATCGCTTGGTCTACGAACAGAAAAACAATGCTGTTTTATAGTGCCTTAGGATTTTGTGATAGCAATTTTTATGACCATTTAAATTTTAATTCATGAAGTCAGCTGATGAGACGGAGTATATGGTAAAACTAAGTGGTCAAGGCAACCCTGGTATCGGAGTTTTTAGACCGCCTAAAGGTATTCGATGGTCCAACCATTCAAGAACCGGGACTGACAACTTTACGGAATAAGGATTTTTAAGCTACTAACGGAATATAGTGCGATTGATCCCCGCCAATGAATATAGTGGGTCCATCGTACTTTTTACCAGACATTTTAGGGAACGTGGTGATATCCTGGAAGTGCTGCGCCAATATTGGAATGTTCAGCAACCAGCCCACAGTGTTATCCGGTTTCGTGCCCACATTCATCACGACGAATCCCAAAAACCCTTCATCATCGCTAAGTCCTGAGGCTTTTATCTTCTCCTTAACTAATGCTTTAGCTTTATTCAGGTCTTGTCCACTGAATTCTATACTATTCATGGTGTTGAGAAGCCGTGGCATAAAATCGCTCAAGTTGCCGGGGGTGGATATCGGCGATATGTCGACTATTACCAAACTTGCTACTTTTGCTGGCTGAAATTGAATTATTCGCATAAAAAATGTGTTCAAAATAAAAAAGATAAATAGATAGTGGAAGGAAGGAACTGGACGCCTATAAGAGAGGCTATTTAATCGGTGGCTTCAGATCGAGAATAGTAACGGGACTGGGGGTGGCCATTGCCTAACAATGGGATAATACGGGCCACCGCTTACAGTCAGTAGGTATGATTGTTGTAAGTAAACAAAGTAAGAATAATTTACCTCGGTCAAGCCCAGAACCATAGCTGTCCTGCCGCCCATGCTGTGTCCCATGACGATAGCCTTCTTCAAGGACAGCTTGTCAATCAGTTGGGACACATCGGAGGCAAGTTCCACGTACGTATGAGTGCTGACGTGGGGGCTCTGCCCGTGGTTTCGGACGTCGGCCGCCACCACAGTCTTGTTGGTACCACTCGAGATCCTCTTACACATCCCCGCCCAGTTCTTCTTCGAGCCCAGAAGACCGTGCAACACCACAATTGGAGTCCCTCCTTTACCCGGACTTGGCCCGTAGACCTGATGTGCCAAGTCCACTGCGGTGCGCACGGGAACCAGCCTGATTTGATAGAAACATCCTAGAATTATACTTCTTAAATAGTTTACAGTTGATAAAATCTCCATTCACATCTGTAAAGAAATTACGATATTTTTTAAGCGGCAATCATTGGATTATTAGAGTCCACTGATAAGCGTAGGTGTTAAGAACCTGGAGTTTTGATACGTATCCTACCTTTATAGCCAAGTGCTGTGGGTAATTGACGGGGGTAATTTATATAAACCAATTTGTTTATAATAAGTGGATCCAATTTTATTTTTGTTTATGTTTTAATCTATGATGGCATGACGATATTTTTGATTTTGACAAATGAGTGAAATGAATTGACGTACTTAGCGATCTCAAAACTCAGCACATGGATATAATACCTATTGCCTAGGTGTGAACGCGCAAGCTTGGGTATAGCAGTACTATGCCTGTGGGTGCCTATATCTTCTTCATCGAGTGGATGGTCAACCTGACCAATCCTGTTGTCAGAGTTATTGAGCTGCCAAAGGCCTGGCATGGCTCATGTAACGACTACTAGGTATCCGTAGAAAGTAACCGGGACCGACGGCTTAACGTGCCCTCAGAAGCACGGAATCGTCTTACTTTTCGGGCAATCAGGTAATTCACTCTGCAATGCCCTAACCAAAATGAGGGCAGTCCCACAAAGAGATTTTTGTGAGATATTGTCCCTTTTGTTCCCACCGGAAATCGAACCTGGAACCTCCGGATCGTGAGCCGAGCGCTCAAACCACAAGACCACAGTGCATTAGCCGTGATAATTATTCATTAATTTAGTTACACACTCAATTGCTAGCTGCAATAACAATGATTTTTCGAAATATGTATTACAAACGCTGACCCTCCGCCCTCCGGAGTACCATATCTACATTAATGCCAGTGCAGCGCGTTATTGTGTAAAAGTGCTGAAAAAAAACTTTTTAGATAAAAACTAACCGCCTTCAAAATCCTGACAAATTTTAAAGTTTTAAAAAAGTTTTTTTTTCACGATTTTTAGTGACATCCTTTGTCTTCATTATCAGACCCCTAATGATAGTCAAATCAATATAGTTGTAAAGTTCTCATGATCAAGCCCAAACACAAAGTAACTGCAGCAAACCGTTAAGGAGTTCCCTAAGTATCCGTTGTCTTCATCAGACGGTTTCATCATCAGATCGACTCTAGACCTTCACTAAATTGTAGTGCTATAAAATATTAAATGGAAAAATTAACAGACGCATTAGTTGCCCCTAAAATGTTTGAAAGTTCCCCTCGATTTCACTGGGATGCTATCATCAGATCCTGGTTTTCTTACCATGGGACCACCCTCGGAATATCTCCGTCGCAACAAAAAAAGAATCATCAAAATCGGTTCATAACCAAATAAAGTTATCCGCGAACATACAATACATAAAAAAAGCATTTATACGGTCGAATTGAGAAACGTTCTCCTTTTTTGAAGTCGGTTAATAAAAGTACCAATATTCCCTTAAAGATTTATCTATAGTGATTAGATTTGAGGAATGCCATGACAAGTTCCACGAATGACTTGGTGTCTTCTTTGTGAAGGTTGTGCTTCGTCTGTTTGACGTACGTGACCACGGCCTGCGGGAACAGCTCCCGGATTTTTGGGAGATCGTCAGGACTACGGAGAAACATATCACCTTTTAGTTTTCTTATAACTTACCCAAATTCTAAGGACTAATAAGATATTCGCTGCCGCTTTGGCTAGAGAAAATTGACGCGAATGCGGTAACATAACGATTCACACAAAAATTTCAAAGCGGGATTTCACTTGTAGTTCATTATCCTTGAGATTCGATATATTCGCTCGGTATACACTTTTACCCACAACGGCAGCGAATACCACATATGTATGGGTAAGCTGGGGTAAGCCTTAACTTGTCTCTAGTATCTACTTTGGTAGTAGTACAATGATAAATAAATATGTATGTACAGGATTATTCAAATATGGTTTGTGAGACCTAAACAAAACTTACAAATATGCAATAGGATTTTCTATTCGGTGTTGGTGCCGGAAAAATATGTGAATTTATTATGCAAAGAAATGTACCGTACCTATGTCATGATGTGTATCATATATTTGGGCTAAGTAATATTATCAAAACAAGAGTATTATTTACATACGATTATTGCGAAAAATTACGTACTATCATTATTTTGTTGGTTACAATTTTGTGTTTCATAATAATCATCAAAAGGTCAAACTACAAAATTACGAACTACAGAATTACGTGTTGTGTCTGGAAAGGTAGGAAAACGAAGCTACATACAAGTTATGTATAATCCTTACGGAATATATTCTGATAATTGTCCCCCGATGAACAAGCACGGTCCCTCGTAGGACTTTCCGATCATTGAAACCGGGAATGACGCCAAGAACTGGAACTGTTCTATCAACACATCTACATTGTGATTGAGGATGAACCCCTCTTCCTGCGGCCTGATGTTCGACAACAATGAATACAGTGTCGCATCGTCAGGCACGTTTTTTCTCAACTTCTTCTTAGCTTCTTTCCTCACTTCATACAACTTTTTCTTCGTAAATTTCAGATCGCTCAGAATCGATAATAGCTTATGCATAGCTAGGAATTCTGGGGGAGTCGAGACGGGCGATACGTCTACTACTAGTAAGCCGGCAACTCTACTTGGCTGAGAAATTGTGAAATCGATTAATGAAAGTAGCAATTGGTAGATAAAAACTGTAACATCGTCGCGTGTCTCACCGTGTTCAAGGAGACGGCCATGGCGGTGCGGCCGCCGATGTCGTGCCCCAGCAGGCTGACCTCGTCCACTTTGAGCTTGTCCAGCAGCTGCACCACGTCCTCCGCCATGTCCTCGTAGGTCTGCGAATTCGCGCGCGGGCTGCGCGCGTGGTTCCGCAGGTCCGCGATCACGACGCTCCTTTTGGTCATGTTGATGATGGTCTTCCCGATGCCCTTCCAGTCCGCCTTGCAGCTCAGCAGCCCGTGCAGGATCAGCAGCGGCGGCTCGTCCTCTTCGGTGCTGCCCTCCCCCATCACTCTGTATGAAAGGTTCACAGCAGTACGCACGAACGACTTCGCAGAACAGAGCCCCGGCAATGGCAACAGTACTGAGCCGAGCTTTCTTTCTAACCCCATAACCCAGGGCTCACTGGGACGAAAATTAACTTTGAGGTTCTGTTGAGAAATATGTCATTTAATTAAGTTATCGGGATTTCAGCCAGTTCAATTATCAATTATAAAAAGTAGTAGATAAATTGAGCGTAGGCGCTAAGCGGAGACGTTTACATAGCTTTAAATAGGGCAAAGAGATGGGCAAAGAGGGTTTGTGATGGTATGTGACTTGGCATGATGAACGAAGCACAGTAACGCAAAAGCTGTCAATGTTATTATTGACAATGAAATGAAGTTGATGTTACTACTTGATGTTACTATGTTATGCCACTATGGCCCCTATAAGGAACACGCAGGTAGAATAGTCGGTTAAAAACATGGATCGCAAAATTACTTATTACTTTTTAGGGTTCCATACCCAAAGGGTAAAAACGGGACCCTATTACTGAGACTTAATTCGCTATCCGTCCGTCCGTCCGTCTGTCACCAGGCTATATCTCAAGAACGGTGATAGCTAGACAGTTGAAATTTTCACATATGATGTATTTCTATTGCCGCTATAACAAATACTAAAAATAAATTAAAACAAATTTTCAAGGGGGGCTCGCATACATTATACGTGATTTTTCGTCGTTTTTATTTTTCAAGATAATTAACTGTTTAGGGTTTAAATAAATTAAATAAATATATACAGGACCGGGTTCAAGCAAATACAAATTTGTTTCATTTCACATACTCTGCTTATTGGTTCCATTCCAACTAGATTAAACTCTCCTAGGTGGTCTGAATTATAGTGTTTTCTCCTGGGAGAGCTCTTTAACAGTAAGCTAGTTCGATAAACTTTCAGATTTGAGTCGTTGCGACACTGGTGAGGTACGAGTACAATGTAATGAATTGTATTTAACCGAAATGATATTATATTCATTCTCTTAACTGCACTAACAACATATTCAGTGTCCGAGTGGTCTTAATCCTGCAGTGAGATCTTATAGGCGATTACTTATTATTATTTATGTTACGTGAACTGGTTCAACGCGAGGTTTGGGAATTATTTAAGGAAGAAAGTGAAAGGTCTGTGTTTCGCGTCGCACAAACTGCGCCGCGCCGCGCTGTGCTATCCGCTGCACCTACGCTGTTTGACCTTATACTCGTACTAGCAGGGCCCCGCGGTTTTACCCGCGTTGTGGCCGTTCCCGTGGGAATTTCAGGATGAAAAGTAGACTATAACCTACTTACCGGTACTAAAAAAAAATTTTAAATCGGATCGGTAGTTTCTGAGATTAGCCCTTTCAAACAAAGTTAGAAACTTTACCTCTTTATAGATTAATTACTAGCTGCGCCCCGCGGTTTCACCCGCGTTGTACCCGTTCCCGCGGGAATTTCGGGATGAAAAATAGATGTTGGCCGATTCTCAGACCTACTCAATATGCTCACAAAATTTCATGAGAATCGGTCAAGCCGTTTCGGAGGAGTACGCGAACGAACACTGTGACACGAGAATTTTATATATAAGATGAACCACGTGCTATCTTATGACTCGATAATGCCTCATGTATATTTTTTTTTACATTTGGTTTAAGTTTATAAATGTTAATTAGATGTAAGTATGTAAGTACATATTATCCTTAGAATATATACGGCTATAGAAGTAGTGAATCTTACGTCATAATTGCTAGAACGGTCAAGAGATATTTAACTTCGCCCAGGAAAGAATGAGACAGAACTACTAATCGTGCATCCCTTTCGCGTAACCCATTATTTTTACTGTCACAAGTTAAAAGTTGTGACATAGAGTACATTCTGTTGTTGTGCCAGTGTTATAATTTAAATTACAGTGTGTATTTTATGAGATATAGACTCCATTAGTTAATGCTAAAATAGTAGTTTATGCAACTGTCATATAAAGAAGGGTATTAAAACATGAGTGTGAGTTTCATAATAGTAACGAGTGTTTTAATACCCGTGTTATATGCAGTTGCATACACTACTTTATCTTCACTAATGCAATTAATCAAACAACATTTTAAAAACAAAACACATTGCGAAACATTAAATTCACGCGTACGTGTATTGTCACAGTGAACTTGCCGCCATTAAAATCTAACCAATGAGAGCGCAGCAGGGCGCGCGCCGCGCAGGGCGCGATGTTATAATGAGATTTTACGATATCGATGTGAATATTATAACATCATGTGCAATTGCTTAAATTGAGTGTTTTAGTTGTCTGCGCTATAACAGTAGTAATTATAAGTCAAGTATTGGAAACATAAGTAGAATGTTACAACATTAGTGTAGATAAACAAGTTTACGGTATGGTTGGATGCAGTGTGTTAGGCTGCCAAAGCCGGAGTGAACATAAATCTCCGGAAATATTGCTATCTGAAAGGGGCACGCGAACGCTACTTCTATAGCCGTATATATTCTAAGATATTATGATATGTAACTACAAAAACCTTTTGAATATTGTTTTTTAAGATCTGTGGTGTTAAACCACAGATTTAAAAAAAGTGGCACCTACTTAGAAACTTTACTACGAGTCAAAGAGCCTATCGGGTGCTATCGGCCTTAAGTAATTGGGACACTGACTACCTATAATCAAATGGACTATTAGTAAGAATGGGTAAATGAACGTAAATTACAATAAGTAGCTAGATGATAGTTTGTATGCGCCGCCACGCGCGCCTCTATTGACCCCGCGGCGCGTTAGTTAATGTTGTGTGAATTCAATTATTTCAGCTGTAGGTCGTTGCACTTAACGTTTTACTTATAAAATATAGATTAATCTAATTCTATTTTAAAAGTAGTTTATTACCTGCCCCTTGAATGTGGCTATCCATTACAAAAATATTTTTCCAAATCGGACCAGTAATTCCTGAGATTAGCGCGTTCAAACAAACAAACAAACAAACTCTGCAGTTTTATAATATTAGAATAGATATTGACATAATTGGGCTTATAATATGATGAGTATTTGTGGCTAACCCTGATTGATATCAAAGTTTTTGTCCTCTGTCTGGACCACCAATCAAAATAGTGGCCGAGTCACATATTGCTTAACATTTAGCTAACCTGCGCTTCGCCTAAAGTTACTATAGTATAGTAAATCCATAGTTGCTTCGGGGGTCACATCAAATTGTAGCCCCGGTTATTTCAATCGATCGTCGGATCAGACAGCAGGGGACAAAAACTTTGCCATCAGGGTTAGCCACACCTACTCGAAGCAAATCGATTATAATTAATACTCAGTTTAATCGAACTTAAATATGGTTTACAATTTACAAAATAGCCAAATCATTTATTTATGTTAAATAATGGATTGTTCTTATTTATTTGACCTAACTCGTTGGGTGAGTATGACGAAGCCGGCCGGTCGCGTTTTCGCCTGTAATGATTGGCTATTTAAACTGGAGCGTTTTTTTCTGGTTCAAGCAAGAGTCATGTCGGAGAATGGAGATTGCTCCACTAAATTGTTGAGTTTTCGCTTGTCCAATAATTGGACCATATCCTCTCTACATGGTGTTCAAAAACTCGAGTATAAAAACTGGTTGTTTGTGTTCGAATATTAGTGCATTTCGTTTCACACTCTGATAAAAGCGAACGCTATATATTGACATTGCACTTCTTAACGTACTTTCGTAGCAAGGTAGAGCGTTTCCCCTGAAAACTTTAACGAGCAAACAACTTTTGCCCAGCAGTGGGTTCTTTTCAGTTAAGGCCGATAGCGCGAGGCCTTGTCTGCGTTTAAGTTATTCCACATCAATTTATAAATAAGTATTTACTTTCTCAAGTGCATACAAAGTTAGTAGGTAACTATCAAATGTAGGCACTTGTATTTATTACAATATAATTTGCTGATAACCGTTTTAAACTCACAACTGATTTCTGGCCAATTTCCAGTCATTATAAAAATAAATTCATACTTACAACCTATATTGTGAGACTAGTAGCGCCTCGGGGTTTAACCCGCGTCGTGCCCATTCCCGTGGGAATTTCGGGTTGTAAAATAGCCTATAACCTTCCCGTTAAACGTGGCTATCCATTATAAAAATGATTATTCGAATCGGATTGGTAGTTTCTGAGATTAGCCCTTAGAAACAAACAAACAAACAAACAAAGTTTGAAACTTTACCTCTTTATAATAATAGTATAGATGCAAAGTATGTGTCAAGTAAGTAGTTAATTAACATTGTCCGGTCTGTCTACGGACGGAATCTAGGCTAAAACTTTCCTAGTGTTGACATTTCTACAGAAAATACTTAAATATCTATTCAGAAACAAAAAAATAATCCTAATTAAATCACGTGTCGAAACTGAAAACAATTACACATTTGCTAATAGCATCGGAACAAAGGCGATCGCATTGAACATATGATTTCTATTAGCTTACGCAACGTCGAGAAATCCTTAAACCCTGGGTTACTGTGTGGCTGCGTCATCGTGTGCCGGCTGGAGGGACGACAAAGTTCACCTCGGACGTCTGCGGTGCCGTGTTAATGTTTATTTACATGAATGAGGTTGATTAAAAGGATTCTTCGGCCGTGGAGCGCGGTATTTGTGTGATACCGCGAGGCGCGTGGAGCCAAACTTGTGATCGCGGTGATTGGACGCACACGTCTCGGCTCCAACAGGTATTTACTTAATATTTATTTACTCAGTCTTATTAAAAATTTGTAAGTCAAAATTACATGGAATGTTGTGGATTAAACCGTGCGGGTGTTTATGTGCGTGTGTTTATGAAAAAAGTTAGGACGCAAGTTACCGTGCGTATCTTCTAAGCGATTTGACTCAAAAATTCAATAACGAATGTGGCTTTATAATTCATTTATTACATAATAACAAATAAAATATTAAGTTTTATAGCTAGGAGTTTCAATACCTAGGTTTCAGTTTCTACGTTAATAATTCTGTCTTTGCCTGGTTAGATAAGTTATATTTTACACACCTAAGTAAGTACACTTAGTAGGTAGTGGTTACAACATACTAATTACAAATGTGAAAACATTTCACGTTATATATTTAAGACAAATATAAGTACCTAAATTTCTTCAGATTTTTGGCTGGCTATAAACCTACCTAGCCTGATCAAAGTTTATTTCCTAAATATGCAAAAATAAATACAAAAGGGCGAAAGCCGCAAGTTCTTTTCTTACTAATGCTAACAGTTATAATTAACACTGTCGCACTTGTCCGCTAGAAATTAATTTACGCGTCTATTCACAACTGTGTATTAGTGTATTTGTAAGTTTATTTGTGTATTTGTCGTAACTGCGAAGCTTTGATCATAAAACGAAGGGCCAACGGAAGGAAACAATGTAAACCTTACAGGTTGTACCAAATACCAGTACCTAGCTATTTTACGTGGTAATTTCTACTTAAAAGTTCGTAAGAAATAGACTTAATAGTTGCTTTTATTCCACACAGCAAACAAGTAGATACACCATCAGAGACCTAACATAAAAATAAATATTACCTACTAGCAGCGCCCCGCGGTTTTACCCGCGTTGTGCCCGTTCCCGTGGGAATTTCGGGATAAAATGTAGCCTATAGCCTTCCTCGATAAATAGACTATCTAACAGTGAAAGAATTATTCAAATCGGTTCAGTAGTTTCTGAGATTAGCGCGTTTAAACAAACAAACAAACAAACAAACAAACAAACAAACAAACAAACAAACAAACAAAACAAACTCTTCAGCTTTATAATATTAGTATAGATAGGACTATATAGCGCTACCTTGCTGCGTCGGCACTATAAGCGATCTCTACCCAGTTTCTTTTAGATGAAAACGGTAGCAACAAATAAAAAGTGAAATTCAGACAAAATGTAACCCAAGCCTTAGTACAAGCTTTTATTTCGTTTCGCCTGCCCCAGTCTGTCTGTAATCAATTCTTGTAAAGTATATTTGACCCAGTTTCCGATTTATGTACTAAATGATGCATACACTTTGTTTTGGATGACCGTGCATGATAATGACAAAATCGTTAACGCGAGGTAGTACATCTATATAAATAAAAATGAAACCCGTTTTCGTTGGTCAAGGCATCACGCAATGGCTGGACCGATTTCCATGGTTTTGCATTCGTTGGAAAGGTCTCGGGCTCCGTGAGGTTTATAAGGAATAAAAATCTCAAAATTCCCACGGGAACGGGGGCGCTGCGGGTGAAACCGCAGGGCACAGCTAGTACTATAATAAAAACTTTTTAATTAAATGAAATATGGTTCTTGTTTATCTTGAATACAGATGAATACTCTCGCTCTCAACATAAGTAGATCGAGTTGAGAATTTCATTATTTAAGTTATGTAAAGTCTAAACTAAAATATTCCTTTGGGGAGATATGATGCCATCAATATAGGCACCAATTCCGGTACTTACTCGTACCAACATTCTGAGGCACTTTCATGTTAGGTTTGTCTTTTTGTTAATGAACCACAAGTTTGTCTTGATGAGAAATCACTGTAATGCCTTTTTTGAATCAGATCGCTCTACATAAATGCAATTAAAAGTGCATATTGACATAAATAAACCATAACTTTCGTATTAAAACTCACAAAGTACTCTCGTTTGTGCTACATACCTAAATTTCTTTCATACTTATTGCAGACTTATCGGAACTTCTAAAAATTGAAATAAAAGTTGCCTTTCCTTTAGTGCTGTCCAATCTCTTTGGCGGATTCTTGAAATGCGAGGATCAACAGATAATAATAATAAACAAAATTTACGGTAGCGTCGTTTCTACATTTATAAATAAACAGCGGAAATTTTATGAATTAGGCCAGGACTATATTATTTAAAACCATAGATACCAAACCTGTTTAATGACATTGTTTTCTAGTATCTTCGAAGCCGAAATAGAACCTCCGCATGTTTTTTAATAATAAAACTTATATCTAAACTGGAGTTGAAAAACTGGACTGGAGTTTAATCTTAATTTATTTTATGATTCTTACGAAAGATCGGGAAGCAAAAGCAAACTAACAATAATTGGTTCGAACTTATTTAATGTTTTTATCAATTTAAGTATTAAATTTTGTGAGTGAACTTGTTTCATGAGCGTTACTTATGATAGCCCAGGTAATGAAGGAAGTTATTATTCTTTTATAACTCATAAGTCTCATAACATAATATTTAGTCAAAGAATACAACTTTCTGTATTCTGAGTATTTAGTATAAGTATACCCTTCGAGCACTTGTTTGACATCCAGACTTGTATCCTACGGACAATTCAATTGTCTCTGAAATAAATGACACGTGTTAGGTCAAATAATGTATTTTCGTTAATTAGCTAATAGCAGAAATAGCCCAGACGTAAGACTGAATAAAGATATATCAAACAAAGGAAGAATATGAATATTAAAATAATTACAAGTCTTAGATTTATTATTCGCTTTGTTCTGTCAACGACTTTACTTTATCCATTATTACGAGTATAATCTGCTTTGATAACTTCCCTATGCCTTAAGCTAAGTATTAGGAACACACTTGCCTAGATTTATATATATTAAGAACCGCGTATAGAAGACAACTGGTTGACCTAAACCTCCCCGAAATACGTAAGTGGACTACTAGATACCCGGTGTACTAACTGAACCCAGAATTTTTGTAAACGATTTTTTACCATTTGTATAGATCTCAAAAGGGTAAATACACTTATGTACCAAATTAGTTCCGTTTCTGCACTAAAGAGATAGGTTATAATTATATAATCAATTATGATTATTTTAGGGTAGGATAAAGAGACTACACTTTTTGAGAGATAATTTTCAAAGAACACCGCAACGTATTGGTTAACAATTGGACAAACGTTTGGATATTAATGGAGTCTAGGAAAGGAACGTTAACCTTTGTTAATACATACATACAATTTGATTTGAAGCATACATTACGTTTCAGGTAATGATATGCGTAATGTTTCCTGCAGTGCAACGACTATTCACTCATTTACAACTTGCATAGTCATAGAGTTTGAATTTTAATTGTAAACTTGCCATTAGACAATGTAAGAATGAAACAGTAGATATTATGTTAATGTCTAATTAATAATTCAAGGAATTTAATGTATTCTTTACTCAAATTAAACGTTACTCAATGAAAGTAATACATTTTGGTCACAGTTTACCCGATCGAACTTTGGGAAGTGTTGTATTCCATTGGAATATGATTAAGTACCGTCGATTTTTAATTGAATTAATTGTTAAAATCAAGACATAGAATTTGTACAGAGATAATAACTTGTAGGTATGACATAAGTAATTTTTGTCTAGAATTAATTTCTAGTTCGCGTTGATGTGATTTACGCTGGCGCGAATCTAGTTCAAATGGACCTTGTGTTTCAACCTTACGGGCATAAAGTTGAAAAATATCCCTTAAATTATATTACCATACTTTAAGTACTAAGTAGTAAGTGAAGGGCACGTTAAGCACGTTAAGCCCTCGGTTCCGGTTACTTTCGACGGATAGAGTCGTCATATGAGCCATGTCAGAGGCCTTTGGCGGCTCAATAACTCTGACACCAGGATTGGTCAGGTTGACCATCCACTCAATGAAGAAGAAGAAGTAAGTGAATTTGGTACTACTTGGAATCTACTTTTTGTTTCAGGAGTAACATTCAAAATGGGTACTTTAATAAAGAACATAACGAACTACTACAACTACCTCAATGAAGACTTAGCAGGTATGTGTCCGTTTAAATCTGTATGTGTTTGTATATGTACTTACATAAAAGAAACGCGAGCGAAATTTTGGGTTAATGGAAAAACGAAATATCGCAATAGGTACAGATAAAATATTGATTCATTTATTTTATTGGTTGGATAGGCCATGTTTTGAATTACGCAAAAGTTAATGTATGCACCAATAACCTACAAAATTAAATTGACAGGAAACATTCTGAAATTAGGAAACATTAAAATAATCGATTGTGCATGACTTTAAAGTAAAGCGTGTTGTAATGTAAACCTTTTCACAGTTATAATACTACGTCCACAAAATAAGCAACAAGCGGTTTTTTGAAAAAATATATAAATTATATGAATAGGTACTTGTGATGTAAGCCAGAACTCGGGATTTTTTTTTCAAAATCACCAGCCCCAGCACCCTCGAGGTCTCTGTATTTGACAATATTGGTTATTGTGCTTGTATTTGTTATTCCAAATGAGCCAGCCTCTTTGGGACACAAAGTACCTACAAAACTGAAGAAAATAAATTGACTTTGGTTCCAGACCCCAGAACAAATTCCTTTCCCCTGGTATCGAGCCCGGTGCCGATCTTCGTGATCATGTACCTGTACCACCGGTTCGTGCGCTCCTGGGGCCCCGCCTGGATGGAGAACAGGAAACCCTTCCAGCTCAAAAGCGCTATCATAGTCTACAATCTCATACAGATAGCGCTTTCAGTGTTTCTAGCGTCACAAGTGAGTTACCTAATCCCATTTGATTTAATTATACACACAAATACCGCTGAAGTCTGATCTTATAAGTTCAGTTCGATCTACCACATAGGATATTGAATCCACGCTGTACCTAGTAGAACCTCACGCCTTCTGTCTGTGATCCTTGGGGTTGTCTGCATAAGTACGAATATGGTACACCTTGATTAAACCTACGAATATGCGTTTATAATTAACAATTTTGTTGTACTTATTGTATTCGAACCATACAATAATTAAGTTATCAGTAATGTAGCGGTTGTCTGTGGTTACCAACATTCATTACCTAGGTATATACCTACTGTACTTCCTTGGATATTGTTAAAGTTTGGTGTTGATTTTATTCAAGGTTCACATTTTGGTAGGATGTTATTAAAATCGGGTGATATAAGTACAAAATTGCTAAGTAGGTATAATCTATACTAATATTATAAAGCTGAAGAGTTTGTTTTGTTTGTTTGTTTGTTTGTTTGTTTGTTTGTTTAAACGCGCTAATCTCAGAAACTACTGAACCGATTTGAATAATTCTTTCACTGTTAGATAGTCTATTTATCGAGGAAGGCTATAGGCTACATTTTATCCCGAAATTCCCACGGGAACGGGCACAACGCGGGTAAAACCGCGGGGCGCTGCTAGTGCATTATATTTACGACGTACAGTATGTTCCTATGGACTTGTGATCATAATCGTAATCAGTACCTATAGTATTCTTTGGGTAGCCTAGACTAGGTCTAGCTAGACATTCTTTCATGAACTACTCTACTCTCCTACGTACCCAGCTTAATTTTACTTTAACGCGAAAGTACCAGCTTTGCGAAATTAAAGATCACGAATCATGAAATTGAACCACGAATACGAAATGAAGTTTTAAACGAAGGTCATAGTTTAGGTTTGAATATTATCCCTTCTGGCACGATTCAAATTAAATACGTTTAACAATCTTGTTGAAATAAAAGTGTTCTTCTTGCTTTATCAACTGTTTTACGTATAAAAATTCCCGAAATTCCCACGGGAACGGGCACAACGCGGGTAAAACCGCGGGGCACTGCTTCATTAGTCGTAGACGTCTTTGAGTCCGGCGGCTCATGGGCGGCAATCTCAAAAAAATAATTAACTACTAACTATTCTGTGACCCAATCACGTCTCACACCTTGACCGAATATTGTAACTAAAGGATTTTTAAATTGTATATTATTTTAATACTTAGTTCATTTTAAAATGTACTCACTAGTTATATATAGTAGGTAGGTATCTATTAAAGCAATAATATTTTATTCTTTATAATATTTACCATCGAGTCTGAGAGAGTTCTCATAATAAAATTGATATACTTGTAACCTTTACTAAGGTAAGGTACCTTACTATACAATGTTTCGTAAGCTCAGCCCTTGAAGCCCTCAGTGTACTTATATTTACCAACCTATGTAAGAAAGAACAAAGTATGCAAGTAGGAGCAATAATATTTAATTACAATAATGTGGCACTTATGTACCTACTACAAAAAACATTTCCTTTAACCTACATATCTTCTTCAAAACTTTTTCCTTCTTGAATCTATCTCCTTTACGACATCAAATATTATTGTTTGGTATTTTTATGCACACATACCCACAGTAGGTAGCCGTCATACTTATCTGAAACAACATCACATTTTCAAGGTGAAAATTGTTATTAATAAAATTGTTATTTTTTCTATAACTTGTATATTATTTTTTCCTTGAGCAAGCCTTGGATGGTGATTTATTCATTTCTAAGGTAGGTAATCGAGATACCATTAGATATAGGTAACTGCGTATTGGCGCATTACGAATTGATTAACACATAGATACACCAACTTTTAGTACCAGATATAAAATTACTTAATTAATCATAGAAAATTACCTACCTATCAGATACCTTTTAAAATATGTACAATAATTTAAATATGTTGTACTCAATCAACCCGTTAATATATTTACATGCGTTATGAGAATGGTTGTTACTCTGAGAGGCTGAAACGGCTAGACGATTATCACAGCTGAAAACTTGAGTTTGTTACGCAATTCCTTCGGTTAATCCCCCGCCGCGTCTGTCTGCTGTCTGAACCCAGAATTCCTAGGAGACTTTAGATCTTAGACCTATTAAATCAGGCAACTTAGGCGTACAGGCCAAATAAACCGAAGCGAGGCAAGCGCGGATCGGTAGTTTAAACAAATGTATAGGTTATTCATGGGAGGTTTGGAATTTACAATGGCGTTGCTAAGAAGAGGTTCGATGTTCTCCAATTTTCAATATTTACTCTGCGTAGGGTCCTCCTAGAAGTGATGGTATGACTACGCTTCCGACGAGGAAGAATCCGCGAGATTCATCTCGCTTAGTTAAACGTAAACCAATTGGAAAATGTTAATGTTATACCAATTAAGTTTTTATTGTATAATGAACAACAAGTCATTTTAATTATATTAATTTTATGCGTAATACACGTTATAATCGATGTTACCTTAAAATATTATTTGGTTGATAACCATGCATAACTAATTTCGAACATAGTTAATTAATTAGTTTGCAAGTGTTTGTACCAAATTAAATTTAAATGCTGTTGGTTGGCGGCGTGCGCTGGCCTGCGAAGAGTGAGGTTTCAGGTTCGTTGGGTTTCGTTCCGCGATCGAGGGAAGCATGTTTCCAATTCATAGTTACTTTTCAAACATGCTTCGGATTAAAATCACCAACCCGTAGTAGACACAGCACGGGTGGCTGAAAACTATAGTCTGTTGATTTATTCGGTGAGTCCTGATGTGGGCACACTAGACGCACCCTAATTTTTACTTAGCTATTAAATAATACACAATGTAAAACTTGACCAGGAAATAAGTGTAAAAAGAAAATGAAAAATTAGAAAGCGTCAAATAGCCACAACCACAATATTACTTCTTAAAAACCGTGAGAAAACTGTAATACAATAATTTTGTTACATTGTAATGCCTTCTGATAACATATAGCTGACCGGTGAGACTGCATGGGGATCTATAAAAGTAATAAAATTATTTGTATGGAATGGTAGAAAAATACTAAATTTGAAAATTTTTGATATCTAGTCGACACTAGATATTCAAGGATACAGTCTTATATAAAAAAGTTATTTAGCTTTGCCTACTTTAGTTAGAAAAGGCTTAGAACCTTTGAAGACAGGGCGTTAAGGCTCGGACCAGGCGAACCGAGCAACGCTGCGTAATCTGTTCTCGTTCTTACGGAACCCATCGGCCCTTGTCCACTCGTGTAGACAGTTAACGAGTGCCCGTCGGGTGCATACGCTTCACGCAGTTTATGCCCTAAAGGTAGCATTCACGGGCGGTTCACAAACATGACATGCCATGCTACGCGGACACAAACTGCAGACTGGATGCTGCAAGAACGGGAAAAAAGGTCGATCCTCGTCTTATTTCGTGACACTGGATTCGTCCAGTCGTCAAATAACCATATTTTGCCTTACCTCTAACGTACCCTCATTCGTTGCAGTGTATCACCCGGCTGTACATTCCTGGATACTACAGTCTGTGGTGCCAGAAGATCATCAAGGAAGACACGCCGCTGGAGCGCGTCGTCGTCAGCCGCGTGTGGCTCTACTACATGATCAAGGTCATCGACTTGATGGACACGGTAAGATAAGATAGGATAAGAAACATAAACTTAACTTACTTGGTTGCAACGTTCATATAAAACACCACACAGTGGATAACAAACTTTAGAGCTGAGCTCTTCTCGGGAAAACTGATGCAAACGTTTTCTTTTGTTTATTACAAGTATGTTCCTTGACATCTAGCTACGACATGGCAGACACCTTCTCCTTAGTTTAGCTCATATAACTTATCCCAGATCTGCGTCTCATTAAATTATAAACCCACATTGTATGAGACCTTCGTATTCTGATGGTGATGTTTGGTGCAGGTGTTCTTCGTGCTGCGGAAGAAGTTCAACCAGGTGTCGTTCCTGCACGTGTACCATCACCTCGGGATGTGCCTGCTTGGCTTCATCGGGACCAAATACGTGCCAGGTGACTTACATACATATTACTATATTACCATAGCATGCCATAGATAGGCTAATAAAGTACCTAGATAAGTCAAGATGATTCTATGTATGAGTATGTAGGTATTTGTAATGAAAACGATGATGATAAAAAGACTATTAATCTTATCTCTTATCTTATCATAAAAGTAACTCTCTAATTACTGCCGATCTTATTAGGTTAAAGAGGGACTGCTTTATTTAAAACACAGATTTACTCTGCCTAGGCACTCTGTCAAGATACGTATTTTAATTTCAAACTCCTATGGGATTGGTGTCAAACGCGGGTGAAACTCCGGATCATTGCTCGTGCGTTTGTAAATGTTTTATAGCACCAAATAAGATTTTATAGATAGCTTTAGTAGTGTATGGAGCCCCGTAATAAGCCTACAAAGTATCATGTTCATACAACATTGTACCCACATAATTTAGTTCAACCAATTAATGTTCTACCTACTTACACTAATAAGTAGTTGTTTCATAGAAATCAATTGACCTCAACGAATAACTGTTAATTATGTGTAACACTAATTTTAGTGCACATCAATTTCTACCATTTGTTTACAAATACGTAGGTACCATAAATACACGCAGCATGCTTTGTCAGTAAATATTTAGCTGTTAATTATTGTTAATCTTTACGTCGATATGATATTTACTAAACTTAGGTTGGTATTGAGTAATATTCAATGATAATTAAGTAAATATTCGTACCTTTCACAGGGCTTAAGTTTAAATCGAGATTGCTTAATATGAATGTTGGTAAATGTTGCATTGTATCGCGTGCCTCCAAAACTACGCCCGACCGCGGAGGAAGCAAATTATTTCCAAGAGTGTTTGTAACATCCTTCCTAAAACATATACAAATTAACTCTGTATATTTTATGAACCTACTGCCCTAGATAAAAGGTCAAAGTACCCACTTATTTACAAATAAGTAGACATTGGAATACATTACCATCACCAGTGAATATAGTAAGCCACTAATTAATCATTCATTCTGACCCAAAAAAATAAGCCAAATAAACTTTGGTGAATCCCGCGGTTTACAAGACAATAGCAACCGAAGAGAAAAACTAGTAAAATACTGTTGTAGCACAAGAGCCTAGCTAGCTCTTAAGTTTAAGTAGAAGAAGATAAATGCGTGGCACTCTGCATCCAATTTCAATTTGGAATTCCATTTCCGCTTAAGTTAACGAGTTCTATTGTCTGTGGTCTCCAGGTGGTCACGGCATAATGCTCGGATTCATCAACTCCATGGTGCACGCGGTGATGTACACCTACTACCTGGTGTCCATCACGCGCCCGCAGTGGGTGCGCCAGTGGTGGAAGAAGTACATCACGCAGCTGCAGATTGTAAGTATTGCTTGCTCCTACAAGTCTTATGTTAGCAATGTTCTTTTTGAACAGAAGTATCCAAATACAGAGATGCTGATTTACTGCCTTCAGAGGGGATACCTCATTAATTATTATAGCCTACTAACTAGCATTTTAGATACTAACCCGCTCGTAAAGTAGAGGTCCTGACTAGTACTTACCTGCGTATAAAAAGATGTGTTCTTCAGTGATAGGTAACTGTTGTCAATATGCAATACTACTAGTGGTTGGTACTTAATCATAAACACCCACTTAAGTGGCAACCTACCCATTAACACATATTTAGTTATCATAAGTATAAAGTATAATAACTTACAACGATATTAAAGCAATATAATAACAATATTATTCGTAAATAACACCGTATGTTTTCCTCGTCCCCAGCTGCAGTTCCTGCTGTTGATCCTGCACTTCGGGCACGTGCTGTTCGAGCCCTCCTGCGAGTACCCCAAGTGGGTCTCCTTCATGTTCCTGCCCCACAACATATTCATCCTCTTCCTCTTCACAGATTTCTACATCAAAGCGTACATACTAAAGAAAAACAAAGATAAAACTAAATAGGTTCTCTATGGTCACGTCGGTATTATTACTAGTAAATTAAATATGTTAATTAAATTTATAGATTTGTAATTAATTGTTTTGTTTTATTTATGATTATGTTTCCTGTTTAAGTCCAATCTACCTAGGACTATGACTATTTTATACTTGGTTGCCTATCCATCCTATCCATTACGATCTTATAAGTACAAAAATAGTTAAATCTGGAGCCGTAGCTAAATAGAATAGAGAGAACTTCACGTAGGTATACTGTGTTTGTTTAGATCACTGTGGTGTGCATTACTATCATTAGAATAAGTCAATCCTTGTCCTCGCATTCTACAACTATTTGTTGAGCGATAGGTAGGATGATAATATACATCTTGTAATAAGATAGATTGGAAAACATGTGTGGCAGTCAGGATGGCTTGATCCTTTCTTTCTTTCTGTGGTAGTCGAAGCGTTGTTTGAATTGTACCATGATTGTACCACAAAATAAGAAAATTAGAGTGCTTCCTCTTACTAAAAACCACAGACTTACTAAAAACCACAGACTATAAATATGAGAAACAACCGAATAATTCTAAGATAATATCGTCTGTGGTTTCTTGGTCTTAGAATGAGGATTGTATGGAATCTGTCAAAATTCAAATACGTCAACGTCATATGCAATAAATTGAATCTCATCTGTCACTTTTGACATTAGAAAATAAACAAAAATAAATATTGTGCAAGCAAAATTGTGCATGCAGTTTTGTGCATTATTTAATTGAAATATAAAATAAAAATTACATGCGGGTATTTATAGAAGGTTACTATACAATTATACGAATATAAGATATGCTCTAATATATTGTTAAAAAATGAGTGAAAATAAAAAGCAGAGCAAGCCTGGCGAGGCTGCGTTGAAAAACATGCAACTCTTGAAGAATGAAAGCACAGTTTTTAAAGTTCCTAAAATACCTAAAAAGAGCACCAATAATGTTAAAAAACCTAAAGTATTGGACGAAGAAATTTATGTAGAGGTAAGTTAATAAATTTCTATAGATTACTTAGTTTCCGACACTTTGGAAATTCTAAAATTTGTCTTGTAAAATTGAGTTTTATTTGCGCAATAATTAATTAAATAGTAGGTTAGAAGTTAGATGGCATTAACTTCTACCCCACTATTAAACATACGGACACTCTAATTTAATGTTAACTATATATTTTCAGGGTATTGCCAAAATAATTCAAAGAGACTTTTTCCCGGATTTGGAAAAACTGAATGCTCAAAATGAATATTTAGAGGCGTCTGAAAATAAAGATTATGTTAGGTTAAGAGAGATAGCTAGGAAGTACAGCGGCAGCAGACCCCCCACTGAACCTTGTAAGTCAATATTAATTTAATTTAAATATAAGTTGCTAACTTCATAGGCCAAATTTAAACCATATTGTAAACCATATTGTGCAGAATTATGGTTGGTATTGGTGCTAACTACTAACTATTGTAAATTTTCAATTACAAAGTAAGTTCAAGAAGGTTAGTAGCAATGTTGTAAGTTTTGAATGGAATCCAAATATAGTTAGAGAGAACATAACCATAACTTTTACACTAAGTTTGTAATTATTTGGTTGCTTCAGTTGTTGGGATGAAAACCTTGCAATTAGGTAATTGTCAATTGTCTAAAAACATGTCATACATGTCATAGAGCAGCTCAATATAGGCCTACATAAAATACAGAAATATATGAGAATCACAACAAATAACAGTATGAAATAGAATCCCTTTACATTATTTTGTTGCTTCACATTTGATATCCAGATAACACCCCGGCTACATTTGACACCCCTGATGTGGACCGCCCATTCTCTCCGTCGGCCCCAACTGTGAGGGAACAGAGACTGGACACAGACACCGACACTGGTACCAGAGACAAACACATAGATATCACTGATCATCATACTTTAGGTGAGTATCAAATCTTTCAAAGTACAATAAAGAAGACTGATCTTCAATTTTTAAGTACAAATTATCAGCCATCAAAATAATCTACTATATAAAAATAAAACGGGTTTTCCTCCCTGACGCTATAACTCCAGAACGCACGAACCGATTTCCACCATTTTGCATTCGTTGGAAAGGTCTCCACCTCCGTGAGGTTTATAGCAAAGAAAATTCAGGAAATTCCCACGGGAACGGGGGCGCTGCGGGTGAAACCGCGGGGCACAGCTAGTAACTTGTAAAACAAGTCTCACAACAGTTCAACCAAAAGAGTTGTGAAATCCATGTAATGTTAATTTATTCAGTTCCTATTTAAGGTTCCTTCTGTCTCAAGTTATAACCATGTGTAATGACAATAACACTATTTAAAATGTTTTCAAAAATCACTCACTATCTCCATTAGGTGATAACACTCCCCACGGCCTATACATACATGTGATAATTCTGTTTTTACGTCAAAATGGCTGAACCGATTTGGGGAGGCATAGATTTAACCTTCTCTTTATCCCGAATTTTTCATTTAGGTACATGCCTAACGACGAAAACTGTGATGTGCTGTTAGTCTTACATACAAAGAACTAATTGCCACTCATAGGTAAATAAGAGAGGGTAATCAGTACTTTTAGACTTGTAAAATCCTACTAATATTATAAACTAGCAGCGCCCTAGAGTTTTACCCGCGTTGTGCCCGTTCCCGTGGGAATTTCGGCTATTTTTGAACATATAAACCTTCCTCTTGAATCCGAAAACCGCGTCGAAATCCGTTGCGTAGTTTTAAAAACCTAAGCATACATAGGGACAGGCAGACAGCGGAAAGCGACTTTGTTTTATACTATGTAGCTGTGTAGCGATGCGAAAGTTTATGAGGATGCATATATGTATGTTTGTTACTCTTTCACGAAACTACTGGACAGATTTGAATCAATCTTCACAGTCATATAGGTTATACATCAGAAAAACACATGGGGTACATTTTATCCCGAAAACCCTCGATAACGGATACAACGCGGGTAACACCGCCGGTCGCGGTTAGTATGAAATTATACGACATATGAGCAGTAAATCGGTGTAATAATTCCCTCATCTCCACTTGCCTACAGACTCCTTCCTAGCCAACCACACGTCGGAAGACAACGCGAGCTACGACCGCGTCATCTCGCTGGAGCAGCGCAAGCGCGCCAACAAGCTGGCGCCGCAGCTGGAAGCCGAGGTGACGTCGGCGGCGCTCGCGGACGCGGCGCTCGTGCTGCCCTCCATAGAGCAGCAGGCTGACCAGACCAACAGGGCTATTGAGGTTTGTAAATGAAAAAAGTCAAATATTATTTATTTCTCAAACACTTTAACAATTACTTACATAGGCTAGCATAAAAGGCCCAGAAAGCTTTTGGCCTGTGTCCGAGTCATCCCGCTCATCTTAACTTATAGTTACAAAATAGTACCCTAAATTGGAGTTGTTCACTGAGAGAAAATAATTGAGACCTGCATGAAAACATTTACTATTAGCTCTATAATTCGACTATCACAATTGCTTGTTAAATAAGTCCATTCAAAGTAGCAGCGAACCAAAATATTAATCAGAAAATTACATCCACAAAAATCACCCTCATCTCCATTAAATACTCCATTGTTTACTTCAATTGGGCTTTTGAAAAAAAAAAATTGTTTTTTTATGTATTTTAAAACTTTATTATTAATAATATTGATATTTAATGCAAAAAACTTAAAAAATATATTTTTTCAATTAATTATAAACAATTAAAAATTGAATAAAAATCACGTGACTATAAACGCGCCATAATTGGTCACCGTGGTTATGACGTGATAATGTATAGCTATTTAACCATAAGACGTAGTAACTATTTAGTAATCTGTGTCATAAGTACGTACAGCGTTTACGGCTATTACACATAATGACGTCACACGCGCTCCGGTTTGTTCGGGAGTTGTCAGAGTGTTTTCGGTAAGTACTGGATTCAAAAATTAATTTTTATTTTGAAATAACTTTTGAATTATTGCGAAAAAAATTAAATAAAAATAGTTTTGTTATAAAACTAATATATAATCTTTCCATTTACTTATCACAAAAAAATATTTTTTTCAAAAGCCCAATTATATGTATTATGTATTCTACTAGTGCTGCACAATAAATGACAAACTCGATCATAAAATCATTTATTTAAACAACTCACGGTTAATAAGAGCCAATGTAAGTTGTTAGCGTATTGTTCCAGCTGGACACGTGGCGCTACAAGGCGCGCAACCACATAATGTACGTGCCGGAGCGCGCGGCGTCGCAGCGCGCGGCGCGCGGGCCCGCGCTGGCGCGCCACAACACGCGCCTGCGCCACGACCCCTTCGACCACGCCAAGAACAAGGAGGCCATCTCCGCCATCGCCAAGAGCCAGGTACACTAGGTTCAAGGTCGATCGTATTGTGTTCAACATGAGGGACTGTCATGGTAATCGTAGTTTAGTAACGCGTCGTAAACATACCCGCGTTGTGCCCGTTCCCGCAGGAATTTCACGATGTGTTTTTCTGATGTTCAGCTTACCGGTACAACTATGTATATGTGAAGTTAAGACATTGATTTGTCTTACTCTTAAACCCTATGTTGTAATTCGTTATAGTATAACATTGTATGTTTCTTATAGGATGCCAGTTCGTCGGGTAAGATCGGCGTGGACGGCAGCAGCGCGAGCGGCGACGCGCGTGCGGACGCGTACCCGCTGGTGGGCCCGCCGTCGCCCGCGCCCGGCGCCGCGTCCCCGCTCATGACGTGGGGCGAGATCGAAGGCACGCCCTTCAGGCTCGACGGCTCCGACACGCCGCTGCCCGCGTACGTATTTATCAATGTGTTGGTGGTTCGGGTTTCACATCACCAACCCGCATAAAGCAAGCGTGGTGATTACGACTGATCTTCGTCATTGTACTGATATGTTCCGTGAGATGAGAGGTCTTTGACCAGCAGTGGGACATTACAGGCTAATACTTTTTTAAATTTGTCAGCGTGGGGTCGGGCGCGGCGTACCGCATGCTGGAGGGCGGCGCGCGCGAGCGCCTCGCGCTGGCGCTGGCCGAGCGCGCGGCGCGCCACCGGAGACCCGCCACGCCGCGCGCCAGCCCCGCCACACCCACGTGCGTACACACACACTTCACTCCACATCTATATACATATATGTATAACTAGCCGTGCCCCGGGGTTTTACCCGCGTTGTGCCCGTTCCCATGGGAATTTCGGGATGAAAAATAACCTATAACCTTCCCGTTGAATGTGGCTGTCTAGTACAAAAATAATCATTAAAATCGGACTGGTAATCCCCGAGATTAGCTCGAACATACAAACAAAAAAACTTACAAATTTTACCTTTTTATAATGTTAGTATAAATAACCATGATATTTCCTCGTCCAGTTTCCGCACCAACACGGAGCGCCTGGCCAGCATGTCGCCCGCGGCGCGCAAGCTGGCGGCGAAGCACCTGTGGTCGCCGCGCCTGCGCCTCACGCCCGCCGACCTGGTGGTGTCCCGCGCCACTCCGAAGCCCCTCAAGTCGCCGCTGGTGGCCACGCCGCTCACCAAGAAACGTCAAACTCCGTCGACCAGCGGGAACGTGAACGCCAACATGACCGAGAATAACCTCACCGACAATCTCCTCCAGATCAACGTGTCCAAGCGATCCAGGTTAAAAGCCTCGGACTTCTTCCAGTAAGGTATTTACAGTACGGTTTTGTTAATAAATAGGGTTTAATTGAGTTGGTAGTTTGTTTTTGTAGTAGATTAAAAAACCTTTATACGAGAGTTTGCTATGCCACCGGCTTCGTTTGGTGGTGAATACCAGACGTAGAAAAGCATAACTCTAAAAGGCAACCTAAAGGTGCGTTTCTATAAAAGCAGAGCGAAGCGGAGCTCAAATGTCCAATCACAATTCAATTCACCACACATAGAAATTGTCACTTTTTAAAGAATTGCATTGTGAATGCCTGTTTGTTTAATTAAGCTCAAATAACTAATGCCTCCAAATTTTTCTAATACCCGAACGAAACCCAAAGCAGACACACGGTTTTGTTAAAAATATTTTATTCAAACAATTACAATATTGCTTATTGTCCAACAGTCATAAAACCTATCAAATACTTATATTTAATTCACAATCACATGATCTTAACACTTATTTAATTATCACCTTTTGCCATACAATTCAAAATACAAATTTCCTTCACCAAAATAAATGCGTCTAAACTTTTAAATATATTATAAACCCTAATAAACTACATAACATATGAAAAATAAGTCATGATTTTCGTTACTCGAAGGCTGACTTTAAAATCCTCAGATAAATTGAACCCGCCCAAAAATGGACGAGTTGTCTACATTCTCCTATTTCTATAATGGTTTTGTCTTACATTTCTGTCAACGAAATGCTCTTATATTGATATCAAACAAATCGGTTGGTTAATCGGCCCTTAATTAGTGATAGTAGTTATATTAGTTTATCTATTCTCATGGGTCATTGCGTCGTTGGTCCCACCATTCGTTAACAGTACCTACTTATGTGTAATATCAACAATACGAATAAAACCCTTAATAAAACAGTATATATAGGTAATACTGTAGTACATACCAAGTACTATAAGTACCATACGATACCCAAATATTATACAAAATCGCTATCAATTATGCAACCAAACCCAAGTTTAAAGACATTATTGTGTATTATATACAATTACGTTAGGGTAGGCTTCACATCAAAATCGCATATGTTAATAGCGCAAGCCGATTTTTGTCCAGTAAAAGGCTTATCTTAAATCTGAACGCAAAACACATTATTGCTTTGTACATTAAAGAAACACTTGCGCAAAAATTTCAATACATGTTTACACTAATTGTTATTTATTACTTCACTAGCAGCGCCCCGCGATTTTACCCGCATTGTGCCAGTTCCCGTGGGAATCTCGGGAATTTTTTATACATATAAACCTTCCTCTTGAATCAATTTACCTATTTAAAAAACCGCGTCAAAATCCGTTGCGTAGCTTTAAGATAGACAGACAGACATATTGAGACTTTTATACTTTTAAACTCACACGGTTTTCACTCATTATACTAAACTAGCAGCGCCCCGCGGTTTTACCCGCGTTGTGCCCGTTCCCGTGGGAATTTCGGGATAAAATGTAGCCTATAGCCTTCCTCGATAAATAGACTATCTAACAGTGAAAGAATTATTCAAATCGGTTCAGTAGTTTCTGAGATTAGCGCGTTTAAACAAACAAACAAACAAACAAACAAACAAACAAACAAACAAAACAAACTCTTCAGCTTTATAATATTATAGTATAGATGAAACCAGTCATCCCGTGACCACGAGCGGTGTAATTCGCTCGAAACGTCGGGTACGTATTTTAGTAAAAACGTTAAATTATCTAACGCGATACAGACCCGTTTCATTTAGTATAATGATTGAGTTTGATAATACATACACACACTGTATGAATATCTGTCTAAAGATGGCCATAAAAAGAACCTTATTAATGTGATGTATTAAAGTATAATTTCTCTTGCACGATTTGACCCGCTGCTACTGACGAATCATAATTGTATATGAGCATATATTTAAAATATTGATGCACTATGTATACATGAGGATATCTGAATAATAATCTCTTTTAACTTTAGATAATAAGTGCATATTCGTGGAGATAATAAAACATTGAAAAATATGGAAAGATAAACGTTAATACCTATTTGGTAATGCAATATTTGATAATCACGATTATTTCGGTTCAATCAATCTATAAGTACCTAAATAACAAGTTGACACATGTCATAATATATAACACACTCGACTTTAAGGTAACAATTGCATAGTCGTAGAAATAAATAAAGTACAATATTGACAAAAAGTCAGAGAAATATTTGATGCGCGACGCTATTTCGGTTGTCAAGCACTTGTGCTAATAAGTTAATAATGAGTAATGTTTTGCACGTGTCATATTAAACTATTATATCTCGTAGGCAATACTTTTCAAAAATAGTAAAGATATAAATCATTAAAACTATAAATCTCGATATAACTATAAATCCTAACTAGTATTTATTGCAATGTATTCTTTGACAATTATTTATGTGAAAGCAGGCGACATACGGAGATGAACTTATTGTTCTATCCTAGTTTCTCCCCGTAGCATAGTGCAGGCAACAACTATTATTTTACTACAAATGTCATCGAGTACAGCACCATACTACCGTAACTGCAGAGCTAATATTGGGAAATATACCACTTTACTTACAATATTATTCCCCTGATAAGACGAGTACTATTCCCTGTCACCATATCAAACCCAATAGATAGTCATACCATCTGGTTGCCTTTCCCTCCTCCTTCTTTTTCCTGTACTCCGCATTCAGTTTAGGCTTCGTATCATCCTTAACGTCTTCCTCGAAGATGTTCACCAAAGAGTTCTTGATGCCAAACCGGAAGAAGGCTAGGTATGGGAAATATTTCATTAGGTATAAGCTGAAATAGTAGTTGAGGTTGAAGTATAGCCTGCCTAAGTAAGAAGAGTAGAATATGAAGTAGAGGGAGACGAAATACAACTTGTATCTGGATTGGAAATTAAGGGGTTTGTATTCGGGCGAGCCTTCGATGGTTTCGTAGTCTTTGTAGTAAAGCTTCCTTGGTGAGGCCGCGATGCCCTCGACGGCCGCTGGCTCTAACAAGTCCTTGACTGGTACAGCTACAACAAACATAACATTGATTATGTAATGCTCTTCTTCAATTTAAAAAACGTTTACGAAAACATTGCGAGGCGTAAGATAAAAAGTAAAGAAGGGAATCAGTGCACTGCAGGTTTGTACATTTTATTTTAATGTGAAAAGTAATTATGTACAAGTAGATACATTGTCATGTATCAAAAACTATAGAGCTATAAATTCACACGATTATTCGCTGATTGGTTTGTATGATGAGGCCATATTAAAACCAATGATGAGGCAACTAGCAACCTCTTGGTATATTTAAGTAGTAGTATTTAGATAATCATGTAGATAGGTACCAATTCTATAGTTATGTATCTCATACATTATTACTGTTTATTGTGTCTGGTAAGTGACAATAAAATAAGTAGGTAAGATAGGCGCCGCTGTTTTCTACTTTATTTATACTCCGGTTTCAGATTTTAGTGTTTAACCGTAAAAACGTAACGGTTGACGTGATACTTTTGAATGTATAAACCAACCCTCGAATACTCGCATTCAAATACTTAATTTATACTTTTTCGAATTGCTGAGATTTTACATTTTTATCTAATAACTAGCTGCGCCCCGTGTTTTTGCCCGCTCCCGTAGGAATTTTGGGATAAAAAATAGCATATTGACCTTCCCGTTGAATATCCAAAAGTTGAACGTTGAAATCCATTACATAAATAATTATTCGAATCGGATTGGCAGTTTCTGAGATTTGCGCGTACAAACAACTCTATTATTAACTTTATTATATTAGTATAAATATTCGACAAATATTTGTCCAAATTGAATAGAAGTGAGGGCTCTATTTAGCTTTACAGTACCTATTCAAATGTAAATATAATAATCATACTGTGCAGTGCAATCCAAGCGTAACTCATACGAGCAACCGCGGATGCAATAAGTTGTAATACGAAACGGATGCGGTATATTATACGAGTATAACCACCATAGTATAGCTGTAGCGGTAGGTTCGAGTACGTTATCATCCAATATCCTGACTCCTGAATCAATAGACCAGACATACATAACACGGGACTTGTTATGCAATCGGTACGAGTGATAACTGAGCGAGGGCCCCCTACACGCTTAGATAATATCATTGAACATTCATGAATGAATTGCTACATACTGTGATTGTTAATAATGAGTGGATATACTTAGGTGTACGTAGGATAAACAGGTAAATCGTCTTTATTTAAGTTTTTTCAGTAGGGATTATTATTTTGAACGTCAGTGTGCAGTGTAGTGGCGTTTGCAAAGTACACACTACACGTCATGTGAAATCCTTGTAATTCGATAGGTACCCATATGGACAAGTCGTTTTGTGATCTACTATAGACGGAATAGATAACTATTTACGTAACTACTATTTGCAAAGCTATTTTCTACAAGCCTCCCACGCCTAGTTAACCCTTACGGTATGACTCTTCAATCAACGCATTATACTTACGTAATTGTAATGAGAATACAGTGTAAAAACTTTACATAACACTCACTGTCTTAATAATATTCTAAAATTGTCGAGAAAAAACAACGAAGTTAAGAGTGTAAGAATGTAGGTACCATAATACTTTTGCATACGACTGACCTGTGTCCAAAGGCTTCCCATCCAGATGTCTTAACAAGGTCCTCTGAAATTGTATCCTTTCTTCTTCAGAATAGACGTATCCAGGTACATCGGCCAAGTAGCGAGTGAACCATAGCGCTGCTTCCACGTCTATGGTCGGGTTGACGGACCACAGCCCGTCCAGCATCACACGCGACAGATGCTCGAAGTACTCGGGAACGTTCTCCAGGCAAGGAGTGAACACCCTCGCCTGGAGCAACCTGCATACCTCTCGCGTTTCTTCTATGGTCGACCTCGCTATGTTATATCTGCGTAAACAATCAATTATATTGGGCTGGTGTTTATCCGAAGTGGCTGTTTGTAGATGTAGTAATGTTGGAGAACATGATTTGACATTTTTGGCTAGGTATGAGGTTAATTAATTTATATTTCTTTAACTTATTTGTATTCGGTCGAATCTTGCATAAAGTCAAGGTTAGGTAAAGTTTTATGTGAGTTAAAAGGTCAGAAGAGAGCAAAGACTTTATGTAATCCTATGTTTCGACCTTGAGAGCTAGTGACTCACTTCTGGTCCAGCCCTAGCATGTGTCCGATGACCCTCCAGAAGTAGTTGTACGCCTCCCAGTCGCCCTCCTTCTTCTGGTAGATGCCGAACTTGTGCGGTTTCAACACGCTAAACCCGATGAACCCGAACATCGTCAAAGCTATGTCCCGTTGAGATACTATGCCTACGCCCTTGGCCTTCGACGAGAGTGTCGCTCGAGCGTGTCTGGTCCTTACTGCTTGTAGAGAACGCCAAGATCTGTGAGGAAGGAATGCTTTGTGAACCCAAATACAATTGTTTAGTATGCTTTTTTCATTTATCCTGTTGTGACCCATTGCTGGGCAAAGGTCTAATTTTTCTTCCACCTAGATCTATAATTCGCCACTTCTTTCCACTCTTTGTCGAAGTCCTCCAGTTTCTTTCGCCACCTCATGAGGGGTCTACCGCGAGCTCTCTGAATATTTTGGATAACATGCTTATGATATAACAGTATGGAAGTTAATACCTTAAGTAGTAATAGTTACCTTAGTATACTTAAAGATAAGAAAATGGCTTTTATATTTTGGACCGTAATTCATGTTATGTTTTATTTATTTATAACCCCGCTAATAGCCGCTTTAAATCATTTTACAGTGTGCGTATTTAAAGTGTTTGTAGCTTCGTTTCAATCGCTAAACTATTTTGTTTCCGCTTCATATAAAAACGTTTTATTCAATAAAATAATATACATAGTCGGCCAATAAGTGGTTTAAACAACATGATTCAGCTCAATCAACTTTTAAAATACGTTCCGAGTTAGTAACCCTGATCGCAGACAGGTCAAATATAAAGTTGTACTTCAGACCAAGTTACCACATCAAGACTTATTTTTAACACCCAAATGGACTCGCAAAAAATAAATGCACAAAAAAAGTTGTTTTGACTCCGATGGATTTTTAGTTTGTTGTAAAATTTAATTCATATGCTAGGTAGTGTCCGACCGAAAGTTCGGTTTCGGTTTCGGTTTCGGCCGAGTTTCGGCCAAAAATCAAGTTTCGGCGGCAGTTTCGGTTTCGGCCCAAAATTGGCCGAAACTTTTGCCGAAACCGAAACTGATTTCGGTAGTTGTCGTGCACGCTCGCCTAATTTCGTTTCTCGCGGCAACGCGCTGGCGGCCCTGTTCGGGAATTGTCGTGCGCCGTTCGGATAGCTCTGTAGCAACACAACTTAGAGCGTTTTCACAATATCCGATCCGATATCGGTGTCGGACGCCGATCCGATATCGGGGTAAGTAAAATGTATGAAATATGTACCTGTCTTTCATATTGTCTGGCCCGATATCGGATATCGGAGTCGACACCGATATGCTGGCGGCACCATCGGACGCCCGTGAGCCGTCGGACGATAATGTTTGTATGTGTGCTATACGTGTATCTAAATTGTCTCTGTGTGCCCCACAGCCATTCGAAAATGTGTGTCTTGTTTCTTGATACTGTTTGTGAGATGAATTAGCAAATAATTGAATGTGGATTCACCCATACGAAAGTAATTAAAAAAGTTTCTAGGTGCGTTTTGTAGCTTGCTAAAAATAGTATAAAATGCTCCCTCTGAATATCTAGCTTCCACAATGGGATGTATCCAATACTGTCTGTGGACAGATCTTTTTTTGCGTCTCAAATATAATAGATACAGCAAATAAAGTTTCCTATTATAGTCTGCCATGATGACCTGCACGCACTAAGCTATCGAGCAAATGGCCGTATCGGAACGATTTTGTCGGAAATATGTGAAAATAGCACATAGTGTCTATCGGCTATCGGATGTCGGCTATCGTCGTCCGACACCGATATCGGATCGGATAATGTGAAAACGCAGTCAGTGCGTTATCGCCCGACGCAAACATTCTTTAGAGGTTATGTTTTGTTTGGATAGTGGCAGTAAATGTGTAAAACAGTGCTCAGTGAATTAATTTTCCTAAACTTGTTAAATATCTTGAGATATCAGAGAATTATAAAATAAGATTAAGTATATAAAGATAAGACAGGCAAATAAAGGCCTTTATTCAATTATCCTACTATTTTGATATTTGCATTCTAGGTAAGCACTAGGTAACCTACTCTACATAAAAAAGGTCTGTGACATAGTTACGGACAGACAGGTACCTATGATACAATGAAAAGGGCTCCGTTTTTGCCATTTGACTACGGAACTGTGTTTCTATTTAATGTCCTAATTTATGCAGAATAATGGGTAAAATGCACAAAATTTCAGTATTTTACGGAATTTTATACTTGACCACGTGAGTTTCGGTTTCGGTTTCGGTTTCGGCCGAAACTGAAGCCACGGCCGAACATTCGGTTTCGGTTTCGGTTTCGGCTGGAAAACCAGTTTCGGTCGGACCTTAATGCTAGGTGTATGTATGTATGTCCCTACAATACAAACTGGTTTTACCTGTTCTATAATTTTACATCATTAGCTCATAACATAATAGTTACCTATTATGTCAGAGTGTGTATCCTACACAGTATAGAGTAGATGGCTATAACCACCATTAATAGAGAACGTAGTAAGCACTTCTATCGGTATTTAATGGCTAAAATAATGACGTAATTCATGATCATGAATTTGACTTCATGACTACAGCGCTCGTGGTGTAAGTAGTTTGATTAAACTATGTTAACTCATTGCAATTGTTAAGCAACGTTCGGCTCGGCCTCTACTTGAATGGGTGGCCGATAGTGACAATTCTATCGAACCGCGCTACCGTGCTTCGGAGGGCCCGTTTACAGTCGGTCCCGGTTGTTGCAAACGTTAGACCATATCCGAGGCCTTTAGGCGGTCCAAAATCTTGAACACCAGGGTTGGCCACTAACCTAATTGAAATGTATGAGTGAATGACCCACCTTTATTATGTACTAGTAGCGCCCCGCGGTTTTACCCGCGTTGTGCCCGTTCCCGTGGGAATTTCGGGATAAAATGTAGCCTATAGCCTTCCTCGATAAATAGACTATCTAACAGTGAAATAATTATTCAAATCGGTTCAGTTGTTTCTGAGATTAGCGCGTTTAAACAAACAAACAAACAAACAAAACAAACTCTTCAGCTTTATAATATTAGTATAGATTCACTCTGTTACATTATCTAACAGTTCGTTTTAGACTAACGTTTACAAAGGTTATCATGATACCATTATCATTCATTTAATTATAATCAATCGTGTATTTATTTCTTATTTCTATATATATCTTATATCTATACATATATCTACAAAACTTTGACGCATTCTTATTCGATTATTATCTTTGGCATCATTAACATACAATCTACTCATAAAGTATATACCTACTACCAAAGCAAGTGTTCTGAAAATAAATTTAATTTCATCTATGTACATAAATAAATTAAACACACCGACAAACTGTAAGTACGTAGGTACCCATAACTAGTTTTAGCAAAAACAGTTTCAACAAAACGTTCTGTTTTATAAAATTCGGTAAACATGTTATTAGTCAGATTATTAGTTCCACTTATTTTAATTGTTAGACCATGTCGGATATAGTAGTTTATGACGATATCAGAGTTGGCGCCCCGCGGTTTTACCCGCGCTTTTCCCGTGGGAATTCGGCACGAAAAATAACCTATAACTACCAGTTGAATGTGGCCATGCATCACAAAAAGATTTATTCAAATTGGACTGTACTGGTAGTTCCTGAAATGAGCGTGTTCATAAAAACAAAAAGAAACACTTCTTTATTATATTCAGTCTATACGGAATATTTATCTATATAAATGTTAGAAGATACTCACTGCGTCCCGGGCTTGAGTTCGTTCTGGAACCAGGTCATGGTGTGCAGCATCGTGGAGAGGTACCGGCGGTACGCCGTGAAGGACGAGTTGGAGCGCTTGGTGTGCATCAGGACCTTCAGGATGGACGGCACCGCGAACACTGCCACCAGCCCCATCAGCATCGACGAGGAGAACGAGTACGCGTGATCCTGGAAGAACTCGCGACCTCTGGAATGATAAGTATGGCTGAAGATTTTGAAGCAAAGTGGCTACTGGAAAGTAGCTTCCGGAATTTCTTGCAGTAGTAAAAAAAAACTCATGTAGATACTCCCCTGGATACGTTGGAGACTCGGAAATCTTGACTAGGGCGAGTCAACTGCTAGTGACTTATTTTATTTGACAAGCCCGTTGCCACAGTAGCAGTGAGAGTGCTTACTGTGTCGGGGGTTGCGGGTTCGGTTCCCGCCCGGAGTCAACAATATGTGAAGACATAGTTGTTGGCGATGACGCGTCTAGGTTTCAATTATATATTCTCACTAGCAGCGCCCCGCGGTTTTACCCGCGTTGTGCCCGTTCCCCTGGGAATTTCGGGAATTTTTTTACTTAAAAACCTTCCTCTTGAATCACTCTACCTATTACAAAAAACCCGAATCAAAATCCGTTGCGTAATTTTAAAGATTTAAGCATACATACAGACAAACAGACAGATACGAAACAGAGACGACTTTATTTTATACTATGTAGTGATGAAGTATTTGTGTATGTATGTAGTATCAGTGAGTTAGATTCCATATTACAACCTGAGAGCTTAGTTTGGGTCTAATTAACCGTGTGTGAATTTGTCCGGGTGTATTTATACTTTAAATGCCTTTTTTTTTTTTGTTTAGCAGTGGTAATGCATTTACGCATCCCCCGCCGTCCGGGTGGTGCCAGACGGCAGGGGTATGTGGGGCTCAACCCGGTAGGCAAGCTCCCCCCGCTGCCGGGGCTCATCGCACCTACCGCAGTGAATACCCACTAAAACCACTGCTGTGCCTTCAGTGCGCTTAGTGTCGGGAACGTGGGAAACGGAGATTCATCCACCGAACCCGACAGCGCCGGGCCCCCTGGGGTGGGGGCCCCCTCCTCGGGGAGTGTTAGGGGTTAACACCCCCCGGTCTTTCGCCAAGTGGCGCGCGGAAGACACCGCGCGCGCGCCACCTCGAGGCCTTTTCGCAGTGGCACACCCGCACCCCGGGGGCCACCGCAGCCTCAACTAAGGAGGTAGAAGGGCGTCCGCGTACGCCCTTCTACGCCGGCCTCCTCGGCGGCGGCGCATGGGGCAGTCGGAGACCGCCTCACGCTCGCGCTCTGCCGCCTCCTTCTGCATGAGCACGCTCTCGCAGAAGGTGGCCACCGCGGTCCAGGACTCCTCACTTTGGACCATATACTTTAAATGCCTAACTCATCACTTCGTAACAAAATAACAAGAGTAGCCCGCTTGATCACGCCCGATGAAATATGTTTGTTTATGTAGATTAAATATTTTTGAATATAGCATCATTTTTACGTTATTTAAGTTAACCGATTCAATGCGGGGGGCATTTTAGCAAACTTCTATGCCTGGCGGCTAACAAAATTTTCGTGGCACCTCAGAGGCGCCCAACGCCAGGAACTATGATGGCACCTCTGGGGCGCCATCCGCCATGAATAATACTTATCGTGTTTTCTTTTTATTTTTACGTGTTTGTAGTTCAGTTGCCATCCGAAATTGATCATAAGCGGTCGATTTATTGATTTTGTGTGATTAAAAGTGAAGGAATCGTGTATTAATCGATATGGAAGGTATGTAACTTAGTTTTATCAGAAGTCATAAACATTTTGTGACAAACCTAAATTGACAACTGCGTCCCGCGTCCTCACTAACATAACTGGTCCTACTAAGACGTGATAAATAATTAATTGGTATTATTTTACATATCACTAGTAGGTACTCGTCTAAACCAAGCTTCTTTTTTCTAATTTAGATTTTACGACAACTCTACATATTGCCATAAAATACACAATCTCTTCTGTGTTGTTGTATGATGTTTACTGTAAGGCTGGCCTCACACAGCCGGAAAACCTATCTGAATTAAGAATCTTAATTCAGACTCTTAATTCCGGCTCCTTCAACTCACATTATCTTAAAAATTGAGATAGATCAGTAGTCTCTTGTTTCACGACACATGCAAACGTCTCGAAATGGAGGAGGAATTAATACTAATCGCATTGCTATTGGATCAATACAGAAAAAAAAAGAAATGCAAACGCATACACTGGATTCATCCTCTTAATGTAAACAGAATAAAAGAGAGTCAGTTTTACATTACGGCGATAAAATTACGACAATTTCCTGAGAGATTCTTCGATTACTACAGAATGTTAAAATGCATCAAAACTCGTCGTGACACGTCCAGCCGCAATCACTAGCAGTGTGAACTGAGCAATTCATAATCTGAATCCAATATGTTTGTGTTGCTCTATGCAAATGTATGGGATTACGTGCGTTATGAAGTCATAATCTTAAATATTCAGATCAGGAATTCCGGACGCACATCAGAATCATTCTTACAGATCGATCTGAGAAATTCATAATCTGAAAAAATCAGAATGTATGTGGATCACAAAGACTTTGTATGGGATTCCGGCCTTTCTTAATTAATAATATGAATTCAGATTATGAATTCAGAGACGAATTCCGGCTGTGTGAGGCCGGCTTTAGTAGCTAATTAATATTTCTCTTGAAAAGGTTTACTACCCCTGAAGTTTGCTATTACACGCAAAATTAACAAACGAACACTGTAGGCATACAGTATAAGCCGAAATAAGACACTTTTATTTAGGGAAAACGTCTGGAAAACAACATTTAAACCGAGTTTTAAAGGTATACATTTTGGCACCTGTCGGGTGCCACACGCCAGTAACTTATAACATTCAATGGCGCCTCTGCGGTGCCATCCGCACTGAATCGGTTAATCATCATCTTGGCTATGGCTGCTAGTGCTACGTACCTGTCAAACTGTTCTTTGTCGTACCATGTCGGTAGCTCAATGTTGAGGTCATCAACCTTGGCGGTATCTGAAGGCTGATCCGCCGCGTCGCTGGTCAGCAAGCCGTTTACGAACTCCTCCGCTGCAACAAACACAGATTGTTCATTTCATATGTCTCATTGTTATGGGAACATGCCACAAAATTACAACTAAAGTGTTACTCAATACGAATAACGGCGTTGTTTCCAAACATTATGCCTAAACCGCAAAAGATAACAAACCGCTGAGCAAAGCTCGGTCAGCGCGCGAAGACGGCGCTGGTAGCTGGTGCTGAGATCCTACACAATGTACCGACCCAGCACCGACCGACAGACGCTGAAAGTCACTGACAGGACAGGTCGCAGCTCAGCGATCTAGCGCTGGCTACCTGTCTTTTTGTATGCGGTCTGAGCCAATGTTCAGTCCCAATGGACTGTCTGAGAACTTGTTTTTACATGTTGCTTGCTACTACTTACTTAACTACTAGGTTATTCTTTTATTTTTTTGAAAGCTCAGTGGATCAAGTTTGTCCTACCGAATTTATCGATTCGGAAGTTACTTTTGTATACTACTTGAAGTTTATTCCATTGTTCAAATATCTTCATTCTTCTTTGTCAAAAGTTACTAGATCCAAGAAATAGCACGAATTCATCTAATGTCAATTCACAAATATAATGGATACCGAAATTGGATAAAGATAGTTGACTAATGGAATACCAACCCACGCTAGCACCGACTCGATTCAAATGATCATTTATTTTGTTTCGGTGTGTCGATCTGCATTCTGCATCTATCGTATCTGTGTAGTCCCAAACGGTGGAACTAATTTAGATATCCCAACGCATTTTTTGTTTGAATCTAAGAAATCGATTATTTGTGATACGACACCTACCAACATTTTACCCACCTGGGAAACAAAAGTTAAAAACATGAACAATAGCTGTTGACACACGTCACCAGTTTATCCTGAGAGAGTGTAAACACTAGCCTAGTCTACTTCTTTAGTTTCATTGTTGCACTAGGAAATACACGTAACGTTAACTATTGATTTGTGAATCTTGTAATCATGATTTATGGTGCTATTCTCATCTCGTGTCTTATCAAGTTTACTTCTTGTAATTGGGTAAGTTTATTTTATTTATTGTATTTGGTGACGTGCTGATGTGTTAGATTTCATAATTTAATCAGATTAATTAAATAATCAATGGAGATATATATTTAGCAAAAATGCACACTGCGACAAGATATTCAATTATTTTTTAATTGTAATTGTCACTGACAATGAATAGGTGAACATAGTTATTTATGTGTGTGGAATAATTGATTATATTTACTTAATGTTATATTTCCTTAATATTGGAGCGACATTTTAAAGATGTATTTTAATCACAACTGAGCTTTTGCTATTCCTCTACAAGGGACAGCTTTCGGACCATATTTTGCCTCTTTATTAACGTTTAATCTCAAGAAGATAATGCCGGTCGTAAAGATTACAAACGTGTATTTGAGAAATTAGTACGTATTTTTAATTTGAAATAGGTTTGTTTATGTAATAGGTATGGATCTGCGTTTTATTAGCACCACACAAATATGAAAAATGTAGCTGGTTCCATCCAAAAAAGTTCAACTTTGCACCGTACCTCCCAGGGTACAAAGTTCAATTTATTTTCCTTGATAATTTGATTTGTTTTCTATGTGTTTTCTTTTCTTTAGAACAACGAGTGGATGTTACCGTTACAAGAACAAGTTATGTGAGTACAATTGTGTTATAATAGGTATACTTAGATTCAGTCCGATTATTTTGGTGGGAAATCTCAAATTCTCCTTCAATACTGGGTATGTAATAGTTTATCTATAGTGAGTTAGGCTGATTCAGTAGAACTATTGTGTGGCCAGCTAGCTACCTTGAACCTTAAAGAAATATTTTCTTATTATTGTAATCATGTAGGGGGCATTAAAATATGTAAACACTTACATATGTAAGTTACATAAGTAGAGGATTTATTTTAATTCTGAAGAAATAAATTCAATGTGTTCCTAACTTAACATACCTACGCACCTAGGTAACTCAATCGCATAGCAATAAAAATGCCATCAAAATATTGAGTAGTCGTATAATGTAGAGTAGACTTGCACAAGCTTTACTTTCGGAATTTATAAGAATCATATTTATATATAATCATATCACCTAAGGATTTTACCTTATTCTATCCTACTAATACGAGTTTTATAAATGCAAAAGTTTGTGAGGATGTATGATGATTTCACGCTAAAACTACTAAACCGATTTGGGTGAAACTTTACAGTAATATAGGTTATTTATACATCAGAATAACACATGGGATACATTTTATTACGAAATTCCCGCGGAAACGGGTACAACGCGGGTGAAACCGTGGGCGCAGCTAGTCACCTATAAGTGTTCTCATTAGTATAATTATTTTGGTCTTCATTAACCCAGGGATGGAGATAAAACAAGTTTCAAAACATCTTTAAAAATGGACGATGGTCAGGACGGCGTGAAAATATTGGGAAAAGAGCCTCTTACGCCCCCGATCGACCCAGACATCTTGCAGAACAATGGGAGAGAGCAATCCACTGCTGGACTACGGATGAAGCTGACTGCTGCTCTGTATGATGCCCAGAAGCTGCACGGGTCTCTAGTAAACCGCCTGTCTATAGAATCCAAGAAGGAGAACGTATTTAAAAAGGCCATTGCTGCTGGAAAGTAGGTACCACAATTCAAATGTTTATCTCAGTTTATTCTCTCTTATTTGAAGATGACCTTCAGTGGTGAATCCAAAGGTGGACTAGAGCTGTGAGCGCTAAGCTTGTCCGAGTCCCCCAAAAGAATACATGTTTTTCTCAATAGAGCCATCCCCCTAACAGGGTAAAGGCCTTCCTGGATGCGCGACGGATGCACTTCGGTGATAAGGTATCTGTCTATTTCCTAGCAATTTATTAGAATGTCAGATGAAGGTAAAATGTTATTTCATTATGTCTTACCAATATCTTTCAACCCAAAACCACTTATAAATCCTTATTTTTCCGTTTTTTCTTTTCAGATCTTTCTACGTAAAGATTGCTAAATCAATAAGAGATATGTTAAATAAATTGTTGCACATAAAATATAAACAACTTAAATTCCCGAACATTTGTTTCGGCGTTTTATGCAGGTATATTCTTAGACCCTTTAGAGGTTCAGACAAGGTCTCTAAAAAAGTTAAATATAGTCGGGTCAATGATATTCGTAATGGAGAGATTACTGATAGTGATTATGGTGGCGTCACAGATAGTGGTGACCAGGTCACTGATAGCGGCCGTGGTAGTGGCCGTGTTATGAATAGTCGTTTCATTGTTGTCAATAGTAGTCTTGGCCGTGACACTAATAATGACACTAATCTTGATCGCGGCCGAGATACTTATGATGATCGTAGCCATATCGTTAATATTGATCGCAGCCGTGATATTTATGATGATCGTAGCCAAATCACTAATATTGATCGCGGCCGTGATATTTATGATGATCGTAGCCAAATCACTAATTTTAATCGCGGCCGTGATATTTATGATGATCGTAGCCAAATCACTAATTTTAATCGCGCCCGTGATATTTATGATGATCGTAGCCAAATCACTAATATTGATCGCGGCCGTGACATTTATGATGATCGTAGCCAAATCACTAATTTTAATCGCGGCCGTGATATTTATGATGATCGTAGCCAAATTACTAATATTGATCGTAGCCGAGTTACTTATGATGATCATAGCCATAGCACTATTGGTGATCGTGGCCGAGACACTAATTATGATCGTGATCATATCACCGATGCTAGCCGAGACAGGTACACTAATGTTGGTCAGGGGCGGGTCATTAGTGATAGTGGTGGTAGAAGTGCTACAGTGGCTGCTGGCCATGTCACTGATGGCCCTATAGACCGTATACGTCAAGCTGAAAAAGATTATAACGACTATATGAACTCCATGATCGACCGTCGACTCCACGAGCACAGACAGAGAAATAGTAAACATGTAATAGCCGTCGAAAAAAAACTTGAATAAAATCTTTTTGCTAATTGTACTTCTTAATTTGGTATTATCAACAACATAAATTATGTCGCTGGTTGTGTGGTGTGTAGGCATGAAGCATGGAGGCTGTAAGTCACTGAGGTTTAACCTCATCTGATGTGTATCTTGTACTCCTAGTTATTCAATCTGTAGTTAGTGTAGGAAATGTTCAATATTACTACCTACTTCGGTAGACACTGTGTACAGTCATGTCACCGTTAACCCTATAGTTGTAACTTGTGTAGTGGTTGTCGGTAGTTATTATTTGGGGACTGTCCTAACATATTTTTGATACGCTTAACTGTGTTCCTACTCAAATATGATGAATCCATTCTATGTACAAGAATGACCTAGCTGATACTCGTAGAACACATTACATACAAAACTGTATATGTATACAGTACAGTCGGCCACAAACTAGTCTACGACCCTAAGGTTGGAGTTCGTGTGTACGAGGAGGAGTTCGTGAGTCAACTAACAACGAGGTTGACTTTCCCTTGCATTAATTTTCTGATACGTCATTATAGCTATCTTCTTCATTTTAACGCCGACCGTACATAATGCAGCCGTCTCGGCCAGACCTATTCAGAAATAAGCGGTATTCGCTGCCGCTGTGGGAAGCGCTAGCGCTACTTACCGCGCGTGTTTCGCTCAAGTATTGAGTATTAAGTTCCGCAGCTAGTGCGACCTGACCGGTATTTGCTGCGTCTATGGGTAGAAGTGCATTCCGTGCGATAGTTACCCCCAAGGACAGCCAAATTTCGCTTTGGTCTGGAAAGTAACACTGCATACCCACTAGGTTTATTCCACCTACATCAGCAGCGAATATCGCTTATATATGAATGCCCAAATGCCCTTATGCCAGTTAAAGCCAGCATGTCATATTGCGTGTTCTGTAAAGGTCCGGCGTGTCCACGGTGACGGTGTTCACGATGAACCAGCAGCCGCGCTCGTACATCGTGCGCGAGGGCATGTGGTCGCTGTGCTCGGGGGTCATCCAGACGCCCGCGGGCCAGGGGCCCGTGGGCCTCTTCAGCGGGATCCTCGCCGCGCCCCGGTGCATCGGACAAGAGGTATTTACCATCGTAACTCCCCACTGTCTCACGGCTGGGTAAAGATCTCCCCCAATCCCTTCCATAGACCTTTCCCACCTCTTTCCTGTGCAAAGCTTCTCAAAAAGTACCCGATTTTATTTTTGAATCATATCTTCAAACACGAGGTGCTCGTGAAAGCCCAAAATAATAATTATTTACGTCTACCAAATTCAAAGGTAGTATTACGGCAATACATTCATAATTATTGAGATATTGTACAAATAACAGAGGCTGGCGCTAGTAGTAGGTCGGTATGTTAGTACGATTGAACATCCCGTGAGAATATTTGACACTACTTTACTCACTTAGTACATGTAACATGTTACTGCGTGGGTATTATAGAGGTAATACTCAGAGTAAGATCTTAATTTACCAGTTAATCCGGTTCGTTTTTTGGGAACGCCTTCAAATTCGTTAATGATCATCAAATAGATGTTTGAACTTTGGCCACCATAATTATACCTAAATATGTACTTAATTCGTTTTATAGTCTTGCGCAAAGGTTATTTGGTATAAAACATATTTTGTTAGTCTTGCTGCCTAACAATACCATGTTAGACCATTGCGTAAAACAAAAGTAGGTAAATATTATTCTAAATAGTCCAACGATTTTCCTTGGCATTCGTTTGTCACAGACAAATGCACACTTCAAAACCGCTTCAGTAGTTACCGCCAAAAATCTTTAAAACGAATGTCTCAGAATAGTCAAAGAAAGGAGCAAAGCACTTCTAGTGCTGGTGTGATTTTGATTTATATAAGATTAAAATTCCCTCTATGTATGTGGTATGTATGTTATATATGATCTAGATATGTATGTATATATGATATGACCGAAGAACATGTTTTTCTGTAACCATTAATTGGATTCGAAAACTTTCTGTATACAACTACTTCGCTAATTTATATCCATCGACATTGTTAAAAGCTTTTTATCCCGAATTGCCCTACACAATTAGTATAACGCGGGTAAAGCGCATTACTAGTACCTAACTCATAAAGTTTAAACTACTAACTTATAAAACGCTTTGAGGTTAAAAGATGATTATGATGAATGATTCCTTCTTTACACACAACTTCTTATAGGTAGATTCGCAATACTACTCGAACTGGTTTTAATACATAATGCATAACACAACATTGGAAGTCAAGGTAAGAGAGAATGTCATGTCAGTGATCTCGTCACTCAATGAATAAGTGAGCCTATTTTTAGGTGTTTACAATTGTAATGGGGAAGAACAGAGGAGCAATTTGCTAGGAATAATATCTGGTTTCCTCATCACTGTACTGATATCTTGGGTGAGACGAGAGGCCTTTGCTCAGCAGTGCGACATTACAAGGCTTTTCCTTTTTTCTTAATATTTGGTTTGATTCGGATTTTCTTTATTCGAGGCTAACTTTTCATTAAAAAAATAAAGTTTAGATAGCTACTTGTTTCTCTCTTTTTGTGTTTTACAATATGGTAGAATTGTGAATATAGAACACTGGTAGCCATAATTAAACCTATCAAATGTCTGAAATGAAATATAACCGCAACTATAATCAATTCCGACGAAAAATTAAACATATTCGTTTCAAATCCATAACAACGTTTCTGCAGTGTGGTTCGTCTCGCCTGCTGTATTCGATATTCTATTCCCGTCCCGGGTAAAGGAATGTAAATGCTACGCAGTAATTACTTCGCTTTTCCGTCGTATAATAAATAACTACTCAAGTTAAGATCCATCACCAACTTGCCCTACACAAGCGCCACCCACATGAACGTGGACCGCAACTGGCGTTGGAAAAAAATATCAGCCCGTGGTTAACTTGACAATAGTGGTTCGGACAAAAGAGGAAGCTCTAGCACAAATCCCTATAAGTTCCAACCTCCGCCCTCAAAGCTACAACTACGTCTCGCATGTACCCATCACTACTACATGATTGATTATAGCTGCGCACCATGCCCGACCCGTGCGTGTTCAACTCGGTGATCAAGTACGAGACGCTCCCCGCTCAGCGCAGGATGCAGTACATTGAGGACGACTACTTCTGCCTCAAAGACAACTTCAACACCACCGTCGAGCGCTACATGAGCGTACCCAAAAGACTTATCAACGAAACTTGTCGGAATGGTCAGTACATAGACACTGCATAGATACATAGTCGTAGTCAAACATACTTAGATAGAGACATATTGTAGGTGCCTACATCACATCAGCAGATCCATACATAGGGAAAGGCTCATTTCTACGAAATCGTTGTGAGTCTAAGTTGGATCTTGATGAAGTACTTGATATCTCTGTTCTCGTCGATGATGTTCTTTTCATTCTCTCTGTCCTCCGCAAAAGAACAAAATTTAACAAACTATTCAATCGGGATCCAGTTGAGTATGTATCTATGCAGTGACTCGATCTCCAGCGCTATTGATAAAATTAATAACAAAAACGCCTAATTAATCAATCACCTACTTAGATAAGATTTAATTACTTACCTAGGTAAATAATCTATGTGAGTGATAGGACCTATTGTAATTTAATTAAAATAATTGTTTGTTTGCTCCGCTAATATTGACAACTAAGTACCTACTTCGTATTTGAATGTATGTTCTGTGAGTATATTCGAGTTGGTAAGTAGCCAACCTTTATGTGTGATAGTATTCACATTCCCGGGGGTGTTTCTCCAATCGGTTTATCCTAAAATTTCCATAACAGTGGTATAAACCACGCGGCTTTTTATTGTTAACTTTTAATATAAATTCATTCAAAAATATCTGATCTGTATGGAGGTTTGTCGGTATTACAGACTCAGGAACTTTTGAGTATGCTGCGCTGCGAGTGAAACAGCAGGATAAAAAACCAAGTTTAATCTGGAAGATACGATAAATAAAACGTGTTATAATTTATTATGACATTTTATACTGAGCACCGAGATTTTCATAATCATTTGTAGGTACCTAATGTACCTTCGGCTTATCTAGTACCTACCTATGTACATAAACCTGAAAATGTGTTGTTTGTTTTGATAATTTTCATAAGTAATCCTAATCATAGTCCGTCTGATTAAAATTAAACTGATTCGATAAGCTTCTTAAATTTTCAGGCGTGATAAGAAGTCTCGAGGAAAATATATCGGAGTGTAGTATGAGGATATTGTCGGAGTACAACTTCTACCCCGAGAGGGGGGCGAGTGTTCCCAGCGTGCCGCTGGAGTACTGCACCGAGAAGGATGGCTCCTGCAAGCTCATCGTCGCCTGGCACCTCTCCAACGACACGGTGGAAAACTTCGAGTTCTTGAAGAACGAACCGAACTTCAAAAAGTATTTCATCAAAACCGAAATATTGACATAGTTTACTGGAAGGTTTTTACGTGCATGCTTACTAACAAAATAAAAGCTTGAAAACACAAAATCATTTCGATTGAAAATAATATTATTCAAATGTTATTAATTATTATATTATTGTCGCGTCATTAATTAACGCCATGTCGTTTTTACCCGACTGTGGCAAACCCAAAAGGATGAAAAGGAGGGTTATGTATTTGACCGGAATGTGTGTCTGTTCCTGTATTCCCTTGTAACTACTAAACGAAAAATGATAAGTCGTTACACAGACCACAAGATTTATTTTGCGTTTCGAGATGCGACACCTCGTTAGATTCATCTTAATGACACGGGTGTCACTAAAAACAATAATATAGGTAGGTTGTAAAAAAATGCGGTTTTTATTCAATGCTTTAAAGCGGTAACTATATTCTGTGCAATGCAAAAAAGTCAACTAACACGAGTGTGGTTTAAAAGACGATCACAAAAATAATATATCAAGGATATTTTTATATATTCTCGACATCCAAGACGAACAAGAATAGGTACCATTAATTAAACCAAAAAGCTGAAAATGAATAAAGTTAATGAAAAACTAAAAAACCCGACTGCGATACATGCAAAATGAAAAGTATTGTTAATGCTTTTTACTTTCTAGTTAATAACCTTTTATGTAAAGTACTTTTATAGGCCTACTTACATCTAAAACAATCGCTATCTAAACAGAATCAACAGAATCATCAAATCCTCAAATAAAATAAACATTTTAAGAAAAAGAAGATTCACGTACCTAATGCATGCTCCTACGTACCTATAATGCATACTTGCAGATTATGTATTTGATATTGGTAGAAGGACGTTCCTTTTTTAAAATAAGTAAGAATAAAATAACACTAGCTGTAGTAAGTATCATTAATTCAATGTTTATTTGCAAATAAATATTTCTGTAATACGTAAGACGGTAATAGCAGAAATCAAGATAATAAATAAAAAAATACCTGAAATTTATTAAGCGTATAAAATGCCCATAATGAGATGTGGGTAGACCTACGTAAAATGTTCACAACGACCCTTTTTTGTTATTTTTTTTAAATAACAACCTACACTAGGTACTATAATAATACCCCATTTTATAAGGTATATTCAGAAACACTACTAAACATTTTATTGTACTACGTTTCTTTCTCATCATTATTGATCTACATGAAATAATAGTAAATAAACTAATATCTAATAATGCCCTACTTACCTCTTTTAGTCGTAGAACCCATGTTGTACAATTGGTTAGAGGACTTCTTATAACTATTTTATCCGCAAATCATGACACGTTTATTATCACAGTTGATTCACTTTCTCCGTATAAAATGTTAAATCTAGTAGGGCAGAAATGTCTAGACACTACAACACGGATGTAATACAAAATTACAACTGTACAAAACTGCCCGTTGACCAAGTGCGAGAGGTGGGGTGATATAACTTTCAAGTGCTACCAGTCGCATCTTCGCATCTTTCCACCAATAAATGGTAAAATAGGGAATCGACCCTGGTAACATCGATCTACTTCACTTTATTTATTGTCACTTATGTCAATGTCAAAGTCATTGGTAATTTGGTAATATCGTTATATCGCGCGAATCTACGAAAAGTTGTGATGGTCGTATGTGTTTATTATGTTTATTGTATTCTGTAAATTTAAATGTAATTTATTCAGATTCATTTATTATTTATTGTAATTAATGAAGTTTCTAATTATGTAAGTTGGTAAAGATTTCTATACCGGTGCAAGAAAGAGTTTCCATCATGAAATGTCATGTTCCAGGCCCTAACGTAAAAGGTTAGTTATTTTTATGTATATATTGTAACAATGAAGAATTAACAATAATTTATATTAACCACAGACCAGGAAACAAAGAATATTAACTCTGTATTTAGTTCTAGGGAGGACCGTGCATGCGCTGGCCAGATTCGGCGATGAACTCTATCTGGAATCTCTTCAAGACTGTATACTTCTGAGGACATTGAACGCAGCGGAATCCGCTTATGCTATGGTCAAATTCAACAAAAACTTTTTCTCGTACTTCAATTATAATTATTACTCGACTGATGACAATGAGGGGCTTAAATGTAAAATATCCATGAAATCAGCCCTCAACACATTTAAGTCACCAACACACATGGACAAACAAGTGGAGAATTTGGAAATTAAGCTGGATCCGGAGTCTTGCAAGTTGATATTTCAACTGAAATGCAAACATGGCATAGTGAAGACTCATTACATATCAATTCTTGATTGTAAAGCTATGCAGGCAGTCTATACCAAAGACCTAGTACCTAACAGGTAAATTTATTGTAATTATCAATCATTTAATTCAATTTATACTGATATGGTATGAAATAAGAACCATGTCTTTTTATTTTCAGAATAACATCTCCACAAAGAATTCTTTCCGAAGCCTTAGGAAACTTCCAAAGCTCTGATGACCAAGTTGTATTGGAAGCCACATCACAATCTATTATTCTCAGAAACTATGACAGTACTACAGACCTGACTAAAATTATAAGAACCCAGGTCAATTTGAAGTCATTGGAATTTGACAGTTATATTATAGGGGCAGAGACTACAATCACCTTCACTCTCAAAGAGTTTCGGGCTTTGTTGGCCTTTGCTGAAGCATTAAACTTGCCCTTACAATTACATTTTGAAACAACCGGAAGACCGGCAGTGTTTATCGTCCATAATGGATGCACATTTGAGGCACACTTTGTATTAGCTACTTCTAAACCTGATAATGCTACCCAGGCAACATCTACACAAAATACAACAGTCGAAAGAAATAAACGGAAAGATAAAAGTATCACCCATGGATCAGCAAAGAAAAGACATCTGGACACCGAAATATCAAGATGTTTGGATGAAGACTCTCATTTATTTAATCTAATTGATATTCCCGGAGAAGAGAATACAGAAAATGAGCCGCACACGGAGAATGTAAATATAAACAATAAAATAAATGAAACAATGGACTGTGATAACATCCCAGGGTCACCAACGTCAAGGAACATGATCAAATCAGTGTTCAAAAGATGTTTCGAAAGTACCTATGATCCTAGAAATATTCAAGGAGTTGTATTGGCAGAGAATTCAGACAGTGAATAGAATATTTAAGTATCTACATGTTAGGTCTAAAGACTGGTTGTTATTTCGTAATTAAATGTTAGTAATTTATGAAATATATTATTTTCATGTCTCCCTAATATATGATTACTTACCATATTACCTTTAGCTTATTTTTAAGGAAATATAAAGGCCAGTGCAGAATTAAGGAAGTTTAAGTTATAGACGTAGAAACCTCTTTGGCGCAACGCGAGTAAAACCGCGGGGCACTGCTTACACATAATACACGAAGCTTCTGTAGAAACTATAACTAAATATAGATTAGAATATTCGAACTAGTAGTTCCCTGCTTTCACGCGCAGCGTTCCTATTCCCGTGAGAATTTCAAGTAGCCTAAAAACGCATGTCAGTCTTCAAGGTCAACTTTTTCTGTCCTTATCATCAAAATAGGTTCAGCCGTTTTAGCGAGGAAATAATCTCCAGAGGCAGACAAGCAAGGCTTGTGGCCCTCTGCTGTACACTCTTGCATTTCTAGTATGCTATTTTTCGCTCGTGTGTGTTGGCCCTAACAGCAAGTCTTGCTTTATCAGTACCTTCAGGATATAAATGAAAAAGCTTAGTTACTGCATTATCATTTTATAGCAAAAAATATACATAGGTAAAAGTATACACACGTCACAAATTATGTTCAATGGATAGATAAGAGCAAAACAGGGGTTTTTACTTTAAATACAAGTTGTTCTCTACACATCTCTAATATCAATCAATTTAGCGGTAACATAAATTGTATAACTTTTATAATTTATTTTTAACTATAGAATACATAAGCGTAATATTCCATTATTACAGAGGTGTGGCAACAAACACCCACATACAACACCATAGTTTGAGAATCTGCTTACAATTAACTGGCAAATGCATACTTGGTTCTGTGTCGATGCAGACAGGTATCCAATATCTCAGAGGGCAAGGTAGAATCCATACAATATTAAGTAAAAAAATTGTTTTATTCAGTAAAAATTAAAATTAATTAGGTAATAAAATTACTACTAAAATTAGCACTAGAATAAAATACGTGGATCTGAGAAGCAGTGACATTTCCACTATTACTTGAATGATCTGTTCGGTAACTAACGATTTACATTTTGATTTTACATTTCATAACATTGTCCATCAGCAGGAGCGGACTGCAGACATATCATAATACCAACATAATAAATAATTACTTCAGATTTGGTTTATACTATACAGAGATCAAACTCTTACTTGTACAAGGAAGAAAGAACAAAATGCAGATTTGTTTTTCTATAAAAATTACCATACACATTTAATTATTATAACAATAGCTACCTAACATGTCTTAAAAAAGATGAAAAAGACCTTGAATTCTATTTTGTTATAAAATACGGCAGCGATACCATTTTAATTACAATAAGTATTTATTTTAAATCAATTTCAATAGTGTCTCTGGGCCGGCGGTGATATCTTCAGTGAGACGACGCACTGAGCACCGACACGACACACTCACTAAACAAAAGAGGGCACTGTTATTTTAGGAACATTCCTCTTGGCTCTTTCTCACACACTGTGCTACTTTCCTTTTAAACTCCGAATATGATTCTCTCCACTCTTTCTGTAAAGTAAGAAACACAATGAGCACAGAGATGAGGTGTGGGTAACGGAGCGAGCGCGGCCTAGCGACTAGTGTGGTCTCGGTGCGGTGTGTGCTCTAACTGTGCTCTCAACTGGCCCTCCTTCTATATTTGTCATCTAATCACCCTCGCACTCCTAAAAGCAATCTTCTTGACTTTTCCTAACACATCTCGCGACTTTCTTTTTGAAATCCGAATATCTCTCTCTCCATTCTTTCTGTGAATACAAACATGGAATGAACATTAATGAACATAATCTTAAATACAGCTACACAATTACAACAATAAAACTAAAAATCTAATTTAACAACAGTAAAGTCATAATATAAATATATTATAAAATAATATACAATTTCAAGGATAGAATATGGTTTCTAGGATGAATACAGGATGAACAACATTCAGTCTAGTCTTTCATTCATACTCAGGATTTGTTAGACAGGAAGTCATTCACTAGGATAGGACAGAAGTCGAATAGGAAGTAGTAGCCTATAGGTATAGAATAATAAGTAACAAGTCTTACCGCTGCATCTACATTAGCAGGACTCTCGTCGTTAGGGTCCGCCAGCATGGAGATGACACTAATGAGAATCGTCTCCACTGTATGCACTGGCAACCACCGCTCTGACGCCTTCTCGTAGCCCCACTTGTCGTCACCAGGTTCGTGTAGGATTGATATGCAAACGTCGCCATTCTTTTCAACTGGAAAACGAATTTATGTTTTATAAATACCGTCTTTTGAATATTTCATAGCTAAGAGCATTCCCCATAAAAGAATCCAAAAAATTAAAAAAATGGATATTGACTCATTAGTTCAAGGCTATGTCAGTACACATACACTCATCAAACTTTATAGTAACCAAAGCTCAACTATAATTGTATTTTAGAAAATAACTGATTCTTACATTAAATTAGATGTATGTTTATGTATGTACACACATCACTACATATTATAAAACAAGAATGGGCACAACGCGGGCACAACGCGGGTAAAACCGCGGGGCGCTGCTGGTGATTTTATATAAGTACATACTAATGTAAATACACAACAGAAAAGGTAAGTTACTATGTCAAACACATGCAAATAATATGCAAAAGTAACATACATCTATTGTCGTGGTTTGCCATCTATACAATTGAACCAATTTTGATTACACACATAGTTTTCCCTAAATTACCAAACTGCAGGAGAAACTGCAGGTCACAGTTAGTAGGCGAAACTTTGTAAACATTTAATGGTACTCTTATGCTGGGGCCACACTAACGTTTAACGTCAATGCCCAATATCTCGATAATTATTGCGATAATTTTTAACGCATTAAAGTGGGTGGCTACACTTTAACGGTCCACATGAATGGCACATGAATCATTATTGGCGATAAAAACGGAATTGAATTTACTTCAATTCAGGCAAGATGGACGTCGACAGAGCTCTATATTTCATGAGTGTAAATTTATATTATGTATTTGATTTTATTGACTTTGCAGAATCTCAAGAAAAGTAATTACTTTGTCGTTACTCCACTCTGTCGCCATAGTACGCATAGACAAAAACGTGCGATTTTGAGGCAAATCCGTCGTAATAAATAAATACGTCCAAACCCGTAGCGCTCTCGACGCACACTGACAATACGTAGTGTGGCCGCTTCATCGCATTAATTCTCGCGTTAATCTCTTTGATGTACCGCCACTCGAGCTATCGCCTAACGCCAAACGGCATTGTTAATGCCATTGTCAAATTATCACGTTTAGTCGTGGCTACACCAACGGTTAACGTCCATTATCGCGATAATTAATGGCATTTCTCGTTAATGTGGCCTGGGCATGAGTGTATCCTGCTCAAGGCAATGAGGTAAAAATACAGGTCAAACAGAAAATAAAAAATATGTATTCATTCACTATTCAAGTAATGTATTTTGAATATGAATAGCAGACAACATGCACTCATTTAACAATCAAGCAAAAATTACCATGATAGTACACAATATACTAAGAACTAAGAATTAGTACAATGTTCCACTGTTGGGCACAGTCTCTCATATCAATGAAGATATCAGTGCTGTATATTTATACAACCTATAAATAATAATACAAAACAAACATTACTCACTATTTGGATGCCATATTTCAGTAACAAATTTCATCCGTGGCGGCCTCAGAGGATATTCCTTTGGGAAATGTAAATGTGCCTTGAAGAATCCTCCCTCACTGTAATAAATTAATAACACATATATAAAGATATATGCCCCAAATATCACTGTTCAACTTTCCCTTTGTATTCTTTAAATGATTTTCTTTAATTAATAAATTTAAGAGCTAGATTCTTGTTGGTGATTAGTTATGCTGTAATACATTTTGGAAAAGTGATTGTTAGGTCTAACACTTATTCCCCAGATATTTTTAATGGTAAGTAAGTTTGAGAAGGTAACAGGCGTCATGTCAGGAGTTTTTAGACAACATAAAAGCCTCTAACTTTGTCTTGTAATTGAAACAAGAGAGGCCAATTTAACATGCCTTTCAAAGCATAGTAACTATTGGTAATATAAGCTGTACTTATGCTTCTTATTTCACACTAAGAATACTAAAGTTTGTCTTCTTCTTCTTCATCGAGTGGATGGTCAACCTGACCAATCCTGGTGTCGGACTAATTGAGCCGCCAAAGGCCTCTGACGTGGCTCATGTAAAGACTACTATCCTTAGAAAGTAACCGGGACTGTCGGCTTAATGTACCCTCCGAAGCACGGAATCATCTTCCTTTTCGGGCAATCAGATGATTCAGATTGCAATGCCCTAACCAAACTGAGGGCAGTCTCACAAAGAGATTTTTGTGAGATATTGTCCCCACCGGGAAACAAACCTGGAACCTCCGAATCTAGAGCCGAGCGCTCAAACCACAAGACCATGGAGGCTAAAGTTTGTGAAAATATGAAATACCAAACTAAATAAATACCAAATAATGCAAAATCATTAGGATGGTATATTAAGGAAAACACAGTAAACCGTTGAAGCATAATTTTCAACTTAACTAGGTATACATTATATTATTATTTTTTTCTTAATTCCAATTTCTATCAAGGCTTCGACCACCCTGGTTGGTCATGTTAGCCTCATGGTTACTTGTCTATAGCCTTCCCAGACAATGCTATAAATTTATAGAATTATAAATTATAATAAAGCTCAAGAGTTTGTGTTTTGTTTGTTTGAGCTAATCTCAAAATTACCAATGCTACTTGAACCATTATTTTTGTAATGGATTCCCACAATCAATGGGAATATTATAGACTGTTTTTCATCCTGAAATTATCACAGAAAAGACAATCCAGGTAAAACCGCAGGATGCTGCTAGTATGGTACAATGATATACAGTGTCACACTTATTTTTTCCTGTTTGATATTAATTTTGTAGTTGTGGGGTGTTGAACAGGAAATTATATTAAATTATTAATATTTGGGTTTACCAGTCACGGTAAAATTTATTAATAACCAATTAATTTATTTTTGTATAAGAAACTGTTAAAACCATTAATTATTTTATACTATAAGTCATAAAAAATCGAATGTATGAGGAATTCAGAGTATGAGTCTGAGGAATTCAGGGTATACATTACACACTTTCATTGGAATGAATATTCAAACATGGAACATGACTTTCATCTTCACACTAAGTATATGTAATAGATGTTGTAACTATACAGATTTCTTTGAAATGCATTAGGTATGTCCTAGTACAGGTTTTTAGGAGGTTATGTTTAAAAATAACCACAAAATGAACACTATTTGGGACCTGATGTAATGTAACTAATATAAATGTATGAAGGTGTACTTACTACAGTGTGTCCGGTGGCCCGATAATGAGGACTTCCCATCTGTATATGTCATTGTCATCTATCAATCCAGCAGAAAACCCTTCCACTGGATTTTTGTTCAATTCTGGAAATGCACATTACACTTCAATTGCCAATTGATCACACATTAAATATTCACAGTACACGTAACTTGAACAAAGAACGGATCGTGAACCATTGCCAAATGTGAACCGTACTAAATAAAATTGCAGATATTTATTCGATCTTTGGCAACGTACACCTGTCACTGCGGCGAATCGGTATTGATTTTATTTTATTGAAATTTACATGTGTATGCGTCATCCACCACAATAAAGACTATCACAATGAAACTTCATAACTTAATGCCAGTAAAGGTTTATGCAGATGATTAAATTCGACCTGCTGAGGTCAATGATTGCTCGGCCAGTAAGTGATTCTGACGCTGGTTCACCTATCCGAAGCACAAACTATTTTGACCACTTTTCACTTACCAGCTAATTGCTTTTTTAACAAAAGCGAAGACTGTGGCTCTGACATTTAATTGCGATTGTGAATTTAACCCAAATGACACGAAACAAATGATTTTTCACAAAAGATGGCTGGCTGAGTTTTGTGCAGGTTGTGAAACATATGAGTTGCTGCTTACATCCGCTTTTACGGAATCAATGCCATTACATAGGATTTAAATTTTACCATTAATTTTGACAGAAGGTAAAGAAATTTACATGGTGGCTGATAACATATCTAATAAAAGTAAAGAATAAATTATTTAGGGGACAAGAAGTGTTCTCTTTAAGATCATAAGTTTAAAAACATTGAGAAATATTGTGATAAAGGTTTTTATAAAATACTTAAACGGTACTTTTGGACTAAAATAGCAACACTTTGCGGATGTACTCAACGCCATCTAGCTAAATGATGTCAAACTAGAATGTACAAGCGTCTTGTCAAAATAACGATATTGCAAAGTCTGTGGTAAAAAGATATGCCGTTTTTGATTCGAATATGACTCGACAATACTAAAATAAGTCTTGATTAGTTATCTAATATAGCTAATATATGTATGTAGTTATTTCCTTTTATTTATAAAACTGGATAAAAATAATAGTAGGATTTACTTTAATATTTTCAATTACCTGATGTACATAGTTTTTTCGGTAATTAAAAATACCGAGTATATTACACATTTGATACTGTTCATTCGGTTGATTGAGGGGATAGTATTGAAAAATCTTTGTTTTCTCACCAATCAATATCTAGTATTTTTTTTTCCTTAACCTATATCGTCTCACAGCTGGGCAAAGGTCTCCCCCAAACTCTTCCATCTTTTTCTGTCCTTCGCAGTCTCCCACCACTCGCTGTCGAAGGAGACAATGCGCGACAACGCTCCTCCCGGGACCCACTGGGTGGTGATGTGGCCTGTGGGCCCATCTCTTTGGGTGCATCCGCGACACGTGCCCCGCCCACTCCCACTTGAGTCGGGCGGTTTTGGCACCGAGACGTCGGTGATGCCGGTGAGGGAACACAGCGTGGAGTTTCGCAATCGATCGATTCGTTTGAATCCGAGGATGCTGCGTTCCATCGCCCTCTGGCAAATCTTGAGCTTAGACTTCTGCAGCTTTGTAAGGTACCATGTCTGGACACCGTAGGTTAGGACGGGCAGGATGCACATGTCGACGAGTTTGCGCTTGAGTGACAGCGGAAGGTCGCCCTTCATATGCGCTTTCATGGACCAGTAGCTCTTCCAGGCGTTATCGATGCGGCGACCGATCTCCGTGTCTTGCCTGTTTCCGAAGCTTGCTAACTGGCCCAAATAGATGTAATCGTCGACGTATTGTATATAACCTGCCCATCTACCTCAACCCTACGTTTCGTGCTGTTAGACATTATTTTGGTCTTTTCCCTATTCATTTGAAGTCCAACCTCAAGACTTGCCTCGCTCAGCTCTTGCAGTATCTCTTCTGCTGTGGGGGCGAAAACGGCAATATCATCCGCAAAATGCAAGTGGGTTAGGCGATTGCCACCGACTTTAATGCCTTTTGTCGCCAAATTAGCAGGGAGTTTCTTAAAAACTTCTTGAAGGACTGGTTTGATGTTGGCTGTGCTATTGCGATAAATTATTTTTAAAAGCTTTATATAAGTTGGGTCTATGTTTTGATCTTCTAGTGTTTGGAATATTGATATGTGTTTGAGGTTGTCGAAAGCCTTCGTGAGGTCCACAAAACCTATATAGAGAAGTAAGTTGAATTCTGTAGACTTTTCGATGATTTGGTTCAGGGTATGGTATTTATATGACGTCTTTTCTTATCTTTCTCGTCCTTATACTAAACGGCCAGTCTTCTTATCATCAAGTCAATATGGTTATTATATAGAATGTATTTACATGTGTTCGGAACTTGGCCACCTCTATCGCAATGTTACTGACTTTGCATAAATCTTCCATGGTGCAGAACACGGTCATGGTCAGTAATAATAACTTGACCTAACAATTTTAAAATTATGGAGGAGTAGACTACTTAAAATAATAAAAGGGACTTGATTTTAAAATATTGTATTTGTTTACACAGCATATTTAAAAATATCATCATTATATTAATTACATATCGTTTTTACTAGTCACTTTGACTCGCATTCTTTTTAACTTTCTTTTTCTGTGCCTCTGAGTGGCCATTGGTTAGTTCAAGTTTTCTCTTTTTATTTTTCTTTACTTTTATTTTATCTTTTTTATTTTGCGTAGCTGGCTGTTGAGGTTTGTTTGCCTTCACAGTCCCTTTACAGGAGCCCACTAAATCTAGCAAGGATTTAAAATCAACATTCGATTTTATATGGCAGCTTTCATAGTACTGTTTCATTGTATTTATCAACTTTTTCAGAATGACTAAGAAATTATTGTTAACTTGGAAATCCCCATTAAGTGACTGTGTCAATTTTGTTTCGAATATCCCCTCAAACTCGTTTAGTTGTGCGATAGTTTTATCTGTGGGCTTGTTCCGTTTCAAGACGCGGTAGAAACCAGCTAATAATTCCAAGCCCTCGCTCCGGCGGAAATGTCTCACGTCAGTACTGAATACATTATCTAATATTACAGGAATAAGCTCAAAGTTGCTTTCCCATTCAGTTTGCAGAACATTGTGGAAGAAAATGATAGGTAGCATGCAATTCCTGTTCTGAAAATAATTGAGTAACGACTCTCTGAATATTTCCACGAGGGGTGATCTTTTAACCTTTTTGGGTGATTTAGGGTTCTTCACTTGAATTTTCAGTGAGCAATGTATTATGAATGTCGCAAAATTTGTAATGACGTCACCTACAGCTTGGTACAGGAAATGCGACCTTCCTCCCTTGTCTATTATCGATTTTAGATAATCACTAAGGACTTCTAGAGTAACGTCATCGTTTGACGTAAACTTCCTGATTTTAGTCAAGGTTTTTATTGTTTTTCTAACTCTATTTTCTAGTTCTGCAAATTGGTTGTCTTGTATACAGAACTCAAGACACCTAGTTAGGGGAGTGATCATTCCAAGGCAGATATCCATCGAGGGGTCTTTTTCTAGATAAATGTCAATTAAATCGAGCACTCTGATACGGAAGTCGGACAACGCCTTTTTGTCTTTACGTTCTTTTTTGTTTTTCTTCTCTTTTCCTTGGTGGAACTGTTTGAAAGCTTCGGCTAGTGCCTCGTCGAGTTTTTGTCCTTCCTCCTCGTCTATCATGTCGGCGTCAATACTTTCCGTGTCAGACGTAGCTGCTGCTCCTAGCGCTTTTTGTACTGCTATTTTGAGTTGGTCAGGTATTTTCACGTCTTCGTCATCATCATCGTCGTCGTCATTATCCTCGGATTCACTGGCGCTATCCTCTTCTCCTTCCCCATTTACTTTCTCCTCATCTGATTTATCTCCATTATCTTCCTCCTCACTGCTATCTTGGTCACTATCATCTTCATTAGCGGGCTTTTCGCCATCTTCGTTTTCAGAGTCATCTTCTTGGACTAGAGGGTTGGACTCACTCTCTGGGTCAAGGACAGAGACAATCTGACCTATTGATGAAGGTGTCAGGTATTCACAGAGCAGCCTGAACACACATTGAACCACAGATCGCAATACACTGGATTCGGCTGACAAAATGGATAGTAAAACCTCTACGAGTACTTCAATCCATTCTGGCTCTTCAGAGAGATCACCTTCTTTGACCTTTTGTTTCTTCTTCTTACCTTTGTTGTAGTGCTCATAACAACTCTTGAGTTCAATAATCGAACTCCTGGCGATTTTAACGTGTGATGGTTCCGAAAACAGGAACAATCCCAATTGATACAGAAGAATGAGGAAAACTTTGTCTATTTTCGCTTTAGAGTCATTTTTTTCGATGTTCTGACATACTTCCATGAGAGTTTCCCAACAATCCATGTTTTCTTTTGGGAATTGTTTTTCTATTTTGGTGCGAACCTCTTCCTTTTCCAAAATTCCGCAGATGAAACTGCACAGGGACGACAGCACGGACACTAAACTGTCCACATTTGAGAACCGCGATGTGAAGCAACGGTAGAAACATAACTTTATAGAACCTGAAATAAAAACGATTCTTGAAATATCTATAAAATGTGTAATTTCATAACAAATACACCCAGGAATTTTATTCAAAGTTAATTTGAAAAATCAAGTTATATCTATCTATAACTAGTTAGATGGTAAGATTAATTAACTAGACTAGTGAGGATTAATTATAAAATACAATAATTAAGTGTTTACCTGATATTTCATTAATAATATTTGTATTCTGTTCACCAGCAATCTTAAAGAATCCATAACACATGAGCAGCTTCATATAAGTCAGTTTAAACTCTGTGTCATCCTTCACTGCTTCATGGCACACAAGATTCGAAAGCATGTCAGCCGCTTTCACTCTCTCATTGTTAAACCAATTTCTAGTTCCATCTTTAACAGCTTTCTGTGATGTACTTAGAAGAACTCCCTTAAACATCTTAGCCATTTTCTTAACACTGTTTTTATCTAAATCTGCCATTACAGACCTGACTACTGTAGTCCCTGTGATATCTGTGAAGTTGATCTCACCCGGCTCAAAAAGTAACTTTTTTAAGATTTCATTTCTGACTGAATTGTCCACTTTTTCTGACTTCATTGCTTTTGCAAGAGTGTTCAGTAGTTCTTTTTGTTTTTTAGTCATTAGTTTGTTGTCATCCTCATTGTCCCGTTTGCTTCTTATTTTGCTGGCTGTTTGTAAACCTTTGAACCAGTCCATTAGGAGTTTGAAGAAGTTATCACTGATCAGCTCTGGGATCAGGCTGGTGTTGTCTTGTATGTTATTCAGTATGGTGTTCAACAAGTTGATAGCTGCCAGTTCTCTGTTCCTGTTGTGTTTAACCAATTGGCTATCAATGCCGGTGCACCAGAACTGTTGTAAATGTGGTGAGTTTGCAATTTGAGAACCAATTTCTTTGTAAATTGGGTGACTGATGGTGCTGAAGTCTATGCCAGACTGAAAATAAATAAATATATTACTAATATCTACCTTACAATAAGATTAAGCTTATATTATGTTGGCTTCAGGATTACTTCAGCAATTGATAAAAAAAATATGATCATGAGAATTAATTTGACTTTGTCATTAGCAGTCCATTTGTTTTTGTCAAATTTGTTGGTAAACTTACCATTATTTTCTCACAAACTGCTTGAATATTATCTTCACAGAGTATCTCACTGACTCCCATGAGTTTTGTTAGCTTCACTTTGTTGGGGAACTTTTTAGATACCATCATCAGATAGTAAAGTGAGTCCAGAGAATGATCTTTGATTTCTTTCTTGAATTCCACTTTGATATGTGTCCATAGTATTGTAGAGAATTGATCGGCATCTAGCTAAAATTATTGAAAAAGAATTAAACACTTTTTTATTGATGCATGAAAAAAATCAAATAAGAATAACAGTTTCAATTGTAGAGTTCTACTATTTTATCAGTAACTAGCAGTGCCCCGTGTTTCTACCCACATTGTGCCTGTTCCCGAGGGAATTTCGAGATGAAAAATAGCCTATAACCTTCCCGTTAATTGTGGCTATCCATTGCAACAAGAATTATTAAGATTGGCCTGGTAATTACTGAGATTAGCTTAACCCTACAAACAAAAAAACTGAAATTTTACCTCTCTATAATATACAGAGGTATAGACAAGCTCATCCGGCAAACTTCTTTCTATTCAACTGTCAATTAATGCATGTTGCATTAAAAAAACATCAATTTTATAGATAAGATACATAGATAGAAGATAGCCATTCTTGATTATTTAAAAAATACAAAAAGTAATTTTAAGCAAAACTGATTATTGACATACTTACAGATAAGGTAAAATCCAATAATATGGGATATGCCACAGTGCTCAGATAGGACTTTTTGTTACTCGCTGTGATCAGTAACTGCAGCACTTGTGCCTGCTCCTCTGCGGAACATTTTAACATCCTCCCTGAACGGAATATACAACCACAGAGAAGAATTTGACCTAGAGCCACATCACCTACTTCCTGTGAACGTAAAAAGATACAATTAAGTCATAAACTAGAGGGATAAGAGAGGTGGAGAAATATATGTTTTACTTACACTTTTTGATGACTTATTAGCGTGAAGTTCCTTTTTGACTAATTCCAGCAACTGGGACACGGGTATGCTGTCGAATATCTTTAATACTGCCACCAAAGTGGCGAAGTATCCTGTTCTTAAGTCTGGGACATTCGCGCCCAAACTTCGCACTAACCTCTTCAATGCATATTGTAAATCTTTTTCGTTCTGAAAAGGAAATATCACTATTAGTTTCATAGCTGTAGGAAAATCACTAGAATAATAATGGAAACTGAATTTTAAAAACACAATTTATTAATAAACTAACCTCATTGTTCTGTAAATGTGAAATAATTTTAGAACCTCCAGCAAGTTTCGAATCATCTTTTGCTACCTTCAATAGGTCAAAGGCATCCAGGATTGACAAAGAAACTTTGTTCTCCGGTTCAGGATTATTTGAAACCGAAGGGTCTTTCATTTTGACCCGAAATGTTCACATTCACAACAAACCCAAAATCTATTCAATTCAATCAAACAGAATCCACATGGGTTGATGTGATGATGGGAATTTGAAAATGACATGACACCACCAAACCAACCAATGCATGTTATTATGTCAACAAAATGTCAATGTCATAGCTTTATCTTTGTGGTGGCAAAAATGAAGTTGAAGTTTCTATTTTTGAACGAGCTGTCAAGCAATTTTTTCTACTGGATCTGTCTATTGCAAATTCCGTTGTAAAGTTTTACATTCATGTCACGGAGCAAGGGTAGAAAACGAGCCTTGCTTGCTTCGATCAACAATATACAATTGTTGATAAAAGCTTGCTTGGCTATGATAATTTTAAAATATTAAGTATATATATAAACAAGGGGTTCCCTCTATGAGACCGGTATATTTTACCTTATTTTTCATCTTAGTTTATTGGAAACATTTAATTTTCTCAACCGTGTAGGTACTAATGGAGTTACCAAAACTAAGCATAGACAAGTATAACATATTGCAAAAATTGTCGCTTCCAGAAATTGAGGTCCGCGCTTTCAGTATTCCATGTTTCTAAACATGGCAGGTCGCAGTGGATACGATGATGTTAATACCAGGTATTTATCATAAAATACTAAAAGAAACATGTAAAATTGTATTTTGTCGGAAGCGTTTCAGTTTTTGCTATCATTATTTGGTAAATGTGGTGTAAACAGGGCATTTGTAACGCCGAAATTCTTGTGTTTCTACTCGGCGATAACATTGAATGAAAACGGGATTTTTACTTGTAATTGTGAATTTAAATTAATTAGACGGGTGATATATCATGCGGAGCGATTGTTACGAGTTAATCATTGTAGTGGGAAGTTAATTCGCGACTGGTTTAGAGGTTATAAAATGTTGAGGATTGTGACGATGGTTCCAGGGATTACGGCGGCGGTGGCGGCGGCGGCAGGAGGACCGCCGGGGGCCGCCCGCTCCCCACCGAGCCTCCGTACAAGGCGTACGTTGGGAACCTACCCTCTGGAATTATTCAAGGCGATATCAATAGAATTTTCCCTGTAAGTATGAATATAATTTCTGCTTAGTGATAAAAATAACATTTATTTGAGCTTGTATTTAAAAATAGTAGACAATTGCTAAATTTTTTGTGTAATTCGATGCCACTCTGTATTTTGGACATAATATTCTAAATATACTTTGTTCCTTATTTCAAATTATTTTGATACATAAGATAAAGAAGAACCTTGTGCAATAAGGTGACAATGAAAGTATGATGTATATGTGTGGTTACATTATATTTTACATTAGATCACGGTATTCAAGGTTATTGAGTAGTTCTTAATTAGGCTACTGATAACTGAATCATACTTTTTGTATTATGACCTGTTTTGGTCATAATATGGTGGTGTGAAAATATGGAATTAAAACATAGTGCTTGATAACTAGAACCTGATGAGGTGAAAATATTACATTATAATGGATGATATGTGATGCACATTATATATTTGTTATTCCAACTGAATAACTTTTTATATAAATTTATTCAGAAGCTATAGCTGTGCCCTTGGTTTTACATGCATTGCACCCATTCTCATACGAATTTCAGAATTATAAAAGACTACAACATTCATATTGAATGTAGATATCACTTATTTAAAAAAATATTCATCGTAGTACTTGTATAGAAAAACACATACAAACAAACTCTTCAGCTTCATTACTAAGTGTGGATATTGATTACATAATAAAGATGCCTATATTTGATTTTTTGCATTCCAGGAACTGTCTATTAAAAATGTGAGATTGGTAATGGACAAAGAAACTGACAAATTCAAAGGTTTCTGTTACGTGGAGTTTGAGTACCTTGAAGATTTGATCAAAGCTATCGAAATGAATGGAGCTCTCAATGTGGACGGCCACTTAATTAAGATTGATGTGGCCGAAGAAAAACGAGGGGACCGGTAAGATAAGACAAAGTAACGACTTAATGCCAATGAAATATCAACATAGTTATGACAAGAACTTATTTATTACAGTTTTGTCAGAGTTATTATTACTTACCCATTATAATTCACACTAAGTTTTCCTCCACAGAAATTAAATACCTAACATACTTCATTACTTACGAAAATTATCTGCTCCTTTTTAACTTATTATAAAGAATTTAGGTTTGAGTTGAGATTAATAAGGATAGATTTGTCAATTTTGCATAATTTGTTATTAGTTTATCACTTTCATGGTTTGGTGTCTGTGTTGAGGTGGGGTTCATTCACTATGGAGCTCTCCTCATTGGGATACTTTATTACACCTAGAATCTTACTGAAATGAATGTACTGGGTTTTTATCATGAAGTTCCATAGAGAAGAAACAAAAGGTGGTGTATTTGTACCACAATGGTAAACCTGATGTTCAAGTTTCAAAGAGTCAAACAGGTGGAACTTTGTTCAATAATTGAATAAACTGAGCCTTTTAAAAGTGAACCATGTAATCTATAGGGGAGGCGGTTTCGACCGCGGTCGCCGGGATGGCGGACGGGAAGGCGGTCGCGACGGCGGGCGCGGCGGTGGCGGCGGCGGCGGCGGCGGCTTCCGGCGCGACGCGGGCCGCGGTACGTACGACCACTTCGAAGAGCGCCGCGCGCCCAGACACGCCGGTGGAGGGTTCACACACGGTAACATCGCTATGCTAACCACTCTCACCTGTACACACAGATTGAATACACTCATTGATCGAAATATGTACCATACCGTGAACTATAAGAGGTTTACCTTTCTAACATAATATCTAGGCAGTTCTTTATACTATGAACATTAACAGTTAGGTTTCTTATAGTTCTTAACATGAATCTATGTTGGTGGATGCCTTAAGACCACCAACCCTGCTTAATCTTATCATGCATATAGGTGTGTGCACTATAGTTTTTGGGTTTCGGATAGGCACTACATACTTATTGAACTTCAACGGCCTTAAGCCCACCAACATGGATTCTCATGGTTTCACTCTAAATTAAAGAGTGCAAAGGGGCTATCTTAGGATCACTTTGCTGTATCACCAGGTTATATTGCATAAATAAAATGTAGGTCCTCTCAATTACCCACCTTATTGGAGGTTAAATATTTGTAAAATGGTACATACTTCTAATCTTGAGTGTTACTACCTATGTCCAATTCTTCTTACAGTTCATGACTAACCAGAGTCGAATGGTTGAAGTTATAATGTAAAAAAAAAGTAACCGCCTTTATAATGTCGATGTTAAGTCAATCAATTAAATAACGAGAGTATTAAATAATATTGCGTATCAAAGAAGATAATAAGCATGTCATATTTACAAAAAGATAAGATTATCAGTCTGTGTTTACAGTAACGAACATCCTGAAAGTAACAATACGTTTTTATCAATTTACTTTTTTATTTATAAATTAAATAGTACAATAGTTAATGAACCAGGATTTCAGGATGTTTGTCTTGCTATACCATTAATATACTAATCTCATTATGGTCTTCATTTCTAACTGTTTCATTATGTATGTCAGTAACTCCCATTAATTATGATTGCGATTGAGTCATCTTGGTGTGGTTGGTTTGGTCCACTTTCGGTTTAGTCTTCGTTTATAATAAACTAACCCCATCTATTACTTAACCTTTAATATTGGTATCCCTTTAGTAATAACAAGCTGACCCGGCGAACTTACCTCCGCCTTACAGTCAATGAATGTTAAAAAATATACATATACGAGGGCTGCCTTTTAAGTTGGGTCGTTTGGAAGAACTAAAAACAATTTAGGTGTTAAATGGTATTTATTGTTTTTCAAAGTAATCATCGTAATATGTTATACAATTTTTCATTCGATCTAACCAGTTTTCGAAACACTTATTCCAGTTCGAAGTCGGGGTCTCCAAAATGTCCGGCGTCCGGTACCGTTGACCACGAAGTCGTTCACTGATTTTTGGAAAAGTGAAGAAATCATTAGGGTTTAAGTCTGGGCTGTACGGCGGGCTGTCCAGATTTTCGACGTTTTGCTCTTTTAAAAACGCTATTGTGTGCCGGGCGGTGTGCGAGCTCGCATTATCGTGGGCGTGGCGCAGTACTATACGTACGTCTTGGGTTATTTTTCCGGAATTAACCGATAACTTCTGGTAAACAAACAGTGATATACCAGTGAGCATTCACTGTTTTGGGATATTCGAGCACGATGGTGGCAACGTGGCCACTTCGTTACAAACGTGGCGACCATTTTTAACACGCTTTTATTAGCTTGGCCTGTATGTATGTATGTATGTACGTATGTAATGAAATCTTTGAACATCATTTTCACCAACTTCCAGAAGTCTGATTAATTTGAAACTTTGCATACGTATCAAGGACCGATGACAATGCAATAATTTAATAACAGTTTCCCATTATTAACACGCTTTTATTAGCTTGGCCTGTACGTACGTACGTAGGTACGAACGTATGTAATGGAATCTTTGAACATCATTTTCACCAACTTCCAGAAGTCTGATTAATTTGAAACTTTGCATACGTATCAAGGACCGATGACAATGCAATAATTTAATAACAGTTTCCCATTATCCTTAATGGATTTGCCAGATTTACTAAAAAAATATTACTTCATATAAAAGACATCAACGGGCGCTCGCTGTGGGACGGAACGGGAGTTCTGTTTTATTTTACTAAATGGTACTAGACACTAACAGCGTCCCGTGATGGGCCCGTTCCCGTGGGAATTACGGGATGAAAAGTTGCATATAATGTTATATGGATTTGCCAGATTTACTAAAAAATAAAAAATAAAATTATAGTTTAAAAAAACTAAAAAACACGCTTTTATTGCAAATTGAACTAAAAACTAGAAAATAATTTTTCACCTCAAATCAAAATTATAATAAAATTTAAGTTATTAACACAATGATTCAATTCAGAGTAAAAAAAGCGTGGGGTGCATTTTACTGTAGTTCATAACTATCCTCTCATAGATACCAATGATGATTGTAATATTAAAAAAAATATTAAGCACCCCACGCTTTTTACTCTGAATTGAATCATTGTGTTAATAACTTAAATTTTATTATAATTTTGATTTGAGGTGAAAAATTATTTTCTAGTTTTTAGTTCAATTTGCAATAAAAGCGTGTTTTTTAGTTTTTTTAAACTATAATTTTATTTACAAAGTGCTCCGGAGCGAATTAGTTCAGTTTTGGCTCACTTTGGAATACCCAAACAGTCGACTGGTGTTTAGAATCCGGATCATAGTCATGTATCCAAGATTCGTCACCACTGATAATGTCATAAACGCGTTTAGAGTCTCCTCGGTTGAATATCCGCAGAGTTTTGCGATTTTTGGTGGGCCTTCATGCTGCCTATCACTAAGACCAGAGCAACCACGTTGAAATTCTAAATACCAACGTTATACAGTCCGGATGCATGGAGCTTTATTAATAAAAACCGTAGTCAGCTCTTCAAAGTACGAAAGACCCGTTAAACTTTTTTTGATGTTGTAAAAATTATCGCACGTAAATTTTCCAACGTTCTCAACTACTTGTCAACTTTTAACCGACGCTGTACTAATATGGTTCGGCCGATCTCGAGATATTCTTTTAGTTTCTAATTATTAATTAATATATTTTAAGATGATACTAGTTTTTTAAATAATCACTGGAGGTTTGCGAATTACAGAACTTAAAAGGCAGCCCTCGTATATTACCCTATTCCGAAAATAAATAAAATCTTATAAATCGGTCCAGCCGTTCTTGAGTTACGGGTGGTGTAACTAAGACTTTCTTTTATGTATATAGATTAGCCTACTTCGGACAAAGATTAATCAATTAAAAACAATTATTTAATTATCTATCCAGCGATTCTCGAGTTACTAACTGGTGTAAATAACACGACTTTCTTTAATACATACCTAAGTGGTATATGTGCGGCTCTTTGTGTCTAATGTTTTGTGTCGTTTTGCCGTCAAATGCTTATAAAAAACATATTTGTGGTCAGTAGACGGGATTAATATTGATTATCAGTTGCAACTAATACATAAACCTTCATCCAGCTAAGGATGATCGAAACATTGGTAAGTTTGATATAACGGTTGTATACGGCAATAGTTACAATATGATAGTAACGACCACAGGTAACTAGTATAAATGTCCTTAGTATAAATGAGGTTCAGCCAAGTCTAAATATGTCCTACTGATTGGTTGTATTCTAACTTTGTGGCATGCTTACTAAGCAAGCGATGTCCTCGGCAATAATAAGTCTTAGTTCGATGTGTAACTGACTAGAGGTGGACCCACAGACTTTGACTACGGTACTAATTTATACTCATAGAAGATATCCTACGGGTGGGAGAGTTTGGGAGTATGAAGATGATGCTTTCAATGCCGACATTACCCAACGACCGTTTACGATATGGCATCATGGATGCCGACTTAAAACGTTTGTGTGGCTTGTGTCATCAGAGCGCGAGCGCGAGCGAGGCGGTGGCGGCGAGCGGTGGGGCGAGCGAGACGGGTCGCGCGGCTCGCGGGGCGCCTCTGAGGAGCCGCGCGGCGCCGGCGAGTGGGGCCGTATGGGCCGCGGGGGCGGCGGTGGCGGTGGCGGCGCCGGCGGCGGCGGTGGTGGCAGCGGCGGCGGCGGAAGCAGCGGCGGCGGCGGCGGCGGCAGTGGTGGTGGTGGCGGCGGCGGTGGAGCTGGGCCCGGCGCCGGCGGGCCGCCTGCTAACCGCCCGCGCAGGAACTTTGACGACATGCCGCCTTCGCGCCCAGGTATAACTTCAACTTCAGTACCATTTTTAATGAAACTCCTTCTTGAGTTACTAGGTTCTCTGACAGCACGCTCGGTCCACAGACACAACCGGCAGGCCCAAGCTGAAGCTGGAGCCGCGGACGGTGAAGGAGCCGGTGAACTCGCTGGCGTCCACCAGCCAGGCCTCTTCTATATTCGGCGGCGCGCGGCCGCGGGAAGAAAGGTTGAAGGAGTTGTCGGGCGAGTAGACGCGCCCCCGGCCGCCGCGCGCACACGCATAGCGCTGCCGCTATTGCGGCCGACGCGCTCGTGGCCGCGCCGGCGCCGGCCCCTTACTCATCTCGGTTCCGTGTGTATATGTATTGTCCCAACCGCCCGCTAAACTTCACGTGTGTCCCAAATGTGCAGCCAAAATTGTATATTGAACTTGAAGAATTTTGTTAAGTTATGAGGTTGTAAATCATTTTTAACGTATATTTTTGTTAGCTTTATTACTTGTATCGTTTGAGCTTATTGATAAGGTGCACCCTCGGGTGCGGCGTCCCGCGCTGCGGCGCGTTGCGTCGCCTCGCGTCACTTTGCGTTGCGCAGCGTCGCGTCGCGCGCGCAGTATTTGAAATGCTAGTGTATCTCGTCACCCTCTCACTCCGGGCCTCTGTATGTGTATGAATGGGTATCAGCTCGCATAATATTAATGTTTCTAAATTGAACTCGATAATGCTGTTTTGGTTCCTCTTTATGTATTTATACATAGTAGTTATTTTTATTTGTAATAATAAATAATAAATGTCGATGGAAGAATCGTATTGGATTCTCTGTTGTAATTGTTTATCATAATTATATTGATTGTTTAGTTTGTTAGGACATGAAAATTAATCATTGATCGAGTAATTATGAAACATAATTTAAGAGTTGATTATTATGGTGATGTAATTACGGTGTCATTAATAAAATTAACTTCCACGTTCTTTGATTTCTACTTTATTAGAAATATTGTATATCGTAAGCAACGTGGCGAATAAATAAAAAAAAATCGCAAAATTGTAACAGAATATAGAAAATGAATAAAAAGTGAAGTCTTTGTAACCGCGACTTTTATTATATACCTAATCCAAACGAGGTCCAACGGCGGTGTTGACGCCTTCGTCTCACAATACGGATGACCTTCATCGGATCAACGAACTTGCCACAATAGACAACTTTGCAATAAGTTATTTACTCTTTCCAGTAGAATAAGCTTAACACATCGCCATAGCATTGTCTATCTCCTTGTGAAATTTCATCAAAATTGGTTTGAGTGATTTAAATTCTGAAAGAGAACAAAGACTTCCGCATTTAAAAAAATGAATGAATTTAAAGACAGCTGTTACTAGACATTACACTTAAATGGTACTTTATGAAATTCATTAATTTATGCTTAAGATACGATACGACCCAGAGTGAGTATTTATTAAATTTAGAAGATTCATCAAAGAAATGAGAGGTTGGTCTAGGCTGGTTGTGAGGACTATGTTAGCAACTAAAATTTCATCAACCATGTAGAAATATTTATTTACGACTGATATTATGTACAGGAAAATCTTCTAAAAGCTAAGGTCGATTAAGGTCATATATCCAGATCTTCATCAGGGTCCTCCTCATCCCAGTCGTCCACAGCGTCAGGCTCGTAGTACACTTTGCTCTCGCCAGCATTGATTTTGCTCATATATGGCAACTTTAGTTTAGACTTCTCCATTTTATCAATTTGATCAACCTCTATTTTGAAAGTTGTGAGTTTTCCCGGTGAAGGTTTCTCAAGTTCGTCATCCTTCTTGTCCTGTTTGACAACAGGTGATGATTTGAGAGTACTAGTTTTATTATCATATGTGAGGATTTCTTCGCTCTTTATTACTTTATTTCCTTTCTTAATTTTTATCCATATTTTGCAAGGATTTTTGGTGTCATAAGACACAACTGCATTGGCTATATGGTTCAACTGTATCTGCATCTTGCTAGAATGCAAAAGACAATCCGTATGCAATATAACTATCATTTTGTCCACATTATCACTATCGTTTAACTGTTTAATGGATTTTAAACATTCATTCCAACCCATAACTAAAGACATTTGTGAAACTGAATCAACTATCACTGTGCATTTTGTAGATGTGTATTTGCTGAACGATTTAGAATCGTACTCTTCATAACAACGAATGCTTGGAGACTTAAATACGTTTTTCCATGCTTCAATAGATTGTTCATAACAAAATAAATTGATAAAAGTTGCATTTGCCACCAATTCTTGTAATAATGGTATTATATTTTTGTTCGCATCATCTTCAATCAAAATAACAGGGGCTGCTCTTAATTTCAATAATGACATCGTGCGTGACCTTTTATAAATTTTATAACACTTCGGTTACTATCTTATGATTATTTGATTTGTTGTTCTACACTTCTTTAATTCTTTAGTATGTATAATTTATAACCTCCAAATTCAATTCAATTCAATTTTTGTTTGATGGCTTCTGCTGACATTTCGTCGCAATTCCGCCAGTGTCAGTGTGCCCGTAAGGCGTAAACAAGATGGGGAAAGTTTAATCGGTAATATTGTCTTGATCGGTAGGTCATGAATATCCCGAGCAGATTAACCTAAAACAAGACACAAATGTATACATATATTATTATACCATAAATCACGTAGGACAACATAAAACAAGTATTTACATTCTAATATACCAGGACATACAAAATACAACACATAACATAAACACAGAGATAATTACGAAAAATATTTACAGTTTTAGTTTGTTAATATTAATATATTTACAAATTATATTTATAGAGGAAGGGAGACTAGACAAAAGACATTGGATGGAGGTGGGACGAGGGATATCATCAGGGAGAACATTATATAGGGAGAAGCGTTGTTGAGGACAATTAAAGAAAATATGGTCTAGAGTACCGTCCTCCAGACCACATTCACACAATGAATGATCCCGGATCCGGAGTTTAGCGAGATGTGTCGGAGAGCATGTGTGGCCAAGGCGTAGCCGACAGATGGTAGAGGTTACGCATTTACTCATGGACTTGTATTGAGAGAACCACGGTTTCGACGGAATTATCGGTTGAATTCTGCCTAACCATTTGCCTTTTAAATTGGTTGAGGAGTTCCATGCCAGGGACCAAGAGGAGAAAAGTGATTGTTTGGCCATAGGTACCAGGTCGTTGGTGTATAATGACATGTGATCCGGTAATCCAAGTGATTATTGATTGTTTAAAAAAAATCTTGAGTTGATTGAAGGTTGATGTTGAGTGTTGACCATGTGTTGACACTGTTGACAGTTATTATCAATATCAATCAATGTCCTATAATCATTTAGTTGTCAGTGTCATATTTGCTCCTGATCCTGAACTTTGATTGATGAAGTTTGAAGGGCAATCAGCTGTTTGAATTTCTGAGCTGTAAATGTATAAATTATTTTTTAAATTTATTTAATCAGACGCTAGTGTATTATTCGTGACGTTGGGAATTTAGCCTTCTAAATTCAGTATACTTCAAAGCTGTGCTTCAAAGAACGAAATGTTCCGACGTCTGCCAACGTTTTGCGTAATATCTAGGAGAATTGTGTGTGTTCCAAAACATAGACCCCCAGACCCGAAAGATATTGAAATACTTAGAGATTTCCTAAGCAAAAACAACAAAATACTATGTCTTACGGGGGCTGGAATTTCTACTGAATCTGGTGAGTGCCCTAACATTTGCATAGCTTTTAATTAAAATTACTTTGATACTCAAATAATTTAATTATAATGTCCTTCATAGGCATTCCTGACTACAGATCTGAGGAGGTTGGACTTTATGCCCGTAGTAATCACAAACCTATACAATACCAGGAGTTTGTTAAGTACCCTAAAGTGAGGCAACGGTACTGGGCTAGGAATTTTGTTGGATGGCCAAGATTTAGTAGTGTACAGCCAAACATTACACATTTGTCTATTACTAGACTTCAGGAGGTAATCCACTACTTACTTTTTGATAGGGATTCTATACTGGATGAGAATAAGGTTTTTTATCATATTTTAGGCTGGTAAAGTGACATCAATAGTCACACAAAATGTAGACAGACTACATCACAAAGCGGGTTCTAGGAATGTAATAGAGCTACATGGAACAGGATACATAGTGAAATGTTTGAAATGCCCATATGAGATTGACAGACATGAACTGCAGAAGAAAATGCTCATTGAGAACCCTGCGATGGAGAGTAACTTCAGTATGATAAGGCCTGACGGGGATGTGGAACTTTCAGTTGTAAGTAGAAGAATTTGTCTTATTTCTTCAAGTAAAGAATACTGCCAAAGTCCTAGGGTGGATCTTAGATCTATAGGATAGGATATGAACAGTATTGTATATGAATTAGGATATTTGAGAAGGCAATAATAAAAAATAGTTCACACAAACAAGGCCTATGTTTCTACTATAATAAGCACACAATGGTTAACATTCTAATCTAGGGTTAATGCACCTTCATTCAATAAGATTAGCTATCTATCTAATTAACACATTTATTGTATGGTCTGACATCAAAGATAAGCAAAGGTCGATTATTATACAAGTTTATTGAGAAATATTACAGGGTTAGTATTAAAGTATTATTTACGTTTCTTATAACAGGATCAGGTAGAAAACTTCAAAGTGCCTTTATGCCCCAAATGTGAGAGTCCTCTGAAGCCAGATATCATATTTTTTGGTGATAATGTGCCAAAATCAAGAGTGGAGCAAGTGAGAAACCAAGTGACATCAAGTGATGCTATCTTTGTCTTGGGGTCCAGTTTGACAGTATACTCAAGTTACAGGATAATATTGCAAGCTAAAGAGGAGAATAAGGGTATTGCTATATTAAATATAGGTCCTACAAGAGCGGATAGTATAATAGATATTAAGGTGGCAACGAAATGTGGAGATATACTACCAGAGTTGTGTGATTCTCTTTAGTACTTGATTTGAAGGTTTTATCGCAACTTAAAAAAAATACAAGTAACTGATATACACAAGAGTTACTATTTAGTTAAGTTATTGTAAGTGAAATGATTTAATCAACATCTCTGAGCTTTCTTCGAGTATGTCATTATGAGTAAGAACAGATATTCAATAATATTTTTTACTGTGTGTTATTGTTAATACATCTACCTCATTATTATGTGAAAAAACTTGTTAATTATTATGAAATGAATCAAATTAGTCTAAAATTTAATAAATAAAATTTCATAATATTTTGGCATTTCATTTTAATTGTAGAGAATATAAATCGAAGTTGGGATAAAAGACAAGAAAATGTCACAATGAAAATCAGGAACAGGACCTTATTTTACGCAAGAAAAAATAATAAGAGGAACAATCAAATATCGCGATTAATTCAGTTTTCAAGTACTTACTTAGAAGTTGACCAGACAATTGGTGTCTAGTCAAAATCTAATAAAAAGTATCTGAAAGGTATGCCCGAAAGAAGTTATTATTTCAAATGCTTCGTTTAAAATAAATAAACAATAGTGCCCCAATACTCAAAAGCATCTTTTTAAGTAATTACCTAATTCCATATTATTTTAACAACTGTATGGAATTAAGTACTACCTCACAAAACAAAAAACATTTGAGTATTATTAATTAATTCATCACAACAACTATATTATAATAACTAATAAAATAGTGATTGAATGATAAATCAGGAACATGTATCCAAGGCTTGCTGGTAAATGTATTGGTAAATAAATATAAAGAAAATGGAACATATAAATCAGATTCATAACATTGGAATGAAGTTGAATAACTTTGGAATACATTTCAGAATTTAGTATACGAAATTGGCAACTATATTTCATTCCAGCATTCAAGATAGATATTGTAAACATAAGTGAAAAGAGCCAAATAAGATTTCGCAGTATTATCTTTTAGGAATAATTAAATTGATCTAAGAATATGCAGCATTAAACCATAAATAATCGTTATTTTAAAATACATTAAGTAATTTTTTCGTAGTTATTTTGATAAATTGGAACACTTCCTCTTGAAGGATTCAACACCTTTACTATGGTTACTTAACTGTTGGCCCCCAATCCCTTTAGCAGTGACGACTTGATATTTCTTTCGTTTACAAAAACTATCTTGAGTGTGAAAATATATTATAGAAAATATAAAAATAAATGTATGGGAAAAGATGACGAATCGCCAACACTGCTACATCTATTTAAGGCTATTATTTATACTCTGAATGATGAACAAATGTACCTAATTTCACAGTTCAGTGGATATGTCAATGGAAAATTGTAAATGGGGTTGGTTTATAATCCAACTAGTAAAATTATAAAATGTGTCTACATTTTAAACTGTAGACAAACCATATTCAAATTTAAAGCATACCTTTCGATATTTTTTTCGTAAAATTATGGACGACGAAGGATCCAAATTATGAAAATCTATCATGCGTTAAATTATAAATGGTTTTGTACAGTTCACAATCTGTCTATAGTTTATAATCTGACGAGAAGATTGTAAACCAACGGTATTTACAATTTTCCGGTGACATATACACACTACACAGCACAGCATAAGAATGAAACAATGCTAAGGCTTATTTTTGTTAATAAAGCATGTTATTCGAGGTCTTAATCTTCTATAAATAACTTCAATATGATAATAAACTTTCCACAATATAAGGCGCGTGAACTTTACTTCAGTTACATTAAAATCAATACAATTGGACCCTGTCCATAACACTATTTGTTAAGCTAAAACTGTTAAATAAGCCCTTAGCTATAAAATCTAATATTATCGAATCTGTGCTGAATATAAATCTAGTTTACAAATAATATATTCGCGAGTGCATTAATACACGTGATTATATATAATCTGCTAATACTAATTTGTATCATACGAGTGTAAAAGTATTTATTATCTCCTTATTTCTTAGTTACGGCAGTGTTGTGTGACAATGTTACAGGAATCTGATTATATTACATAATTTTATGTATAATAGTTTCAACAGAACATATTAAAACTTGGCGGTCGTATTCGTAAAACTGTAGAATAACAGCAGTTTTAAAATGTTGTTGAAACAGCATAATACTAAATATACCACAAGTTGTTCTGTTCAACACACACTCAACATATTGTGTCTTATAATATAACAGTGGCTGGCTATTCAGTTAGCTAATGCACTAAGCCCGACAGACTATAATAGGCCCTTAGTTATACATCTGCCTTTGGGACTACATCAGCTAACTGAATGGCTGTGTACTGTACATTAATTTACAAATCCTAATATTTTAACACCATTACATTAAAAAGCTAACAATTTGAGGAGGTATTTTAGTTTTTACGCATCACTATGGAAACTAATTGAATTGATTAAAACTAGCAACTTTTTAGTATCATACAAGATATTGTAAAACCTATACAATCATAATTATTTTACTCATATGTTCTGAATAGGCTATATTTTACTCATTAAATATTTGTACTAGGTTGTTTAACTGTTTGAATCACTATATTATTATCAGCATATAATTGGCTGCTACAGAAATGTGAAAAGAATTTAAAAAATGTGGATATAAAATTCAACTTATTGAGGTCACATACCAATGCTGATGTTACATTTTATTTGAATGATGGTACATACTTAAAAAAGAATAACGGAAGATATTTTATACAGATAGGCCTACTAAATTGTTTAATAAAAGATACATGAATAAAGATGCCGCAATTTCATAATTTGACAATGTTTCTAATACATATATAGAGCAGGCAGGGGTTTTATAAAGAAGTGTGCTTTTCAGTAGAAATGTAGCAATAGTGTTGACACAGTGTAGTAGGTGTATAAACTATACTTCATACACTGTAGCATGGATGACAGCTTGTCACTCAAGAAATCTATTGACATGACAGGCGTCACCAGCACCATGCTACTGAGTAAAAAGGTTAGTTTGTATCACATCAAGTAAATCTCAGGTATGAATACTGTGTAACACATAGCCAGTAAATGGAAAGCAACAAATGAAGAGTCGAAATAACTCATTAATCTTAAATAATAAACACAACTTGCTACTCTTACCAGTCTTAAAATCACATTAACATCGTAAATTGTATAGTCACTAGATTATAACCGTAATACTAGTATCGTCGTTGGTTGTCACGGGTGGGACATTATAAGAAGTAGTCCGCTTGTGGTTTCTTCGAGGGCACGCCCCGAGACTCCTGCGGCGCCGCCTCGAATATTGTGAACTCACGTTGGAGATTCTCATTTAGTTCTAAGATTGCAGCTACGTTTCCGCATCTGTAATAAAACGCAATTGTTACATGTATCTAATGATAATAAAGTTAAACCTATTCTTCGCAATGGCATCAAGCAAGTAGCTATTATTTCATTTAACTGTGAGGAGAAAGAAGAAAAACTTTTTAGCTTTCCACTTTCGTCCGCTATGTAAACAAAGTAGATATTATCTTCAAATTCAATTAAGTAAATGATCACAACTGACAAAGAGCTAAGGCATGGCCTACATATCGGCGGGAAAATTTGTAAGGATAGATGTATTTTGCACACATGAGGATAAAATTGCTGGATGCTGGTAGTATGAAGCAAATACCTGTAACAGTAATTAGGCGCCGACCACACAGTGAGCACGGTTTCATTGAAGTGCCATTTATAGCCTTCCATAACCAACTGGTGAGCGCGACAGATCATATCAATGTCATTGGAGACATTGAACTGCGCGACCACGTCCGAGCCGAAGAGGTAGCCGGCGCCGCGCGGAGACACACCCCAGCCTTGAGTGTCTGGAACATGGTGTAGTCAATAAAATTGAGGGAATATATAAAACTTACAGTAATCACATTTGCAATAATATGTAGAGAACAACTTGGCAGTTTATTTATACTTTATACTTCATGAAAGAATTTACGTTAACCATCAATGGGGCTTTAGTGTGCTTCAGTTATCATGTGTGAGGATAATATTATATACAAAAAAAAATAGAAATGATTGCTTTCCTAGAAATCTGTACAGTTTGAGGAATAATACAATACAATACAGTAATATCTTCTATGAGCTACGCAATAATTGCGTAGGTACATACTTAAAATCGCAATAATATTTGTAAGTTTGGGTCACTTCCAACTACTAATAAATGGCAAATTGTTTCAAGTAATCAATTATGATTTGAAATTTAATGACTTCATTGACAGTAACCCTTGTGTTGAGTGGCAATAGTCTAAAGTTTTGACTATTAAATACCTTCTGGATCGCTCCACAACAAGTCACACATGGGTCCATCATGCGGTACTTCTTGCTTCCTATCAATGGTACGTATTTGGTCCAACGTTTGTATCGACGGACTGAGGCCGCCGTGCACGCAGAATATCCGTCCGTCGATTATTGCTGACAATGACAGGTAGTCAAATATTTCTGTGCAGTATCTAAAATAAAGTAACAAAATGTGTTCATTAGGTATCAAAACTACAATATCAAAGGTGAAAAATAGGCTGAATTATGGGCAATTTTTTGATTTGGATTATATAAAGCTATGTGTCCGTTGGCAAGCAAATATGTACTTTCAAATTAAGAACTGTGTTCATTGAATGCAATGTGACTTGCACCAAGTCACAGAAACATGCAGAAATCAAATTGTTCACCCAAATAGACTTACACCTACTTGTAGTACTTATTATTCTGTGCTTACACATTAGAAGTCGTTATTGAGTGTAATATCTAATACTTGCGCAATTTGTAGATACATTGATTAAAGTGACAATTAGGTTTCAAGTGAAATTATATTAGAAGAATAATTTAATTTAAGTTTTTAGTACAAATAATTTATGCTTTTGTTAAAAGCAAAAATATTAAAGAACTCACCTCCAAACTGTGATTGAACCATATTTCCTAAGACACTCATCATAGAAGCCATATACTTGCGTGATCTGTCTGGACTCATGGTTGCCTCTGATCAATGTGATCCGATCTGGGTAACGTACCTGAACATATAATAAAGTTACTTTACTACATAGTATAAAACAAAGTCGCTTTCCGCTGCTTGTCAGTCTCTATGTATGCTTAGATATTTAAAACTACGCAACGGATTTTGACACAGTTTTTTTAAAATAGAGTGATTCAAGAGGAAGGTTTATATGTATAAAAATTCCCGAAATTCCAATGGGAAAGGGCACAACGCGGGTATAGCCGCGGGGCGCTGCTAGTATTCTTTATAAAAATCCTTATATATTGTAAATGAAAACCCTCTGACGTATTTAGATTAGCATATCAGTGTCAGTAATAGTTTAAACGTACTCACACGGGTTTTTTCGTGTTATAAACTTAATAAAGCAAGTAATAACTTACTTTTTATTTCCCGACGTTTCGAGGGGATTGCACCTCTCGTGGTCGCGGGTGAACTCAAGTTTATAACACAAAAAACCCATGTGAGTATGTTTAAACTATGTGTTCAAATCGTGTAAGTTTTAAAAAGACCAGTGTCAGTAATAGTAAGTAAGTGATGATCATGAACAAAATTTTAGGCTTTTCAACCCAAAGGTTTCCTGGGAATGGAATAAAACCCCAGAGAAATTTAAAGCGCATAGCATAATCATAATATCAAGATTGTTTATTACTATAATTAGTGTGGGGCGCAGGTTGGTAGAGGAAGTTAAGCCATGTTACATTTAATACTCCAATAATAGGATAAGTCCATTTCACAGAAATTGTTTTGCAGGATACATAGTACAAAAGTACATTTGTAGAAAAAATTAGGAAATCACATTAGGTATGTACTAATTAAATGAATTTAAATAATGTAAAATGAATTCATAAATCTTACCTTCAAAGCTAATAATAATAAGAATGTCTCTACTGAATAGAATCCTCTATCTACGAAGTCTCCCATGAATAAATAGTTGGTCTCGGGCACATCCCCGCCTACTTTGAATAATTCCTTTAAATCATAGAACTGGCCATGGATATCGCCGCACACCTGAAACATTAATACATATCACTCATAAATATTGTACCGCTCATTTCATGTGGTTTTATATTCAAGAATATAAATGTTGGTGCATAATGCCCATTGCAGCTATGTTTGAACATAAACCAAATTTGAAATATTTGTTTGCGATCTTTTCTCTTCTGGTATATTCTATTCTTGCTTTTCAAAACAGCTATAGTTTGTTTTTCAACATGGCTTATAGTGCATGCCATGTACTAAGATCACTACGTAGCATATATGGCTCTATTATCATTAAACTGTTACATGCCCTGGTAAATTATACATTTGTTTGTTTGACAGAGCACACTTGATTAATGAGATGTTTACATGTATATGACCAAATTGGCCCTTGTATTTGGCACTATATTGTTCATTATTATCATCCACAACATTGCACTTCCCCATCTCAATTGCTCTAGAGGTGACTTCAATAAAATGAGTCACCATTTATTATTCAATCAAAGCTATGAACATAACATCTCAATTGATAGTTTCCTTCCTAGTCTATTATGAATATCCTCAAATATTGATATATGTTGCGAATTTTATCACAAAATTCGTGAATAAATCTCAAAACATGATAACATGACAACAAAACATGATGAATATAAACAATGATGAATAATATAGGGACTTGTTGATTCGTTGACAAATGAATATGGATGTGATCGAAGTATATCAAAGCAGATGTCTTACCGTCACGGGAGAATCAACTCTTTGGACATTGCTCTCTTCAACTAAAATCTCCCGAGCCTTGGCACAGAGCGCCTTCACCTCGGCCTCCATTATAATTTCGCATCGTTTCAGTTGTTCTATTTGTCGGTCCAAATCACTCGTATCAGACATTTTCATTTAATTTCTGTTTATCTCAGTAATTGAATCTGAAAGTATTGGTAAAGCTAAAAAAGTCACGTATAAATAAATTGTACATAACGGTTATCCCATCAGCAATATACAATGTCAAGTGTTTGTAGGCAAAATATTATAAGTAAAAATGAAAACTTACTTTTAAATATAACTTATCGATAAGGGGAAAAATATGTAGAGTTGAATTATTAGAATATCATTTCCAAACAATCACATCACATTAAAAACTCGCAACGCAAAGCAAAGCAAGCACAGACCAAGAAACTAAAAGAAAGACTGACAACTCCATACATTCTGAGTGACGCGATAGGCGGCCATTGATTTGGGGGCAGCCGAGGGAGATGACTGTCACCCGTCTCACTTCACCCACACACGCAAACAAATCTCACTCACACATGCTTAGGCCTTAGCTCACTGTGGTGGTGGTAGCACAAAAACTAATGATGCTGAATTTCAGTTAAATCGGTAATAGTACTTACCGATTTTTTGGTAATAAAAAAAATCATGACACGTTAAATTATGTTTATTATTATATTGGTACATAACATCATTTTTTATTTATTCAACTACATACTACAAGTACAATATTAAATATTATTTATACAATACCAATTCTCTAAAAATTACCGGTTATTTGAGACAGGAAATAAAAAAGTTTACATTGGATTAATGCCAATTTCCTTAAATTAACCGCCCAAACATTTAATCACTACAGCAGTCACCAGTGCTGTGGGGTGTAACAACCCCATAGCATACATGTTGTTCTGTTTGTCTCGCTGCCTAGCTGCCTGCTGGAAGCTTTTCAGTTTTTTTAATGTCTTGTCTGTTTTCCACCTGAAGCAAACATATTTATTTTTTATTTAATGAACACATAAATACTTATTTGTTAGACGGCCCCTAGACCTACAATAACATTGTACAATAAATTTAATTGTGCAATAAGATTGAATTGCGTTTTGAATCCAAACGGTCCCGTTCCCGTGGGAATTTCGGAATGAAAAGTAGCCTATAACCTTCCCGTTGAATGTGGCTATCCATTACAAAAAGAATTTTTCAAATCGGTTCAGTAGTTTCTGAGATTAGCGCGTTTAAACAAACAAACAAACAAAACAAAACAAACTCTTCAGCTTTATAATATTAGTATAGATATTCAATATTGCGCAATATAATTGATCGTCTAGAGGCCGCCTTATGATTAAGATAATGTTATGGTACATATTTGATTTTTCTATATTCCTCATTTCTTATAAAAAAATTAATACTACTAATATACTAACACTCTCTTTATACATGTCCATTGTTCTTTGTTTAAAATAAATGTATATTTATTTATTTATTTATTTATTAGACACTACAACAATATAATCACTTTGCACTTACAATTAACTTATAAATAATGTATGTTCTGAGTGACATATCTTTACAGTAGCGTACAACATTCTATGCTTTACAAATCAAACTAACAAAAGAAAAAAACTGAATAAACATTAAAAAAGTAAACAGATAAAATATAAATAGAATTGTGCATACCTGCATAGACATCAAGCTCAGTATAGTAGTCCATCGCCCCATCTTGTTTGGTCTCGAGTACTGCTCTACAATTGACATGAACTTCCACAGGAATGTATCTGCAATATACAAGAAATAAACAATTATTTAACTACATACGGTGAATTTGGAGATGCGACTCCCTTATAATTCATATATATGTTAAGAGGTCTTTCATATGATGTATGTATATGTTATTCTTATTGGAGGTGGGCTCATTTATACTTGTCCATTTTTCTCTATTTTTATAAATGTACTAGCATCGCCCCGCGGTATTACCCGCGTTGTTCCCGTTCCCGTGGGAATTTCGGAATGAAAAGTAGCCTATAACCTTCCCGTTGAATGTGGCTATCCATTACAAATAGAATTTTTCAAATCGGTTCAGTAGTTTCTGAGATTAGCGCGTTTAAACAAACAAACAAACAAACAAACAAACAAAACAAACTCTTCAGCTTTATAATATTAGTATAGATAGTAGGAATTGTGCATACCTGCATAGACATCATAATAGAATAGTACAGTAGTCCATCGCCGCTTCTTGTTTGGCCTCGAGTACTGCTCTACAATTGACACGAACCTCCACATGGAGAAAGTATCTGCAATAAACAAGGAATTAACAATTATTTAACTACATACCGTGAATTTGGAGATGCGACTCCCTAATAATTCATATATATGTTAAGAGGTCTTTCATATGATGAAAATGAAAATATTTATTTCAGCAAAACAATTTTCCTTAAATATAACGCACTTATGTTCTGCTGTTATCTTAAAATTATTAAGGTACATAATAAGCAGGTATACAAACGAAACATATTACAACAAATAATAATTTTACAATATTGATATGTTTTGCTGTGAGGATGTGTCAAGGAGACATAACGATGATACCCACACTAGAAATAATCTGTATCGTGGGTACCTATACGATTAACAATACAATTTTTTGAGCCTCAACTAACAATACATTGAGTTAACTAATTGTGAATTAACTAATGATGTATGTATATGTTATTCTTATTGGAGGTGGGCTCATTTATACTTGTCCATTGTTCTCTATTTTTATAAATGTATAGTAGGAATTGTGCATACCTGCATAGACATCATAATAGAATAGTACAGTAGTCCATCGCCACTTCTTGTTTGGTCTCGAGTACTGCTCTACAATTGACACGAACTTCCACATGAAGAATGTATCTGCAATAAATAAAAAATGAATAATTATTTAATGAATAAACCCTGAGCAAAACAAAGATTTAAAACGACATTGCAAGTTATCATCCAGTAGCAAATCAGCGTGCGGGGTTTCACCCCCGTTGTATAAATAGGCGAGGTTTCTCTCGCGTTAAAAAACCGACTTAGCCTAGGCTATCTTTCAAAATCTTATCCATTGTACTAAATAATGTACCAATTTTAATCCAAATCAGTTCAGTAATTATTGGGTGAAAGAGGAACATCCATAAAGTTTAGTAAAGTAAAGTATTAGCCTGTAATGTCCCACTTGTTGGGCAAAGGCCTCTCGTCTCACTGAAGATATCAGTACAGTGAGGAGGTTTCAGGCGTAATCACCACGCTTGCCTAATGCGGGTTGGTGATCTCAAACCCGAGCTATGTTTGAAAAGTAGGAAACATGTTTTCGCTCGACCTGGGAATTGAACCCGGGACCTCAGTCTTGGCAGGCGAGTGCACATACAATTAGACCACCGAGGCGTTACATACATCCATAAAAAAATTAAAATATTACATACCTAATAATTGTAACAAAACAGCTATGTACTACGCCTTCGCGTTGATCTGTAGCTCGCTCCCTTAGTGACCTTGTTCTGGATCAACGCCTCCATTTCAGCATCTTTGGGTCTGGAATCAGAATGATGAATTCGGCTATTAAAATTAATGCACCACTGTTTAACTTGCATTCGTATAACAAAAAGCCAAAATGCTTTAAAAAATGTTTCCTTGTGGAGCGAACAATTATACCAAGAAGTATCAATTTTTTGCTCCAAACGCCTGGATCAAAGTTGGATAAATGTGGACATTACACATGGATGGAAGGGCTCTATCAATAATATAAATGGACTGCCAAACAATCTGGCTTAAAGTACTAGAAGGATAAAATAATCTACGGACATCTGAATTATACTCTCTCAACACTATCAATGAATGGGAAGCGTCATTTTCAGCAATCAAGGCCTGAAGACAAGACATAAATTATTCTACATTAATTGTAACACCCATCACATTAAAAAACCCCCAGATATTGAAACCGCCTTCTGCTTTTTGAAATCTGTTAGTGTTTGCTAGCTAAGTACATAGATAGTACAGGTAGTCAAATGTCTGAAAATACATATTATTGGAGGATTGTAACCAATCCTTCATTATTATGTGTTTATCAATTGTTTGTGATTGTTTACCTTCATCTTGTCATATGATGTTGGGTTTATATGTCTGTCCGTTAGTTTTGTACAACGGGCTCGTCCTCCAGCTCCATCTACTTGGTATAGGGAATTGATAAATTCCAATTTGGCTCTCTGGTCACCTAAAAGTAGATCTTTTTTTAAAAAGTTGTTACGTACACATTTCAATAGGTGAGGGACATCATAGATGTGATAAAGTTTGCTATTATCAATGTAATAAAAAATATTATCGGAAATTTGGCTATTACAACGAAGAAGATCTGCTCTGGACATTATCGTCTTGAGTAGAAAATGTACTACCACTACGGAGAGATGGCATTATAAGATCGAAATTCAGAACAGGAGTACTAGTGCTAAGGGGATGTGAAGAAATGTCCGTCTGTATGTTAGGCACAATATGCGAAGGCCGGATGACTGTGAAATTGAAAGACGTAATAATTTCTAACAGCATATTACTGTGTACCTGACTGTGTTGTGTATAGTTGTTACAGGTACAGGTGGTAAATTTAACATGGGGACAGCGTCTACAGTCAACCGTTGAAATGAGGAGTTAGCAATGATAATATGGTTTGGAATAAAATGTAAATGACATATACGCAAATTCTTATACTGTACTTATGAATAATCTCTTAATTTCGGACATACCTTCAACCATTTTACCATAATCGGCTTCGAGTATGGAACACAACACAAAAAAACTTTAACTGGGAGCCCCTGCTGTAGCACCCAGGGACAAAACAGTAGCAAACCATTTTGTAACACTTATACACAACACAATAAAATGTTTACGACGGATTTGCAGATTTTGCATACGGAAAAAAACCGACTACATAGCAAAAAGACCGGCAAAACAAAACAGAAGTGAAACTGAAAAATTAAAGATGGATGACTTGATGTGACGCTTTAAATTATTTTATTATTTATACAATAATACACTCAGTCGTCTGTGTGAGTACTTTTGCATGTTTCACTCACACATGCCGTTGCCCCTGAATCGTGTTGTCCTTCTTAGATTTTCAAACAAAAGAAAGAGATAGATATAGGATCACTATAGAGTTAAGCTTTCCATCGAAGTTGCCTCGCGCTGAAAGCAAGCACATCCGCCATTACCACATGAACGAATGAATGAAATAGATAATAGATATGAATGAATGAACATAACAAACGTTCATACAGTAGAGACAAATTGAAAAGGTTTACACGGTCAAACCTTTATTTCTTTTCTGACTGATGGAGTAATTTAGCTTTGTTTTATACTCTATGGAATGAGTTCCTAATTAAGCGCTATCCACACATTTCCGGGAACTCGTCCCTGCCGTGTTCCGTCAGGGACGGGGAAAAAATCGGTTACGTACAAATTGTATGAACTGGTTCACACAGCTCCGTGTCAGGCGTCAGTGTCCCGCCCGGAGCACGCTCGGTCGCACGGTCGCTCTGACAGTGCTATCCGATTTTTGTTAAAGTTAATGATTTATCTGCATGTGCAACATGAATACAGAAAGGTTGATAGAACTTGTACGGCAGAATGCTATACTTTACGATCTTCGTAATCCACATCGACATCGTGTTATGTGCGTATCAGCTAACGACACAGATTACACTGATACCGATTTCCCTGATATGTGTGAACACGGGTGACGGATGGCACGTCCCTGACGGGAACACTGAAACGATCTACTCGGAACACGGATAGCCCTGACCCGGAAATGTGTGGATAGCCCTTTAATCAATAGATTTGTCATGTCAGTCAATTGATTGTCATTTCAGTGTCATTTTGATTCTGAAGTTTGTTTTGGTTATCGATTGTTGGTCGAGTCGGAGTTGAAGAAAATAAATATTTATTGAAGTGCTGTGATTAAAATACGATTTTCTGTGCAACTACATTGCATTTATTGGATTCTACAATGGGGAATATCCACACCGTTGGTCCGAATGAGGCACTGATAGTTTCAGGTAAGACACTTATAGGAGAAGCTTCATTTTTGAATTTGTTTACATTCGATGTTTTTGTTTTAAATATATGTTTTCAGGCATTTCTTCTAATTCATGTTCGAGTCTATTGAATATTTTTGCATCCAATTAGTGGGAGAAGTCTTAAGATCAGTATAATCTAAATAGTTCGTAGAGTACATATGAAAATGAATTGGTTAATTGTCTCTTATTAATTCCATCGTTTCGACGCCTTGAAAGTGGGTGTGTAGTTTTAATTATTATTGTGTAACATCGGGCGGCATGGTGTGTGCGTCATTCATTAAACAATTACGCGGACTATAGATAGTACTATGTGTAGTAAATAGCCGTACTTTATCTATGCCATACCTGAGGACCTTATATTATACCTGTTCCGTCCTTTTAAATAAACACCAAGCTCTCTAAAAAGTGAGTTGAGTATGGAAAGAAAAGTTACTTAGATAGGGAGCTATCTTTACTAAGTAGTAGGTACCAGGTTTTTTATTCTACCTCCATGAGATATTCCTGAGCCATCAGCACTAGGTTAAATCTATTTATAACTATGAGATCAACAGCTTTTCGTTTCATAATTGAACAGCTCACTATCATGTTTTCCTTTTTTTATTATCTTGGAATTTTACATTAGAAGCATAGAATCTGTACCTATACTTATGGTAATTCATGCAGATGCAATGATTCATATTGTCAATAACAAAAATATGATCTATTTATATTCTGATTATATGATATCTCTGAAGATAAACCTACATATGGAAGAATCACCATACAATAAGTCAATAACATAGCCTCTATACATATTATATTAAAGCAAGTATATTATCATTGAAACACATATCTAGCAACTATTCTCTGTATGTTCTGAATGACCACACTCATTAAATTCAAGGACTTTTATTTTCATAACAATGCACAGTGATACCCAAGTCATACACTGTGTAAATTATGTTCAGAATGTTCAGATAAGATAAAAAGTATTAGCTATGACTACCTAATCTTAATAAAAACATAGTCAGTATATGAACACTTATACTTACTATGAGAACACTTATGCTTACTAGAATAAACTTAGTATAATTTATTTATTTTACATAGTACTAACTATAATATTCCCCATTGTGACTTAATCATATCAGCTGCTTTTTCACCGATCATAATAGCTGGTGCATTTGTATGAGCTGCTAGGGTTCTTGGTATAATACTGCTGTCTACTACTCTTAAGTTCCTTACACCATATACCTTGAGTTCTGGATCTACTATAGCTTCAGGGTCCGTCTGGGGACCCATTTTACAAGTAGCTATTTGATGGTGAAGAGTAGAAGTCACTGTCCTAACAGCACACTCCCAATAGTTGTCACTTCCAAACTTGTATTGCCTGCAGTTAGGGAATTTCTTCTTATGTAACTTTGCTCCATACTTTTGGTAAGGCTCCGTCCGAACTATTTTGATAATATATCGTATAGCGGCGACCATCGTCGCTGTGTCTCTCGGGTCGGTTAAATAATTACCGTACATTGCTAAGTCTTCAAATGGATTTTTAGATTTTAATCTCAAATAACCTCTTGATTTAGGATGAAGTAACATGAATAAGATTGAAAATGTATCAATATTTTCTATAGGTTTGTAAGTGTCTTGGTAAAGCCAGTCGGCGAGGTGAACGCCTCTAGCTACGACCAATCCGTCATCGGAAGCGAATGACGCACAGGCCCCTAGCAACTCTATATCGGGATACTCACCAATTTCATCAGATACATTAGTTTTTATGTACCCGATTGTTTCTACGCCCCCCAACGAGGATATAGGCCCGTCACCATACTGATCGTATTGCAATACATTGTCAATGGTTGCTACTCGTTTTTCTAATAGTGTAATTCTGGTAGTGTTCAAAACAAATGCTAGTGCTGGGAATGAGATATGGTCGTATAAAGTTTGGCCGACCCGTAAATCTTGTATGACTGGTATGCCGAAAGATTGTAAATGGTCCCGTGGTCCTATTCCTGACAACATCAATAAATGCGGCGATTCGATTGGTCCGGCAGACAAAATTACTTCCTTCTTGGCCCTAATTTGGTAAAGTCGTCCTCCTCTTTGAAATTCCACACCATACGCAGTCCTTGTATTTGGATCTATTAGTACTTTGGTTACTCTACTGTTAGGTAAAATGTGTAGGTTTTTTCGTTTCTTATGGTCGTGTAGGAATGCTCTAGCGCTGCTCACGCGGCGTCCTCGGAGCATTGTTGCTTGGATGTAGCTGAAACCGAAGCTGTCGGGACTGTTGTAATCTACTTTGCGATTTCCCAAAATTTTACCGGCATCCAAGAAAGCTTTTGCCAGTTTTGATCTGAAACACGTAAAGAAACAATTTGAATTTATTAATTTTGTACGACATGATATGAATAATTGCATAACAATTGAAACTTACTTGAATGGTATGTATTCTACATTCAGCTCGCCATTGCGCCCGTGCCAAGGAGAGTCCTGTAGACCTCTCAGATTGGCTCGTTCCGATTTTATGTAATAAGGCATAACTTCGTCATAGGACCTGCGGACACAATTAAGATTATTTTTTATCGTACACAGAGGCATAGGTTTGAACGTAAATATTATAGTAACGATAATGAAACCTAATATTTGCAGTATTTATTGTTGTTACTATCTCAACTTAATTTACTTATATTGACTTGAACACGTGAAACGTGATTATAATTATCATCGATGAACGTTAAATAAAACATGTTTGAGTGTAACGACCTGACCCCAGACCAGATCAAAGGTTCCGAATGGTCTTATAAAAGAGTAATGTAAAGTGAAGTATTAGCCAGTATGTTCTACTTTTTTGCGGAAAATATTAAGAGAGTTGAGTTTAGTTTCATTGTTAAAAGTGGTGTCATACCATCCATAGTTTCCGTCGCGCGCGATCCTGTCCCAGTCTTCCTTAAAACCCCTGGTGTAGATCATGTAGTTGACCACGCTGCTGCCTCCAACAGCTTTCCCTCGTGGCCAGAAACATCGCTCATCTGTCATTCCTGAAATTAAGAAATTAAGGACACAATTTATATATTGTTTTGACATTGAAAAAATAATGATGTTTGAGAGATAGATGACTTGTTAGCAATCATAGTCAAGTCACAAATATACACAAAAATGTGATTTAATTACCACTCCAAAACTATATGGGATGTGTAAATACTATTCAGCATATTGATGACAAATTGACTGCTTGTACTAGTTTATTATGCAAAGGGCCCGGAGGTAAATATGCACTCGAGTCCAAAGTTTTATGTTAGTGCATGTACTGTTTATACGACTCAATGGCACCAACAATGTCATGCATTTTAATGTTAAACCATTGTTTTTAAATTATATGTCTTAACTCTTGGCATGCAACCTTTACGAAAGTTAGGGTACTAAGTATTGAGCAGCCTATGTACTTAGGTTAAAGTACCTTGAAATGTGTTTCCATGCATTATTTAAAATGAACCACAATGATATCTACTTGGAATCTTTCTTTCCTTTTATAACGGCTAGTCTATGTTTGTCTATCTATGATCTGTCTGGAGTCTGGAGCCTGAGAAACCACGACAGACTAATAAATCGGACCCATCCTTGTTACTTGTGTTACACTTATAATGATTTTATATTAGCTAAGCTCTCTTCAGTGGGTCTAGCTGTGTATTCTAGTATAAAAAAGCTGAAGAGTTTTTATTTGAGTTTGAGCGCTATTATCTGAAATCTTTTATATATATAGGTGACTTTATATAATCCGAAATTCCCACGAGAAGAGCACTATGCTGGCAAAACCATTGCTAGTAGTTATATTTCATCACGTTTAATTCATCATAGCAATTATATGCACACATAAATCACTTTTCACTAGCAAGCATATCATTATGTTATCATAAAACTCACCCATACAAACGCCGGGCTGGTGTTCCATCAGATAAGGCCACACGAAGCTGGTCTGCTGCAGCAGCGGCGCCAGTATCGGGGCTGCACTGAACCAGGGCTCACCCCCACCGGCCTCCAGTAAGAGCACTGAGGCCTTCCTGGACTCACTGAGCCTTGCAGCCAGCACACTCCCGGCTGACCCAGCGCCGATGACGATGAAGTCATATTCCACTAGAGGTCCTTTGAAATCTGAAACATTACATTATTAAACTTAATATTAAAATATGTAGACCCAGTATAACCCTTGACAAAAATCTCCGATTTATATCTTTGAAGTTGTTTGTATAGCTCTCAAATGGGTCAGTCGATTTTTATTAAATTTCCTTGTCAATATTTTCCGTCACTGAGATACAGAACCTACCTAAGAGTACTAACGAACTAGCGATTTACCTTGTAAGACCTAAATTACTTGTTCTGACAGGTCGTGATATAAACTGGTCTGCAAACTAATCACTAAATCAAAATAAATTATAATTTGCTTCCTAACTGTTTACTAATAACTATGTACCCTTCCGCCACTGAGAACCATTTGCTAGTGCATTGTACTCACTTCATTATACGTAATTAAGCTGACCTTAATATTTTTTTCTCGAAACATTTAGTTATATTTTTTTTCGAGTGTCAATTTAAATAAATTAATTTTAAGAACGTATTACACGGAAATATGCTGAATGGTGTGACGTTAGACCATTAGCTATTTGCCTTCCCCGACCTTAATACGCGAAGTTCAAGTTCTCTTATAAGACGTTGAACTTCCATTAAAGTTTTATAAAGTTAAATAACAGTTACGTACGATATGTAGGTAACAGTTACGATATGCAAAGTAAGGGTCAATGCGATTTCGTTGCATAATATTCTTTATGTATCCATTTGCGATATTTTCAGACATTTGAATTCAATTAAACTTTCAGTGGTTAAAAAAGGTTTACGTGATTCAAAGAAATCCATGTATGTTTTATTGTGGCATAAACTAATACATATTTTTACCCCAATTAAAAAAAATCTGGTATAAGCCTTAGTAAAAAATAAGGGACATACAAATAGGTGAATATAATCATGAGTAGTAGTGTAGTATAGGGTCACTAATAGAGGAACGTAACGGAAAGCATTGAATAAATAAATACAAGTTCTTCTTTGTTACGCTCACTGAAGCGTATTAAACGAGCAGATTAACTAGTTGAACTAACATTTTTTAAACGTATGTACTCGTAAGTAAATATAATTCTATGGCATAAATATCATAAAGAATACAAAAACTTGTTCACCATATTTTATTTTTATTTACTCGATTTAAAAAAAATATTAAATGAAGGAAATATTTAAAAGTAAAATTAAACCTTTATTTCGTATTTGGTAATAAGAAAATTATATTCAGTTTAAAAAGGTAAAAATAACAATAATGCCTGTAAATGCAACCTGCTGGGAAACGGCACTTCATCTCATTGAACACATCAGTACAGTGAGCAGGATTAGACGTAATCACTTCAAAAACATAAATAGATATGCCACACTGTTGCATATTTACTTTGTTCTACATCTTACAGTACACCTTTAAAATGACTATATAATCCAAAACTCACCTTTAGGTAAATCGTATTTATCTCTAACCAGCGTATAAATATCTTGCTCAGCCGGGTTCATATGCAGAGTCGGGGTACTTTTCATCACTTCCAGTATTCTGCTCTTAACTGTACTTTTAGAATATCTCTTTTCTCTGCTGTTCTCCTCACAGTATTCTCTGCAAGGTATTGGCACTGCATATTCTTCATTCGCAAATAGTTCCTCTGCTATCGTTACTTCTTCTTCTTCATTGTAGAGTTCGCCAGTAACAGTGGTTGTTATTAAAACTAAACACAATACGTATATTTTATCCATTGCTGCGACGTGATGTGAACTTGACCGTGCACAGCGGTCTTATGATACTGATCCAAGTTACATTTTATTGCGTGAGTTTGCAAACAATTTTAACTTTAAGCTTAGGAGCTTGTTTGTTGTGTGTTGCTAGTGCGAGAGACGAGTCTCATGTGATTTGTTTAAAAAATACTTATTTATTTTTGATCATTAATCACTTCCTAATCCTTTAAGGTACATATTCTTTTATTTATTCTTTCTCAAGTCTGAGATATAAAATTGCAACGGGACTTCATGCACTTGTATTGTTTTTATTGTTTGTTAATTTAATTATTCTATCATTGTTCTATAATATTTAATTTTCTAGCTACAGTGTTATCATATATTTGCGTAAATAACAGTTGCTTGTATATGATATATTTAATACACTTACATATAATAAATTACTATGAGATGAAACATGACCTTAACATACTAAAGGCTATGTAGGTCTAGGTATTTAGGTACTTATATTATTAAGAAAAACTAATTATTAGATTCTTAGGTCTTTCATAAAGTATCGGCCTCTAAATCCCACCGTTGGGCAAACGCCTTTGCTCTCTGAAGTCAGTCTAATACTATCTTAGCACTTTAAATAGGGTATGTTTTTCCCTAAACTCTTGGTTTACTAACATCCTGGCAACTCATTTCTTGAGCCGGTTTATTTATGTACTATGTTTTATATGTGTTTCTATGTTTATATGTGTTTCTAATAATTAATTAATTCATTGAACTCACGTGACTTAATTTATTTTTTTATCGCCTAATAAATAACGTAAGTATAAAATTATAGATTTATATTTATAAACGAATAAGTAAGTTCGTGTATGTTAGTGACCAACTCTGGGGCTGGAGTTTAAACCTTGAAGTGGTTTAGCAACCGGGACCGTGCCGAAGCACGCTAGTGCTTGGATAAAATGCCACTATAAAACGAGTAATACTCCATTGTACAAAAACATTATTTTGAAATATCTTGTTTAATGAATAAGTTGTCCGTAATAGCATTGACTCCGAGTAGCTTTTTAATTGGGTTTGGCAAGCATTCATTAATTTCCTATCTACAATGTTTTAATTTCCCATATTAGAAAAACCGTTAATGTTGTATTACATTTAATAATTTAACAAATACTCTCTCCGTATGGCCAAACCTTTCTCTCCTAATTGCACCAACAATACTTTCATAATGATACGAGTATCAGAAGGGGTCCGTTACAGTGATTATCTGAATATTCCGGACATGTGATTCATGTTAGGGTCGATGGACTTGCAACCGGTAAACGGAATTAACAGTTTCATGATTATCTTAAATCCTTTTTTTAGGGTTCCGTAGTGAAATGGCAAAAACTGAACGGAATAGCTTCGTCATGTCCGCCTATCTGTCTGTCTGCATGTTACAGTCCTTTTTTCGGAATTTATAGGTGCTACATGGTTGAAATTTAGAGCGTACGTGTATTTGTGAACCTCAAAACAAAAATTCACTTCACTCATTACATTACATATATCTGAAATATGGAAAAAAATCAAGAGATTAAAGCCGTGTGAGGTAACTTTGGATAGTTATTAAAAATACTTTTTTTATTTAGATAAAATTCTGTACCTTTCTAACTTTTTAACTAAGGAGTATACAATTCTAAAAATAATTCGAAATATAGAACTCAATATAGACTTCAAACGAAAGTTGGTTTGAGCAAACTTAACTTTATGTCCGAATAAGTGGTAATATAATGGCGTTACTGAATGTATGAAGGTCACAAATAAAGTTTTTACGGAACCCTTCATAGGTGAGTCCTACTCGCCCTTGGCCGGTTTTTTAAAGAAAACTGTGTGTAATCGTCGGTTGTTGTCAGTTGATGTCGGAATGGCAGTATATTAATTTGTCCATCAAATTTAGCGAAATTAAAGGTGTTTATATGTCGGTTTATTCCGTTAGGCATGAAGCCTAAACAGGTGAACCGATTTTTTGGACTTTGATATTGGTTATGTGAAAAAATGAGAACTGGTGTTGAAGGATCACAAGAGGTAACAGAGTGTAATATCGGAATTAGGGTTGTCTGAAATGGCTTATTTGAGATGGCAGCACTGTGCCGTCAAGTCCAGTCAACTATCAAAATATATTATGCACTATTTGTATATTACGATACTTATCTTTACGAATATTTTTTCAAAAACGATAATGTTGTTTTATGTTTATGTGTCCGAGGAGAAACAGAAAGATATTGGTATCTATATAGTGTGATTTAGCAAAGGCAATGATCTCATGGAATAGAATTTCAAAAAATACAATTATACGTAGTACGCCACTGCACTAGTGGCAAAAAAGTATAGAAAAACCTCATTATCTGAACGTTCATAATTGTTATATTTTTTATGTAAATAAAAATAAAATAAAATCTTTTTAAGTTTTTAATTCATTACTTTTAAAATTATGAATAGGAATGAAAAACGATTAAAATTTGTTTAATTTTATTTCTTAATATTATGAGTAAAACCTTATTTTAATTGTAGCACTTGTGTCTTCTTTTATAATTTTCTAAATTCTAAAGCGATCTAACGTTGTTGTAATATGGTTGCCAAGTTGCTTTGATCATATCTGCGGCCTTTTCGCCTATCATAATCGCCGGAGCATTGGTGTGAGCCGAGACCGTGCGCGGTATTACTCCTGAATCGACGACTCTCAAGTTGTTTATGCCGTAAACTCGTAATTCAGGATCGACCACAGCGAGCGGGTCATTGGCTGGCCCCATACGGGTGGTGGCTATCTGATGGTGCAGCGTGGAGGTCATAGTCCTCAACCCACACTCCCAGTACGCATCCGAGTCGAATACTGTGTTCCTGCAACCTGGGAAATCTGCCTTTACCAGTCTAGCACCGTATTTCTGGAAAGGCTCCGTCGCAGCCAAATTTTGTATGTAGCGAATAGAGGCAATAAATGTCGCAATATCACTATTATGAGTCAAATAATTTCCAATCATCACAGGATTACTGAGAGGGTTCCGATCTCTAAGCTCTATTTTACCGAATGATTTCGGGTGCAACAACATTGGGAATACACTCCATGTTTCAACGTCACGTTTTGTGTAACCCAGAGATTTGAATGTCTCGTGGAATACTTCGTCTGTAATCCTCATTCCTTTACGAATGGCTTGACTTCCTCCCGGTCCGACATCAGCTAGGATAGATCCTCCAAGATTGATTAATTCGATATCCGGCACAGGTTCTGGATCCTCCGATACAGGAGTTTTAATATACCCTATTCCTTCGACTCCGCCCGGTGTACCCATAAAATTGTCTCCGTATTGCAACCAATTCATTAAATGGTTCAGTTTAAGTACTCTGTTTTCGGTGAAACTAATGCCGGTCGTGTTCAGTTCGTAAATAAGTGCTGGGAAGCAGATATGGTCATACAATCTTTGACCAACCGGGAGATCTTTAACAACCGGTATACCTATTCTGTTAAGGTGCTCTTGGGGTCCTATTCCTGATAACATAAGTAGCTGCGGGGAAGCTATCGGTCCAGCCGATAGGATAACCTCTTTACGCGCCCGGACAGTATTCGTAACTCCATTTCGAATGTATTCTACACCATATGCCGTGTTTCTTTGGGGATCTATTAAGACCTTAGTCACTCTACTCTCGGGCAGGATGTGGAGATTTTGTCTCTTCTTTTGCTTGTGGAGGAAAACTTTTGCTGCGCTCTGCCGATGTCCTTTGCTTATTGTTACTTGGACCTTACCGAACCCTAACTCATACGGTGAGTTGTAATCAACCGTAGGATGTCCAAGAAGTCTTCCGGCTTCCAGGAAAGAGTTTAATAGCTTTGTCCTGAAAAGTAATTACAAACAATTATAACAAATGTAGTATTTACATATTAAAAGGTATGTTGTTTATTCTTCTGTCTAGCTTACTTTTTAGGCGGAAATTCAACTGGCAATTCTCCTTCCGTGTTCCGATAGGGGTTCTTTTCGAATCCTTTCAGTGAAGCCTTTTCTGATTTCATGTAATATGGCAATATTTCATTGTAGGACCTGAAACATTTTAAAATATAATAAAGTTATTATTACTTGTGAGTACATTATAGAACATTATTATATTCCTTTTTGATTTCTAGAGGATAACCTTATTGCCAATCAATAACATTCAATGTCATTGTTATGTTTTTGGATATGTCGTACGTGAGGGACATAAAATAATAATTCCATTTGAATCTTTATCTTAACATCCGTATTAACTTTGCCTCGTCTATCATATTTGGTTTGCTATATCAAGATTAATCGAATAATCCTTAATTATTCTGCCAGGGTGGTTTGTACGTGCGTGAATGATTTAGCTGGAATTAAAAATACGGACCATCCATAGTTGCCGTCGGCAGCGACTCTGTCCCAGTCCACGGGCCTGCCTCTGGTGTAGATCATGTAATTGATGACACTAGTGCCTCCCACTGCTTTGCCTCGGGGCCAATAACATCGCCCGTCTTGCATTCCTAAAATAAATTGTTGAAAGCTGTTAAAACATTTCGAACAAAAAGACATGTTGTTTTTAGTTATTGTTAGATCTTCTAGGCCCATACCTACGCATACTCCTTCTTGAGGTTCCATGTAATACGGCCAAGAGTAGTCAGTGGATTGGAAGTAAGGTGCCATAGATGGTATGTCAGTGAGGATCATCTCTGGCTTGCCGGCTTCCAGCAGTAGTACATTGTTGGCCTTGTCCTCGGTCAGTCGTGATGCCAAAACGCTGCCCGCCGATCCAGCTCCTACTATGATGAAGTCGTATTCCGAAAATGGAGCTGACAATCCTGAAATAATAGATAGTTTCTATTACATTATATTTTAGTTAACGGTTCGACTGAAATTAAATTACTCTTTTAAGTTTTCAAAATTGACGGTGTAAGTTTTTAAATCATGCTGGATCATTCTAGGAGTCTTAACACTTCATTAATAACATTGCTCTCACTAAACGAAAAGAAGATTAATTTAGAAAACAAAAACATAATTCAATTAGGAAAGTGGTTCTGACGCGATATTTTTTAGATCAATGGTTTATTGATAGACATAAAATTGATTATCAATTATGAATAGTTATTTCTAAAATAGGTATTTGTGTTAATAAATGTCATCTTATTCACGCTCAGGTTTATTTGAATTGGTCATAAATAAGTTATTAAACGTAGTAAAAGCTCAATAAACCGGTTTATAATGTGTCACGGTACCGTAGTCAAAACAATTTCGATTGACCTAGTCCTTAAATTTTTGTTTTTGTGTTAAAATAACGGTGCATTTTATCTAATTATGAAAATTCGCTCAACATTCCGAAACACATTTTTCTATGATTTAATCCTTTTAAAAAAGCTTTTTACGGCGATATCTCTTGTCTTCAGTAATCCTACTAATATTATAAATGCGAAAGTTTGTGAGGATGGATGTATCTATGGATGTAAGTCTGTTTGTTACTCTTTCACGAAAAATCTACTGGATCGATTTATCAGAATACATGGGATACATTTTATCCCGAAATTCTCGAGCGATCGGATTCAACGCGGGTAACACCGCGGGGTGCAGCTAGTAGTTTATAATTGTTTATTTTAATTAGTTAAAATTGTTTTCAAGTCATTTCCAAAAGTTTGAACCACGTTGTTATTGACAATCTGTTGATGTTACATTTATAAACGAAGACGAATAACGAATTTAAATATGTCAAACAATGAAGTTGGCAGTTTGGGCAAAAATAACGATTGATGAGTGTACTATTCCAAGTATTCGAGTACGTCCCCTAAAAATTTGAGCACACTCAATGAATACAATTTTTTTTCTTACAGGCAGTCTTTACCTGTAATATAAGTATTCAAATTCTGTTATGACCTTTTCTATGTAAATAAATATCAAGTGAAGGCTAAGATTATTTGTCATTTTATTAAATAGAAATAATGTCAAAACTTGATCTCAGATAATGGACCTTTAGTGAACTAACTACCGGGTTTATTTCAGGTTGCAGGGATCGATTTCTATATCGATTACTAAGTACAATTAGAATTGACGTTAATAATTATTTCGTGCTATCAATTACTTCATAATAGTTTCAATATTTTTTTGTGACATTGTGTGAGAAATAATATTCTACATATTTAGGTTAAGACGGGTGCATCATGGTTGAATTTTTAAAGGGCACTATGTTAGCGCATTATGTGTGGATTTTTAATAGTATGTTATTCAAAAGCAGCTTGATACAACATTGAATATATAGTTAAAATAACCAGCTGAAAATAGTATTCAATACCGATTGTTTATCTTACAAATTCTAATGGCATCTAAAAAAGGAAAATGTGTAAATGTAGCCTGATATGTTTCACTGAAATACAAAAGCCTCTACTCCTTCAAAATTCTAAGTTAATTCAAGGTTAGTGGCCAACCATAGTATCAGATATTTGTGAACACCTTAACAAACACTAGAAAATAATGGTACTATGAAAACAAATCAAGACATGTTTTAAATAATAATTACGTGTAACTGAGCTCACTTACCTCCAGGCAAAGGATACGAATCCCTTAAGAAATCGAACAAATCTCCCGGATTATTCGGCACGTAGTTCGCAGAAGCCGTCGTCATCACATAGTCTATTATAGGATTCTGGATGTGGGAGAAAAATCTACCGGTCTTCCCATTTCCATGGTTCACGATGATAGGCTCGTTTGGGGAGTCGCTCACTAATTCTCCTTCGTCATCTTCTTCAGTGGATAAGCTGATGGCTAAACTGCTCAATAGTACTAATAGTATAATTGGTAATCTAATTTGCAACATTGTGCAGTGGTTCGATTAGAGAGTTGTAAACTCAACGAAGGCTCGCGATGATATGCCAAAAGTCAGGGAGCGACTGGACTCGGTCGCGGGTCTAAAATGGAAGGATGAACAGTTTTGAAGTGTAACGTACTTATGTATGTATGTACAGCTGTATATAGCGTTTCCATACAAACAGACACCTGCGCTTTGTGATGCTAAACTGGTTACGGATTTTTTCTCTTATTTTGTAATTATACACATATTGTATCCGTCGTACTTGACATAAAAAAAAAAAATTAAACGGGTTTCTTGAAAAGCAATGAGAATTTGTATTTTCTTTAACTTAAGCCTTTTCGACACTCTTTTTGTTACCATATCACGTAAGTAGATCGAAAAATGTAGTATGTGTTTCATAAGTCTTATTTAAGAACTGCCTGGGGTTCTGTCTGTACTCATATTAATTTATACTTACCTTGACAAGTCGTAATGAATCTGCTTCATTGTTATATACGAACAAAAGATGCATTAACTATCCCTATATGCTGAATATTTCAAATAGTTTTGCGTTAAAGTGTAGGCAAGGAAATAAACCCAAGACCAAGAACTTGAAACAGGTTAAGACGATATAATAGAGTCTTTGACCTTACATGCCAAGTCTGGTTGTACCTTTTATAGGACAACGTTGATATCAAGGTGGAGTGGAGTCATATTACAATTTTCATAATAGTAACTTTGTGACACTGTAATTAAGCCGAGTCGTTTACTTCAATATTAATAATTGTAATAACGAAGTGTATTTAATATTTATATATAGCTACACTCAGTGCAGGATTAAGCCAGCGCGGGGCCCGTAGCAAAGTCTATCAAGGGGCCCACTGTTTTATGTTAGGTACTTATCGAGTTTATGGTATTAAATAAAACAAAAACTGTTGCAAACTTTTTTGAATTTGCAAATTGTAAAAACAAACAGAATGATTTTTTTTTTCATATTTTGGCTGAGGCGTTTGTTCTATGTAAGTTACTTATTTGACTTGGATAATCTTGTGTTAGAAAATCATATTCTAAATGAATGAAAGTCTCGTTGTAACACATTGAGCCACTACGATAAATGAAAAAGCGAGCGCGCAGCGCGAGCGAAATTTTTTCGTTTTATTCCTTTTTGGCTGATAAGAATAGACTAGTGCAATCAGCTCCAAAAATCAGAATAACACATTTTATCCCGAAACATTCAAATTCGAGATTTTTTCGATTAATTGTATTTTCTGAGAATATTTACTATGGTAATGAATATGTTTTTACACCAGCAAAAAGTAAAGATTTCAACGAACAAAGAACCCACCGATTTTTCGACAAAAGCAAGCAAAAGGAGAAAATAAGGATTTTTTTGATCATTTTAATGCCATTCTTTTCTTCTTGGGAATTGTGACTAAATCTAATATAATACTTTAATTTTTTTTTTTATGGTTAGAAAATGTTAGTGCGCGGGGCCCCCAAATGCGCGGGGCCCGTAGCATTTGCTACTCTTGCTACTAGGCTAATAAGGCACTGGCTACACTAAAGATTACTATGATGATTGTTACGTCACCTCATGTAAAGCACAAGGAAATATTGATTCCATCTTAAATGGCATTTGTTATTTGAAAACGGCATGTTGTTCCTGATGTTAGAATACATTGACATATTATAAAGTAGGTACAACGGTTATTAAAGTATAAGCGTCCTTGGCCCATGTTTGTTTTTAAAATGTAGTTTGTAATGGATATCTGAGAAATATGCCGTTTGTTTGTATAAAATATGAAGCAGGCATTCACCTCAGATCGAGTAGAGGTTCATTAACCTCCGAGTTTCGCCCATATATTATGCATAAGTACTTATAAGTAGGTATAATAACGGATTCCGAAATATACGTTTAAGTTTTTTTGTTCCTCTTGTTAAAAGAAATATATCGCTTTCATCATGATGAGCATTAAGATTAAGTGCCTTTGCGTACCGTAATTAGTCTGACTATAATAATGATATATGTTCTTTTAAAGATATTTTACAAAAAAATAAATATAAAAATAAAATATGTAATACAATCAATTAACCTAATTAATCTTAATAATTTTATCACAATTATCTCCAAGTATATTTGATCATGTCTGCAGCTTTTTCACCGATCATAATAGCCGGTGCGTTTGTATGTGCGGAAACTGTTCTGGGAATTATACTGGAGTCCACAACACGCAATCTATGAATACCATGAACCCTAAGTTCAGGGTCTACGACAGCTAGAGGATCTCCTCTGGGGCCCATTCGACACGTTGATATCTGATGATGAAGTGTAGCTGTGTACGTGCGCAATGCGCATTCCCAATAAGCGTCAGTATTGAATAATAAATTCCCGCAGGTAGGATATCGTCCTTCGTGCAGTTTCGCGCCGAACCGTTGAAATGGCTCCGTCGCTGCCAATTCTTGTAAATACCGTATAGAAGCTATGAACGTCGCCACATCTAAAGGATCCGTTAAGTAATTTCCATACATTCTTGGGTGACTGAACGGATTGTTATCTTTCAATTCTAACTTGCCCACAGATCTTGGATGCAACAGCATGGGAAAAGCGGTCCACGTTTCCGTACTATCGATTGAACCAAAGATACTGTCAAATATATTTTCAGATATTTTCATTCCTCTTCGCACCGCTTTGCTTCCAGTAGGACCTCCGTCTGACAAAATGGAGCCTCCGACGCTGATTAGTTCTATGTCTGGTATTCCTTCCTCGTCTGTCGAATAAGGAGTCCTTATGTATCCTATTCCCTCAACCGCCCCCGGTGATGAAACAGCATTGTCTCCGTAACGTAGATAACGCACAACAGTATTAAAATCACGCGACAATCTATTTTCGTTAATGGTGATATCTGTAGTGTTGAGAGTAAATACCAGTGTTGGGAAAGTAATGTGATCGTACAGAGTCTTCCCCACTGGCAGATCTTGGACGACAGGTATGCCATGTTTGCTGAGATGATCTACCGGTCCGATTCCTGATAACATAAGTAATTGCGGTGATGCTATTGGTCCTGCAGATACAATAACTTCCCTTCGTGCTTTAACTTTATATTTCAGCCGATTTCTTACATATTGTATACCATAAGCTATCTTAGATTGTCGCTTTATAAGGATCTTCGTAGCTCTTGTTTCGGACAATATATGTAGGTTAGGTCTCCATCTGTTGTCATGTAAGAAAGCTCGTGCTGCGCTCATTCTTTTTCCGTTGTGCGTAGTTGTTTGAACATAACCGAATCCCAATTGTTCTGGGTCATTATAATCAATTGTCGGCGAACCTAATATTCTTCCTGCTTCTAAAAAGGCATCTATTAATGGTGTTCTAAAACAAACAAATGGAAACAAAAAATAACATTGAATAATTAAATAAGTACTTATGTAAGCAATATTGATAGCCAACATACCTGAAATTAACCAACTCCACGCTTAATTCACCGTTTCGGTTTCTGTACGGAGAGTTTTCTAGACCGTTTAATCTGGCACGTTCGGATTTTTTGTAATACTTCAAAACGTCATTATACGACCTGTAAAAATAACTTACTTAAATAGTGCTCATGGATAACTAGCGGTGTCGGTTAAACCCATTTCCGTTTAATAATTAGCTGGCTCGGCAAGACGACATTAAGATCGAAACCGTTCTTCTAAATTACTCCATCTTTTAGACGAACCACATGAAAAATATTTCGGTATTTTTTTAGTCTATCCCGAACATACGAGTACATAATGTACAATGTAATCAGGCAGACGCGGCGGGGTCTCTGTTTAATAATAATATGTAAGGATAAGGAAGGCTAGCAGGTTTACCATCCGTAATTGCCGGCCGCTGCAATTCGATCCCATTCCTGTGCTCGTCCTCTGGTGTAGATCATATAGTTAATGACGCTGGTGCCTCCGACCGCGCGGCCTCGCGGCCAAAAGCACCTTCCCCTTAACATTCCTGGAAATAATTTAAACGTTTTAATAATTGCGATACCTATTAGTTTTTCTCATGAGTATTTGCTTCGTCATCAGCTGAGGTAAACATTCGCTGTCATTTCCTATATCATTAATGTAAACAGCATGTTGTTATTACCGACAACGATTAAGTAATCCATAATTTGTATTGAACCACTATTGCATTTGAGTAAAATTTTGGCAAATCATCATACAAGGTCTGGCTCACACAATTTTAACAGGCTCTTCAAAGTGCTGGTTACGAAAGTGGGCTTCAAATTTTGTAATTAGTAAAAGTATTTTTGTTTATAGCAGCTGTTATCTGTATTAACATCTAACATCAGCGGAGAGGCCCTGCAGGAGATGCTGACTGATATAGCTTTTCTTTTAAAGTACTCTGAGTAGATCATTCGAAATGAAATATATAGGTAGAGAGAAGAAATGTACCTGTGCAAACACCATGCTGAGGTTCCATGTGATATGGCCACACATATTCAGTTCTCTGAAAGTATGGTGCTATGGCAGGAACGTCAGTTAGGAACATTTCTGGACTGCCGGCTTCTACCACTAACACAGTTACGTTAGGGTCTTCTGTCAGTCTAGCAGCTAAGACGCACCCGGCTGATCCAGCACCTATGATGATGTAGTCGTACTCTTTTAAGGGTGCCTTTAATCCTGGAAACATATTTTTAAATTAGCAGAAGGAAAGATCAAATGTAATTGCTTTGATTTCACCTACACATCTTACCATCCTCTTCGAAGGATTTCCGTTTTTCCCCAACTCAAAAAGTTTGGGTAATTTCAATGAGGGGGTTTTATTAGATAGAATTCCTTTCAAATACAAGGACCAAACTTTCGTTAATGTGGCAGTGGCTGCTATAAGTTTCTATTATTTACTAGAAAGGTTGTTTTTTTATATAAATAAATATTTTGAAATTAAATTAAGTCAAAGTCTGAGTACCGCAAGGGTCGGACGTTATTTTTGGGATACCGGTGCTGACTTAATCGTGCTCTGGATTATGCATGCGTAACACGTTACATTTTACAGGTTTTTACAGTTGTTGAAGTACGGATGTCTGCGTTATGAAGTATTTTGTTGAGATAATTTATTTAATGTTTCATTTTGCAGTTTATCGAAATAATAATTGCAGTAAGTTGTAGTTCAGAAGGCTTAGTATTATTAGATCTTGGTTCACTTGTTTGTAATAGTTCCTGTTTTATACTGGTTTCGCAGATTAGCTGTATCTATTGGCATTTGTTGATATAAATATCACAATTTATATAAATTACTAGTTGACTCAGCTAAACCTGTTTTGCCAAATAAAATTAGGGGTGGACTACTCTTAACATTAAAGAGGATGAAAACTAGATGTCCGATTCTCAGACCTAACCGATATGCACACAAAATTTCATGAGAATCGGTCGAGCCGTTTCGGAGGAGTTTAACTACAAACACCGCGACACGAGAATTTTATATATTAGATACTCATATTTAACCCAAGAGCAGTGTCGAATTGCATGACCTCGATCGCCCTTGTAATTGATCCTTATCCAATTTTTTTCGAAAGGATGTCTTTGATTTGCCTTTGATAATATTATGTGCATACCTGGCAGCCTGTTTTTAAAAGGGCCAAAAAAACTGAATTTGTTATTATGTGTACTGAATGCAATAAAGTAAATTAAAATTACCTGTTTTTGCATTGTTTTAAAACTTATTTGTTTTTTTTTATGATTTATTAAACAATTATGGTAATAGGTATTTCGTTGAACCCTCAAAATAATATTGCATAGTTTTTGCTTGCACGTAGTTGGATGATTTTAATACGATTTCCCAATATTTACGAAATATTTGTTAACAAAAAAATTGTTTGGGATTGATGAAGAGCACACCTTTAAAAAGCCACTTAAAAACCAAAAATTCGGTCACACTTACCATTGGGTAACGGATACTGGTCTCTTATTATGTCGAACAAGTCCGCAGGGTTGTAGGGTGTATAGTTCGGAGCCACTGTCTGCATCAGCATATCAACTAGTGGATTCTGAGGGTACGACCTTCCTTGCCTTCGCGATGCATCTTCATTAAAACCGTCTTCATAATAGTCTTGGCAGGTGACCAGTTTGAGCCATGTTATTGCACATAAAAGATACGCCTTGTTCGAGCACATCCCTCTTAATAATTCAGCTAAAATTTAAAATGGGCCTTTTGTATATATGTAATTCTAATTCTGAATGTGTCGGCACTATCACGGTTAAAGCTCTACTTCAAAATGTTGATTAAAATTTGAACGACCATTTTATATACGGTGTATTAGTTGGAGTAGCTAGTCCCGTTAACTAAATTATGTAACCGAATTATGATTTGACAGTGTTATTATTTATTATTTTAATTGAATGTGCCTACTAAGGCTCAAGGTTTTAATTTAAAAATTACGGGAAATGCAAGGGAAGGTAGAATTGTTTTTAATAGTGCGTGGAGGAATTTATAGGAAGGAATGTATTATCCGAACTCAAAGGTTCAGAACAGAAAGCTTCCGAGAATATTGAGTAATTCAGTGAGTAAGCGTAGTAAATTATCTTGACCCTTCCATCTAAGTTTTATCACTATATACGTATCGATAAAAGCATTGAAATAATGTTGTTAAGTAATGTAAAAAAGTGTAACAAAAATAAACTCACGTTTACGCTCAATCCCAGTCAGTAGTGAATTGAATCAGTACAACGATATTTGCAGCACGCGGGTCTCTCCTAGTGTAAAGCCTCCACATACTGCGAAAAACTTTTATAAGACCTACTAACTGCAGCCCGTGGAATCACTCGACATGCAATTTTCTGAGAGAGACAACCTATCTGATCTTATTTCTGTTATACGCAGCTAATACGCATATTTCGTAGCCATCTTCCAAAAATATCGTTTGAAAAGGGTGTGTTATTATTGAGTTTCTACCTTTTGATATGTATTCTTAATTATTGCTTCAATATTAATCTCGATGGTCCATGGTTTTTTAAATGTCTCTGTCTTATTGTAACTTTAGATCTGAAAAACCGTATCTGCCCGTAATACTGCGATAATAAAACGAATCATGTAAATTGCCCAAAGTATTATGCAGCATTAAGCAGTGATGACAAATGTAATTCAGGTATTTTAATGGCCAAGAAAACTTAGCCAAGCTGACTTACTTTTCGCTAAATAGGACCACTTTATTTTGTAAGAAAACACACTTGAATGAATTTTTTTGCGTAAAGTTTCATTTCAAAATTGATGACAGAATTATGGATTGTTCATCAAAACTTGTCGTTCAGACCGTTGGAGTTATGTTTGACAGACTGCCTACCTAATTAAAATGTGGAAACGAAACAGACAGACGTTTGTCTGTCTGTGTCTGATTGTCCGTCCTAATTAAAACGTGGAAATGAAAAAGACAGACAGACTGTCTGTGTCCGACATTATGTACATACTTACGTGTACATATAACTCAATGGTGTCCGATTAGTTTTCACGTTTTAATAAGAAAAATATAATTAGAGAATAACATTTTCAAGGTAAATACCGACTTCAAACCTGCACGGGTAGCATGAACACTGGTAGACATATATCTCTTGGTAGTCTTAAATCTCTATAGGGTTTAAACTTTTGTCTTGTCTACGGGTTATGGCGCGGTGTGTGCGTTCGACCAGCTATAAGGTTCATAATCGTATAATCTTTACTTAAAATCCTCCCCCGCTAGTGTAAATTTGTGACGAAGTGACTACCTGTCTCTTTCCCGCATCGCTTGCTGCGTTCGCGAACGCAATCAGCGGAGCCAGAACGAGACGGTTGCCATAATTGCTATCTCGCACAACATAAGACTGGCGCGAAGATTTGAACTCAGGCGGCGACTTAACAATAATAATGAGCAATTTAAACAAGTCAATGTCGGAAAACGATCTCTCTGGGATGGCCGATGAATCTACTCCACCAAACTTCATATGTTTTCGTTTTTGTTTCAAAAATATTGTATTTTGTAATATTAATGTGTAATAATAATGTGTAATAAGAAAAAAACAATAAGAAGACTGATTTTTAATTTTAACAATTGTTTTATTCACACATGTTAAAAAATATATTTTTATTTAATTCTATAATAAAAAATTTACTGGTTTCTTATGTTTTTTTAAGCGAACACTTCTCATTTTGAATTGAAACTACGTTTACGGATTCAAATTTAAAGGCTCAATAAATAATTTCTATACGCCCGGGACATTTTTTCGGCTTCGAAATCACTAAATCAAGAGCACCAATAGTCGAAGACAAGCTTTGTATGCACCTTGGAGGGTAGCATACATATTTGTATACTTTGAAATGTCAAATTAGTCTCTGACGTAGACATAATATGGTCGTCATGCTCAAGGGCGTAGACATTTGTATACAAATGACGTACGAGACAAGACAAATCTACCTATGTCGCGCGATGCTCGTGGTAGCTACTGTAGACAAAATCGCGATGACGTCATACTTGCGCCATAGATGGTAGACATATTTTATGTCTACTTGTCATGCTACCCGTGCAGGTTTTTATAGAACTACTATTATAATTATTTGGGTTTCGTTACCTTTAAATTTCAGTTTTGGGAACAAAGGTATTAATAAAGACAAACCTTTCCTTCGTTCATGTTTTGTTTATAAACATAACCTAAGTTTTAACTAATTACCGTTTTTACGATTAAGCAAAACAAGCTCGTATTTTATATTTCTGCACTGGGAAATCGATGCTTATCTTTTTGATTTGCATCAATCCAACTCCAACAATATTTTTTAACAAATTCTTGGTTGGAAGCAAATTAATGGCCAAATTGAGAGTTCCAATTAATTTCAACACGGATGATGTTTACGTATTCAGTCACATCCCTCACACATTGTCATTCGACACAATATGTAGGACACTGTGTAAACTACGGCTTTTGTATATAAAAAATATAACCTGCGGCACGATAATATCGTCTCGCAAATTACACAAGATTCCATTATAATTAAATGTTTTGTTTTATTTCACGGCATTGTTTATTTTTGACTTAAAATAAATGTCCTTTGTTGGCTTAATACTAAGTTTTTTAATAATTACTTCTCTCATAAACAAAGTTTATTGAAGCGCCATCTATATCAGAATAGTAGAACTTTATCCATCAGCAGCTATAATGTTGATGAACATATTAGTATAATGTTGTACAAGGCAGACAGGATATATATGCGGCGTTAATATCTAAAGCGATTGAATTTAATCCAAATCTGAATGCGATCTTTTGGAGTCTAAATAAGCATTTAATATATTAGTATACCACGGACCATGTGTTTCCAAGCCCGACAGTCTGATTTACTGTATGACATAGGTAAAGATCCGACTGGTACCGCTCATATACGAGTACTAGCAGCGCCCCGCGGTTTTACCCGCGTTGTGCCCGTTCCCGTGGGAATTTCGGGATAAAATGTAGCCTATAGCCTTCCTCGATAAATAGACTATCTAACAGTGAAAGAATTATTCAAATCGGTTCAGTAGTTTCTGAGATTAGCGCGTTTAAACAAACAAACAAACAAACAAAACAAACTCTTCAGCTTTATAATATTAGTATAGATATTATTGAATTAGGTTAGTTTTGAGTTTGTTAAGCATGAATGAAAACTTAACCGTTTAAATTGTACCACGCCGATAGTTTACTTAGTTCATTGAGTTATTCGTGTTCTGAATAAAATTATAGTTAAAAAAAACTAAAAAACACGCTTTTCTTGCAAATTGAACTAAAAACTAGAAAATAATTTTTCACCTCAAATCAAAATTATAATAAAATTTAAGTTATTAACACAATGATTCAATTCAGAGTAAAAAGCGTGGGGTGCTTAATATTTTTTTAAAATATTACAATCATCATTGGTATCTATGAGAGGATAGTTATGAACTACAGTAAAATGCACCCCACGCTTTTTTACTCTGAATTGAATCATTGTGTTAATAACTTAAATTTTATTATAATTTTGATTTGAGGTGAAAAATTATTTTCTAGTTTTTAGTTCAATTTGCAAGAAAAGCGTGTTTTTTAGTTTTTTTTAACTATAATTTTATTTTTTATTTTTTAGTAAATCTGGCAATTCCTTATAACATTATATATGCAACTTTTCATCCCGTAATTCCCACGGGAACGGGCCCATCACGGGACGCTGTTAGTGTCTAGTACCATTTAGTAAAATAAAACAGAACTCCCGTTCCGTCCCACAGCGAGCGCCCGTTGATGTCTTTTATATGAAGTAATATTTTTTTAGTAAATCTGGCAAATCCATTAAGGATAATGGGAAACTGTTATTAAATTATTGCATTGTCATCGGTCCTTGATACGTATGCAAAGTTTCAAATTAATCAGACTTCTGGAAGTTGGTGAAAATGATGTTCAAAGATTCCATTACATACGTTCGTACTTCGTACGTACATACAGGCCAAGCTAATAAAAGCGTGTTAATAATGGGAAACTGTTATTAAATTATTGCATTGTCATCGGTATTTGATACGTATGCAAAGTTTCAAATTAATCAGACTTCTGGAAGTTGGTGAAAATGATGTTCAAAGATTTCATTACATACGTACATACATACATACAGGCCAAGCTAATAAAAGCGTGTTAAAAAGGTTCCACTTTTCTACATACCTATCATTATTCCGAGACGAATTTTGGTGTTGTGGTGCGAGAACCCTTCTGTGTTAGATGCCATTTGGTTTTGCTGTTTCTCAAATTTATCTTTCCACTAGCAGCGCTCCGCGGTTTTACCCGCGTTGTGCCCGTTCCCGTGGGAATTCCAGGATGAAAAATGGCCTATAACCTCTCTTTGAATGTGGCTATCCATTACAAAAAGAATTATTAAAATTGTATTGTTAGTTTTTTGAGATTAACCCTTACAAACAAATAAAGTTAGAAATTTTATAATATTACTAGCAGCGCCCCGCGGTGAGCCCGTTCCCGTAGGAGTTTTCGAAAATCCTTTCTTAGGGTGCTTTCAAATTATGCGTTTCGTGTTGGACCGCTGCGGTGCCGAAGCGGTGCGTTTGTCGTATTGTGAACGTACGATCGTGTGTTTTCATACAAATCGAGCAGCTCGGCAACAGTGCGGCGTCGGTACCGCGAACGCACGACAACGCCGCACTGTTGCCGAGCTGCTCGATTTGTATGAAAACACACGATCGTACGTTCACAATACGACAAACGCACCGCTTCGGCACCGCAGCGGTCCGACACGAAACGCATAATTTGAAAGCACCCTTAGTGTGCACTTACGTCACTTGAAGAACCTTCCTGCCAAATTTCATGTTTCTAGGTGTAGCGGTAGAGGCTGTGCGTTGATATCAGTCAGTCAGTCAGTCAGGATTTTGAATTTTATATATATAGATAATATTATAGATCAAGATCTATACATTACCATATAAAAGTTTCTTTGAAATATAAACAACTAATTTCAAGCAATCAAGGTATAGACACTTTTAATTGAATGAAACGCCTAGTCTATTTATACTAATTTGAAAAGGCACATTGCTCAGTATATTTCGTTAGGAGAATAGTTTTGTTTTAGTAACTTAGTGTTTTGCTATACACTTTTTATAGGAGCTATGTAGGTATGTTTCAATGTCAAGTTCGAATTTGTGCTAATCGGTTAACGGTTAAGTTATCTATACTACGGTATTAACGAATTTTTGTTTTATTAATGGCACCTCATGGAAAGATTCTTAATGATTCTTGAAACATACTTAACATTGGATGAAGTATTTCTATAGGACGTTAATTTATCTAATGTCCGCAATAGCCAAGGGCTTTGTACGTTCCGTAATTATTTTTTGTCGTAGGTTATGGTTACTGTGTGACCCTGGGTATTTCAGTTTTAACCCTCAAAGTCCGAAAATTAACCGATGTAAATATATTTTTTGCAATAAAGGTGAGATTAATCTTGGCAATAATTCTAGCTAAATACTTACTGCCATAAAAATATTAACATCTACCTTTCTATAGTATCATCTTGACAACCGATTCTATAGAACTGGTATAAAATGTCAGTTGGAAGGTTTCGCATTCATACTTCAAAATACAGATTGAAAAAAATAAACAAGATCGCATCTCGAAAATGTAGGAAGCTTGTGTGTGAGATAAGTAAACTAAACAGCAGGAAATACAACCTGCTAGATGGTGCGTTTGCGTAGGTATATAATATTATGTTTATGTATTCACTTTTATATTGCTCTAATGTGCTATTTATATTTTTCTTTGTACTGTTTGAATTAATTTTGCGTTATCTAAAGTAATGTGTAGTTTTGTTTAGTTAGTGCGTAGGTGGAATTAATTGATTGAATTGAAAAAAATTGGACGTTCATGGATGCAAGATTAGCCTAAAATAAGCCTTGCTATTCCAAGTAGCTTTGTAAATTTTTGTGTTTTCTTTGTTACAGGTACTTGTCAAAATCTACACTTACTTACCATAACATATTAGAAATAGAGAGTTCAATATTTAATGTGGAGGTGGGTATCCCGTTGGTGCTAAGGTTGTCCGTCATTATCGTATGTACTAATAATTATTAATTATATTTAATAGCAGTAAGTTTGGAAGAAAAATGTTTCGATGGATGTTGCTCTTTTTCTGCAACTGTTTGACGGATTAAAATCCATTGTTAATTACAGTTATAGTTATCGTTAGCAGTGTTAGAAAATGTTGAACGTGTGTTCAAGCGTTGCTTCAATTTAATTGAATAATGACGGTTCAGTGAGGTGCAGCATACATAATGTCGGTATGGCACTAAAAAAAGAAAAAAATATAATGGTTGTTTACTCATTCTGTTTGCGGGAAGTCCCGTGGCACCATATAATTTAACATCAAATTAGCTTTGTGATCTGTGGCCTATGCTATGATAGTGGTGTTTATTCTGATGTGACCCACAAATACCAATCTAATTATCTATACATTTGTGTTAGTAGACATAAAAGTTTTAGATTGGTTTTATTTAGATTATTAGCTCAACGAAGTCCCGTTCGGTCCACAACAGAATTGACACCAATTTAGTGATTACCACAAGAATAGTTTCTTGCTAATTAATATTGCAGTAACGATTAGCTTGCAAGGATTTTCTAATGATTACTAGTTTCTTTGTGCGTTCGCCATTAATGAGGTACCTACTAATGATATCAATGTCGAGGTGATTCTCTTGGCCTACAGATGATCTTATTGATGTCTTTGTTTGAATTATTGTTCTCTTAAGTGCCTGTTTATGATCCTATTTGATTACTTGATATCTAACCGGAGTTAAAGTTCGTTTAAAAAATGTGATAGTCACCACATTTCATTAAATCAATATGTAGATCTGTTTGATATGCTTTAAACAACAATGTAAGCAAGTGCTAAGTGAGTAATAGTTAACGTAATGATTTCTTATGAACCCATTTTTTCCTGTTTGCGGTAAACCTATCTAATAAACAAACATTTTGATTGCAACTGGTTTTTCTGGATATTGTTATCTGATAGTCATTTGTTCTCATTTCACCACTTTGATACCACGCGTTTCTACGTGAATAAAACTGGACCAGTATTTATTTGTTCATATTTTATTTTATAATAATTATAATTTATATAGTGTTTCTCCTTGGAGTCACGGGACAAGCCCGGTCTTTTTGAGAGGCATGCGAGGGGATACAGATCCAACTCGTAGAGGCCCTTTGGAGATGTTTAATGTAATGGAACAACTGCAGGGACACACTCCCTGCACTCATAATTTATTATTATTATTAAATACATTTGTACTTTATACAATCGTCATTTAAATAAGTATGATATTGGGAACTAAGATTGTTTACGTAAAAATCATTTAATATTTTAAATAATTGGTCACATTAAAATAAAGTGTTTGACTGCTAATAAGCGAGAAACATTTTTAATATTATTCTAAATCTTATGTGACCAATTGCTTCCAAAAAAAACAAGCTTAACTTACAATTGTTTCCCAATATCTATGGCTATTAAACAACAAATGGATCATTTATTTACTTCTACAGCACCGTGACACAATTTTAATATTCTAAATCTAAGTTCAACATCTAAGTTTTACATCACAGATATCTTTTAATAAATACTTACTTAAAACTAGCTTCAGAAAGCAAATAATATTTGCAGTCTTATTATTGTGAACTTAGTGTTATCTACTCCATTCATTTTTGATCATATCTGCTCCCTTTTCAGCAATCATGTAGACAGGAGCATTTGTATGCGCAGAAATGATTTCTGGCATAATGCTGGCATCTATTACTCGTAGGCTTTTGATCCCGTGCACTCGCAGTCTCGAGTCTACAACAGATGTAGGATCATCTTCACGACCCATTTTACATGTCCCACTTTGATGATAAATAGTGAATGTAAACATTTGAGCTTGACACGCAAAGTATGCGTCGCTGCCAAATGGACCGTACTTCAAACAGTCTTCAATAGGAACCTCGTATATCTTCGTGCCTAATTTCTGCATAGAGGGTTGTTTAGCTATGTCTACCGCTATTTTTATACCTTCGACGATTTTTTGCAAATCTTCAGGATAATCGAAATAGTTCGGAATTAAAGTAGGGTGTGCTTTCGGATTTCGACTTTGTAACATGATCCTACCCTTAGATTTGGGTCGCATTAACATGGGAAACACCATAAATAATTCCGATTTCCCAAGAGGACCGTATGTGTTAGCGTAGATTTGTTCATCAAAACCAAAGTTACGGGGAAGCAATGGATCGGAGTTTAGTCCTCCACTTATAAATAGAAGTTCCATGTCCGGCCACCCTGTTGTGTTGAATTTATCCTTTAGCTCCAAGAAGATTAGCGCTTCACAGCCGCCAGGAATCGAAAGGGGACCTTTATGATTTTGCATCCATTTAAATACCAAGTCCAAGTGATTAAGGATGTATTCTGTGGACATACTGAAATTATTCTTTTGTACAAGAAATTGAACTCCGCCGGCAGCAATGTGGTCCATGAGGTTATAACCTACTGGTAAATCTTTGATCACCTTAATTTTTAATGATTCTAAATGCTCTTTAGGCCCGATCCCAGACAACATAAGTAGCTGAGGGGAATTGATAGCGCCCGCTGATAATATGACCTCTTTTTTCGCTAGTATTTTGTATTTCTTGTTTTTCTTTTCTAAAATTACTCCTATAACTTTAGTGTTTGTTTCGTCGAACAACAATTTGGTTGCCAATGTATTTTTCGTTACGTGTAAGTTTGGCCTTCCATTTATAGGGTGTAAATACGCCCTACTGGAGCTATGACGTGTACCATTCTTCATTGACAGTTGCAGGAAGGACACACCTGAAGGTTCTGCTCCATTGAAGTCCACGTAGTTGAAACCCATTTCTTGTGCACCTTTAACCCACGCTTTGCCTTTTGTGGTGCGGAACGGTGCATATTCTACATTTAAGTAACCATTCTTACTGTGGTAATCAGAATCTTTCGTTGGGATATTGAAATCTTCAACTTTTTTGAAATAAGGTAGAACCTCGTCCCATGTCCAGCCTTCGTTGCCCATCGCAGCCCAGTTATTGTAATCAGGCGGTGCTCCTCTGGTGTAAATCATGTAGTTGAGAACACTCGATCCTCCAACTACTTTTCCTCTGGGCCAGTTACACTGTTGGTTTTCAAAGCCGGCGCAATATTTGCTTGAAGGTTTAGTTTTATATCCCCAGTTGGCAGCTGTGAATTGTAAATAGTTGGCAACGATCGGTATGTCCATTATGAAGTTTTCATTTGTACCGGCTTCTACAAGTAGGACTTTCCAGTCCGCGATTTCTGTGAGTCTGTTGGCGAGGACGCATCCCGCCGTCCCCGCTCCCACGATAATGAAGTCGTATTCTGCGAGTAGTTTAGCTTGGTCCGGTGGTTCATTGTCGAGTTGGTTCGAGCCTTCAGAGAGGAAATTCATAAACGATGAGATAGGGTTCGCTAACTGTGTGTCTGAGGGTATCAGTAGGGCGAATAGTACCAATACTGCCGCCGCGGAGCTCGGCGAACGATTATTGGGTCGCATCTGAAATTAGAAATAACATAATTAGAGGGTAAATACAAGTAAGATATTCTATTTTTACAACTGTTGTTGAATAACTAGTTGGCCATACCAGATTATAATACAAATGATCTATCCGGGCTCTGTCGCGTGATCCTGCATTTTAATGAACATGAAGGACCTTCGACTGTTTATTAAGAATTACAATTGTTATCCTACAGTCAGTTTAACACAAACTGTTTTTCCTTTGAGCAGTTAAACTTAAGACCCATATATTTAATACTTTTTGCCTCATATGTATCACTCATAATATACCAGATAATAATATAATTAAGTTTTTATATATGAGTATTATAATTATCTATTACACACGTGTAACATAGGAGGTATTTTGTAGAGGTTCTTGTTCAAAATGTGTTATTACGTCCTGTTATAAGAAACCTTACGCAAATATATATTTTATTGAAGTTATCTTTTAGATCAGGTGCCTTATCTATTGATTCCACAATTAATTACTTAATTTATATTGTAATGTTTTCTACCATTATGATAATAAAATAAACGATTGTTTTATTAGTAGATGCGCGATTGTAACTTGTTTAACTAGATTTCAATAGATGCGTGATTATTATAGACATTACTGATAATTAATTTCAATGTTGTTGGGACTTATATGGCTAACAAAAATAATAAGTGTTTCAGGGCAATGTCAGTTACATATAATTTAATTTTAATTTCCGATAGTACCTAATTATGGCACTGTTAATAAGAAAATCACTAATTTACGTTCACTTTTTGAATGCTAACTTGGTTTAAAAAAAAACAAAGGTATGTTTAATGTATATAATAATTATGTAATTTAATCATTGACCTTAAGGAGGCAAACAAGAGAAGTGCATGTTGTGATCCTTCATACTTCCGAACTGAAAGTGGATCAAGTCTGCTCTATGTGACCAAGGAAGGCCTGACTTTGAACCACATTAAGCTTATATTATATTGTACTAAAGACTGGTTGTACATTTACAGAAATGTTGGAAGGTTCGAAGTGGCAAAATAAGACTATTGTTATCTCCTATCGAAAAATTTCATAACAATAACATATGCATCGATTTGCTTAATTTATTTTGTTTGTCTTGTTTATTAAAGTCCTATTGAGTTATAACACTTTCTAGTTTGATGATTTACTCACAAATCCGAACCGGCTTTCCCGATACCATTGTTTATGTTTTTAGTTTATTTTAGAACCTACGTCATTTCCAAATACGTGTTTATAAGGACACTAAAATATTCACACTGGATACAATAAAAGGTGCCTTGAATGAAATTGTAGAGACCGGTATCCAAACAGAAAATATTAATTATGAACTTAACAGATTGTTCCAACATTAAGTTTAATTAAATTAGCGAGTATCTGTCACATAAATATATTATGTACTAGCTGTGCCCCGCGGTTTCACTCGCAGCGCCCCCGTTCCCGTGGGAATTTTGAGATTTTTATTCCTTATTTTTCTTATATAAAAACCTTGTCCTGACAATAAGGAACAAAATATAAAAAAATATCATCCAATTTGGTGCAGACGTTCTGAAGTTATGCGCTTAGCAACAGATTCAGCGATACATTATTATATTATAAGATAAATCATCCCACGGACGGACAGATGAATTGATTTCATTCTTTTCGGATTACTTTCAGTTTTGTGCGTTATAACTTCTGTTATTTTACGTGAAATTCCAGGGTGGGCTTAAAAAAGTTTTCAAATAACAAATTCTTTACGCAATTTTACCTAGATTACCAATCGCTTAAACGTCCGATTTTTTTCTTCAAATACTGTCACATAAAATTGAGATCAAACACAGCTGTATTTAATTTAAAATATCAGATATATACTTTTATATTTCTATGTTAATTAGGATGTGTTTCACATCGTCGTCATCTCTACCATATTGTTATAATTAAATATTTACTGAGTTTAAATCAACACTAAGTCACTTTTATATAGGTTTCACGAAAATGTATTAGGTTCTTAAATTGTTCCTATTTAATAAATTAATATACTAAATTAAGTTCATCTATGTTGTTTATCAGGAGTTTAGTAAGAACCTTTAGCTTTTTTAAGTGTCTGTATAAATAGATTTCATGAAGGTTTATACAAAATCCGGTATCGGTCTTGTTGATCTGTTTTGGGTTTATTGTTTACGATTCCCTTCACCGCCGAGATAACTCATATTTTACTTTATACTAGCGGCGCCCCGCGGTTTTACCCGCGTTGTGCCCGTTCCCGTAGGAATTCCAGGATGAAAAATAGCCTATAACCTTCCCGTTGAATGTGGCTATACATTACAAAAAGAATTTTTCAAATCGGACCAGTAGTTCCTGAGATTAGCGCGTTTAAACAAACAAACAAACAAACAAACAAAACAAACTCTTCAGCTTTATAATATTAGTATAGATAAACTAGACCTTTATCCTTAAACTGCATGTTTTTATTTCTACCGATGATATGTATCGCTTAAATGCCTCAAATGTCTAATAGTTATTCTAATCGGACTGATTTTATAATATTTATCTATTGATAAACAATTGACAGTCAATATAATTAAGAATCTTGATATAATTAATACCTTTTAGTTGGTTTGTTAAAATATTTATTCGAATTTCGTTCGTCACGTTATTTTAAAAATGTGATTTTGGTTATACCACGTTAAAGCCCCATAATGATATTCTATAAGTTTTGGTATGTAGGAGTATCTTAAAGGATCTTAATGGTTATGATATAGTATTTGGTATACAACTGAAATATATTTGTTAGCCGGTTTTTGTCACATTTTCTAAATAGTTTCGTTATTTTAATGTTTGATAAAGGTTTTTTTGGCTTTAAGTTTTGTCAAACTTGATCTAGTTTATGTGTTTTTAATATCATGTGGTCTTTAATCTATTTCATAAAATTGTATAGCAAAGCTTAGAATTCTGTTTTATATGTATTAATTTTTTTTAATGTTCAGCTTCTAATTATGAAAAGAAAAATTCGCAAAACGTTAAAATTTTGTTCACGCCACGTGTTGAATAGTAAGAGTTTTCATGGAACTTACATTTAGTGAGGTTTGTTAGCATGTAAAGTAGTGTAGTATCGGTATCACTTCACAGTCACAGTTCACTGGCGCATGCGGGCATGTGATGATGATGCGGCGACTCTCCGGAGCGCTCCCCACACCACTGTTGCGCGGAGGAGCGATCACCTTGTTATATTCACAAGAGGAAATTCACAGACACTCGCCCTGACCTTTTTTGCGTTCAAGTACAGGTGTTTAGCCGCCCGCCTGCGCTGCTCGCGCTCCCCGCCCGCGTCACTACAACAACAATACAATTAAACCGCCCAACCAATTAAAACCCCTTTCAATTTGCTCTATTTATCGCCCGTGTGTTTACTTCAAACGCCAATTTCTATCTGATTCTTTTCTTTGTAAGGTTGTATATTTTGTTAATGTTATTTAAATTAACTCATACCGGCTTAATATCTTTTATTTAATGGCATTGACGTAATTTAGCGTTTATTAAAATATATCACGTGTGATTGTAGTTTTTAGTACTGACTCGGTTTTTGTTACAAATTAGTCTTTTGACTAATTAATGTTTTCGAGTGTAGTGTAACAATTGTAAACAAGAAGCTTGTAAGTTGTACTGTATAGTTATGAAGTGCCGTGTCATGACTGGGTCGCCTGGTTCAAATAGTGCGTACGTGCTGCAAGTTTGGACGTCTAATGTTCAAAGCTGAATATTAACGTCAAGAGAAAAAAATATTTAAATAAATTATCTGTGACGTGTGATGACATGAATACAGTGCCAGTGTATCTTCGAATAGCTTGAACTTGTGATTACAGAAACATGTATACTAAAGATATATTTCCATAAATAAAGTACTCAAAATATTTTCCATTAAATTTTCATTGGTTTATGATTTTATTCACTACAAGATATGAACTGATATTTTTAGTGAGAAGGGTAACCTTTGCCCAGCAGCAGGACATAACAGCCTAATACTCAATTATTATTTATCTCATTTCTTTACCCATTTTATTTAAAAAAAATAAGCATTCAGTTATGTACATTGAAATCATTTTGAAATGTACATGAATATTCGGTAAACGTGTGAGATGCACGCACATCCGCCTTTTTGTGGCATTTGTCTATTTATTTAACTGTCTTTACTTACTATAAATAATATTAAAATACAGTCGCATATTAATTTCCGCTACGTTAAAGAAAATATTAACTGTGTGATAGAGTAATTACATGCTTTCTCAGGTTGGTTTGAGGAAATATAATTCATTTCTATAACAAACTTCTAATGAAAAACTTTCATACTAAACTTGGGATCAATAATTAAATGTATCACAAATTAACCTCCCGGATTTGGCAAAGGACGCAAAAACCCAAGAAACTCCCTGAGTCACGACACGACTAGTCAGTTTATTTTACGATTACGATTTAATATCAACATTTGTTAGAGATATAAAGTTAATCGGCTACATAAAAATCAGATAATTATGACTGCAAATAAACCGAGCGTCTAACAAGTATGTACAGATAATTAATCGATCTTTTTGAGTAATGTGCTCGCAATTATTTCATTGACCGACCTAGACATTACATAGAGTCCAAGGACAGGTTTATGCTATCGGTACGCACGATCGCTCAACTGCTCACGTCACAATTTTTTTTAGTTTCATGCCATCTTTTGTGCTTAAACCTGCTTAGGTAAGCTTGACTTGTTCTTTGTTATTTATCAACTCGTCTATCGCAGGACGTAGCCAAAGTAGCACATACAGGAAGCAATCAGAATTTTAGCATAAAATATTCGCTATCGAAGTTACCCATTGAGTGGGAAAAAAATTAATCTTTATTTTCGTTCACAGAAAACTTCCTAAGCTAGTGTATTTTACGCTTAATATTTAATATTAATAAATAATAAGCACATTTGTAACTGTCAGGGCTGGGACGTAACATAATTAATGTAAATTTGTGTTTCTGCCAATTCGATATCGACGACCTTAAACATTTTGTGGGAAGGCAGGAAATCGCAGTTTGGTCGTATGTTTTACATTCTCCCTTAGTTCAAAGTATACATTGCTTTCTAAAAGCTCGAAGAATGAGGAAGCAAGGACATTGTTTTGCTTTAAACGTAAAACATGTTATTAAAATTGCTTATTTATGTTGATAGTTTGGTAGATACGGAAAACGACTTAAAATGCACAAAATTCCTTGTTCTGTTTCATTTGTTGGTAAACGAAAGGAACAACTAAATCGTTAATTGGGTAGCTAAGTAAATAACTGTGTTTGGATGTTAGGTTTTTACGTGACACACAGGTTTTAGCGGTCCTTTCGAATGAGTCAAACGTTTACGACCATGGCGGACTAGATACATCTCAGTTAGTCTTCGGATTCTCTAATATTTTAATTTTATTTGCTCATCAATTCTTTGAAAAAGAGTTTATTTAGTCAGAATTATGACTGACTATCTTTAGGCGTTGATTGTCGAGGTTGCGATTCCTAATCACAATAGTAAATATTTACTATGAGTAATTATAGCACTTGTTTGGTTGACGCCTACATTTTACTTTTTACCAATGTGGAATGTCTCTTAAATTATGATTTTTCTTCGCCTGTTCCCTTAAATACCCTTATCATAGATTAGACCCTCCATTTTTCAAACTATATAATAATAGTTATGGTACCATTATAGTAACGGTAGTCCGCCACGTGACTTAATGTATACCTGCAAATAACTTCAAAACACGAAGGTCACAAGAAGGTGTTGTTGTATTAACCTTCTCAGAGTAAAACTATTTTCAGTCAACTTTTAAATGCCTAACGAAGAATGTATATATTTCCAAATTCTTCTAAAGGGTTCTAATAACTAGACCACATATTGCAAATAATCCCTGACATTTTTTAGTTACCAAAAATTATTGCCGATAATCGTGCGCATTTAGTTTTCACTCCTTGTATTTTGGCTTTTTTATATGGTGGTTTTCTTTTATGCCTTTTTCTTCTTCTGTATCCTGTAATTTAAGGTACTTCGGGTTACCCGGGAAGTTTTATCCTTTAACAGTCAAGGTCATAGTTTGATGGACTTTAAGGTTACTCTATTTCATACCAAACTAGTTATTTACAACAAAAAAAAACCGCGCACATCATTTAAAAGTCGTACTTTTTGCACTAAGATAAAATCAGTATGATTATATCATCAAAAAAATAACAAAGCGGAAGAGCGCGAAAAAATAGCAAATACATATATAATTGTACCTCATTATTATATTTAGTTTTTTATCTAAGCGTCTGTGGCAATGTTGAAAAAATGCTCATGGGTAAGTAAATGAAGAAGTTCTAATTAGTCCATCGAAAAGTTACATTTGGGGTTGCGTTTGTTAGAGGACGCAATTTTATTTTTTTGATGTGTAGGGGGGGTCAGTGTAAAGCTAAAAACAAGTTTGTGGGGTCGCCACCCTTGTCCCACGGCCGCCATCATGAAAATAAGGGTTGAAATGGTTTTTACGATATATCTCTTAAACTATTAATTTGATAAAAACATTTTTTAACATTTTTGTTGCAAATATAAATTCTCTACAACTTTGGTCCCGTAACTTTTTGTCGTAGAACTATAAATAAAAAAGTTATAAGCGAAAATGTTCAGAAATTTTAAAAGTAAAAATAAAAGACATAAGGGACATTACACCTGCTGCTGATCCTAATACCGATCTATCGAAGGTCGTAGTTCGATTAGGTGGGTTCCATTTGCTCATGTCGTTCATAGGTGCGATTGGATATATCATGTCTGGTAGTGGACTCGAGGATATCTTCAAATTAATTTATGCTGAGAACTGTGTACAGCACATAATGTCTGGACATGCTTATGGTAGGGCTGTACGTGCTCATTTGCTAGTGCATTTATCAGAAACAAAAATATTTATGGATTCAATAGAATTTACAGAAGAAGAACGAGATTTTCTGGATGATAATAGTACTATAAATGAACACGTACAGCCCTACTATAAGCATGTCCAGACATTATGTGCTGTACACAGTTCTCAGCATAAATTAATTTGAAGATATCCTCGAGTCCACTACCAGACATGATATATCCAATCGCACCTATGAACGACATGAGCAAATGGAACCCACCTAATCGAACTACGACCTTCGATAGATCGGTATTAGGATCAGCAGCAGCTGTAATGTCCCTTATGTCTTTTTTTTACTTTTAAAATTTCTGAACATTTTCGCTTATAACTTTTTTATTTATAGTTCTACGACAAAAAGTTACTGGACCAAAGTTGTAGAGAATTTAATTTGCAACAAAAATGTTAAAAAAATGTTTTTATCAAATTAATAGTTTATGAGATATATCGTAAAAACCATTTCAACCCTTATTTTCATGATGGCGGCCGTGGGACAAGGGTGGCGACCCCACAAACTTGTTTTTAGCTTTACACTGACCCCCCCTACACATCAAAAAAATAAAATTGCGTCCTCTAAAAAACGCAAGGTTAGGCCTAAAAAATGTAACATTTCGATGGACTAAATATGAATATTAACTAATTAATCAATAAGGCTAGTAAGTAGCTGTAGATGTGTGGTATGTTATTGAGGTTTGACTATCAAATTAATTATTGTTTTTTTGTGTTTCATACTAAAAACAGAATATAATAAATATGTAATGCGCGCGTCGGACTGGCACTTGGCTGGTTTTTAGGAGTTCAAATTCTTCTAATTATTACATGAGTCTTTCTTTACTCAAGCATCAATAGTTAAGACGGGGTATGTCTGTACCTCATTAACACTCACTCGGAGTCGTTGTTGATGTGAATGTCACGACAGGAATACAGCCTGGTGACTTTAATAAACAACGCTCAAATAACATACGTCAGCGTCATTGTCGGCGTTGGTGTCGGTAGTCAGCGTCGTCTTCGATTCTTCAATTCGATTATTTAGACTATTGGCTATCACCGTCGGCATCGGCGTAATCGTAAGTGGCGGCGACGACACCCACGGTGGCACTGACTGTTGGCTTCAGCGTTAGTGTCACTGTGTCGGCGTTCGGGGCGTCATCGCAGGTGTCATGGTCGTCGCGACGTTAGCTTCAGGCAGCCTGCCGCGGCAAGAACTGCGGACAACAGCTAGTGTTTAATATGATAGCTTATGAAATACTGGATGTTTATGGAAAAGTCGGTGTAGCTGAGTAATTTTTCAGATAGTACCGTTTTAAATGAAACAACTAATTGTATCCGATTTAGGTAATTGAATATTTTATTTTTGTCTTTTTGTCTGCATAATAATTATGTAACTGAACTGGCAGTGCCTTGAGTGAACTGTGATGAACTCCAGATTGTAAAAAGAAATACATGTTATACGTTATAATTAACTAGCAGCGCCCCGCGTTGTGCCCGTTCCCATGGTAATTTCGGGATGAAAAATAACCTTCCCGTTGAATGTGACTATCTATTACAAAAATAATTATTCAATTCGGACTGGTAATTCCCGAGATTAGCTCAAACATACAAATAAACAAACAAACTTACAAATTTCACCTCTTTATGATACATATTAGTATAGAAGTATAGATAAACTTTTTAGATTAAATAAGTGTAATAAAATAAAATGACAATTTGTTATAAAAATAGATATGTGCAATCACTGAATTGATTCAATTCGATGACATTGAACTTCTGCGCCTGCACGTGCATTCTATAAAACACTATAATAGGGTACAAAGTTCTGTCAGTGTCCTGGGGAATTTTGGAAAACAATGTTAGTGATAACTGAGCTAAATCTAGTTGAGTAGTATATGTAATTGGGTAGGTTAGGTATACAAGTATGATGAGTAAGACAGGATGTTATGGTAAAACAAATAAAAACTTTCCATAGAAATCGCATGGAATTTAAAATATTTTAAAAATAGTACTACAGTACCTACTTTGTTATAATTAATTCACGTTGTATATTCCGTTTGCGTAATAATAGGTCTTTGACAATACGATGTCGGATTGAACATTACCTACATGTAATGTAGTCTGCCCCTTGATTGAGCTCATGGCGAACGTTTGAATACGTCAATTTATTACATGACAATTTTTATAATTACTATTTAAGATGCAGTTGGTTCTCCCCAAGTACCGAGTTGCATAATGTACTCTAGGATTAACTCGCCTTAATTTTCCAGTCCACCGAATCTGCATAATAAGTAGGCATTTTCCACGTCTCTGTTATTGTATTGTCTGGTTGTGTCTACAATAATTACTTATACTACGAAGGCTTCGTTATTCTATAAGATACAAGTTATGTTTTATTCCGATAGTTCTGAAGATATTTTTATTATTTGAAGCTCTTACATTATATTATTCGCAATATCGAAATGAACCTATTCATGGTGCCTGTCATAATCTTTTCTTTTTATTAATTAAATGACGTCATACATTATAAAAATGACGTAACAAACAAATGTATCAAAGTGTAATTCATTAAACCACTCATAGTTACAAAAAGATATAGGTACTTACAAAAACATTTGTAAAAAACTTGCTTACCGACTTATCCCTCCCGAAATAACTTTCATGACGCTCGACGTTTTTATCTGACCACAAAGGTTTTCCCGGGCATGGTATGTTATTAATGGCTCCATGTTCAAAGCATTGTATAATTTGACAGGCATTATACGAACTTATCTCGACTCATAGTTAATTAGTGTGTTATTCTGAGATGTTTACTTTAAAATTGCAGCTAAGTCATACCAATTACAGAATACCACAAAAAATCTATGCTTTTCTTGCATGAAAATGAGATTTATTTAAAAAAATAATTGTGGCCATGAAACATGCAAAATAAACATTAACCTATTTAGACCGGGTGCACCATTCAAGTGTCTTGCAACTGAATTGACACTTTAATCTATCTAATCTCTACTTAGTTGTAATTAATTATCTCGAACAATATTAGTAATGTTACTATTCTAGCATTTTCTAGCAATTCCAATTATAATAATTCTACTCGTAGAATCCAACAATAAATTGGTAAAAACCCAAACTTTTCCGTCCTGAGATAATCGGTTGCATATTTTATCTTATACTTGAAGCATATTATTATCACAATGAAGCTTAAAATGTTGAATGAAAACTAAGCATCATTGTGTTTTTAATACCCATAGTTATTAATTTACAATTTGAATAAAAGTTATTCTTCATTTATGTGTGTTTGTTTAGTAAACAATGTGAAATGTATAATTGTGGCTAGAATCTGGAAAACTTCCTTTATTATCGACAAAGAAATACCGTGGGTATAATTAAAAGTTAATTGGTCGTATCGTATCTTCATATTATAGTGTTCTATAGTTTTATTAGAGACGTTTTTTATAAAACACTAATAGTTACAAATCTCGAATTACATTATGTGGTGCAATATAATGTTTATTTGTTCGGCTGGTGATGCTATTTTACGTTAAAATGAATGTATTTAATTCTTACGCTACTTCTCGTTTCAAGAATTATTTGTGTTTGTTTATTAAATACATTTGTGTGTCGTAATTCTTTTGTGTCTCTTGTTTCACATATAAATAACTTAATGAAATCAAGGAAAATACTTATCAAGTTATTATGGATCATTAAACTGTTGATCATAACATAACACAGAAAATATCATGTATTTTTTTTATATGTATTAATTGTTTGTTTGTTTGACCGTGCTAATCTCAGGAATAATTATCGTTTGGATGATTGGAGTTGGTTATACAAATTCAAAAAGATAAATATAGGTCTATTTTTCATGCAGAATTGTCTACGAGAAGGGGTTAGTCGCAGGTAAAACTACGCGGAGTTGCTAGTGTGCCTAACCTGATTATAACCATAGCAGGTACTTTTGCATTAAAGCACAGTGCTTCGGAGGTTTAAACTGTAACTTTAAACTGTTGTTCCCGGATGTTTCATTCGAAGGCCCTTAATTAAGGTGGTTTATTAACTACGTCAATAGGGTAGGCCGTTAACTACTCGAATTTTGTTTCTTTTGATGCATAAGTTCACTAGTACTAGTTACATATAGTTGAAGTAACTGTCGTTCAAGGTGAGCCCAGGTCCGCATTCTTTGTCCGTCCTTGGGTTAACTTTTATATTTTTCATTTTTTATTTTTATTTTCAGTTCCATATATAAACTATGGCTCGTTTACTGTCGTTGTTTTAGTATGTTCATTAACATATTATGTAGGAAGACGGTTTTGACAGTATCCGCGAAACGTTGAAAGTTGAAAATGTATTTGTAAGGTCATTCAACTGTTTGTTAAATATATTTATTAGTGTAAACCTTACATTGAAAATACATTTATTTAATAAAATACTGAGAGAAATAACGATGGTTATTTCATCATCGATCAGTAGGAAGTAAGCATTTTATAACCGGTAGAGTCTTTGATAGCTTCGAAGTACATGGGATTCATACAATGGATACTTGCAATATCCACATTTATTAATAGGTATAATATAAGTAATTTTTCTATCTCATTTGTCTATCTAACAACGTAAACAATGGTCTGAAGGTACAATTACACACCTCTTTATACGATTGAAGTGTCACGAAAGGTAAAATCCTTCCTGTGTTAATCGTTGTTTTTCTGCAGTTGTATAAATTCTTAGATTTATGCACCTTGTTGCGTCTATAAACGATTCGAATTACACACTGTTTATAAAATCACATAAAAATATTCATGAGAACACTTATCGGTTGACATTTAAAGAACCTATGCGAAAAGATAAGCACTCCGAATACGTTGTATATGTAATGTGAAATAAAGGATAAGTAATTTTTATAGAATCGCAATAGAAACAAACGTTTGCATTGTATTTTATGGAGGGCACATGAAATCGGAGATCCCGATTATTTAAATCTTTAGACTACCGTGGAGACTCATAATAGTATGCGGTCTACTAAAACACCAGTGACAAGCCACTAGCATATTTTAAGGTATGCTTAGGTCGAGATAACCGTTGTTGTCATATAAACGAGGCCGTTACTAATAGCAGTTTACGTCATCAAGGAAAAAATAACGCACAGCCATCCCTAATAAGGACTTATCAGCATAGATTTATATATTCCGCGAAACTGCGCGCGCATGTGCAGAATTTTTATTTTGGCCAAGGTTATTCAACTACGAGAACACTAACCTCTTGTTAACTTAAATTATCCAATTTGTAAATAATGTGATTTGTATGTTAAGGGATGTTCCAGGTCGTTTACTTTACCTCACCTTCATCTTAAAATATGTGTGTGTAATTTATTTATTTATTAATGTGTTTATAATTACAGTCGCAATTTTATATTAATTATAAAAGGCATTATTTCTGTGGATCACACAATACATGCTGGTCAATGTCAATTATTTTATATAACCTAATCATGTCATAAAATTGGTACTAAACAATCTAAACACCTACTACATCTAATTGGAACATTGAAAATATGCGCACAAGTAACGATTGTAGTACTTATTATTCTGTGGTGATACTAACATTGCTTCAGTCATACCAGAGATATGGACGTATGACAAAGTATTGAATAACAATTCGACCAGTTAAGCATTCATTTTCCCCGTACACTTGCATAAAACTATTCTCACGAACTTCTATACTAGTCTTCGGCGCATACTAATGTCAGATGCCTTTGGTGACCCTTATATTGCCTTCCATAGACCACGCTGTTTGCATTCTAATAGCTGACCAATGACTTCTCCCAAACTCCACGGTTCATTCGATCTTCCCGACTTCCGATTGAGCACGTGATCAAGGGCAGTGCTCTGGGCCGATTACCACGTCATAATCTATCGAATATATCAATTGATTGTGTCATAAATCATAACCAGTGGATAAATATTAATGGCTAAATGCCATTTTTCTAATTATATTATCGTAAATGTATTTTGCTATCGAGTTGAAGGTCGCGCTTATTGACGTAATACTGAAACGAGGATAAGGATGAGTGTGTCCCAAAACAATATAATAAAATGTTAGTTGATCTCAATCAGCATTCGAATAATATAATAATTTGAATGAGAAGCTTCTCATTAGCTTCTCATCTCGAAGACCGGTGTTAGTGCAGTTTTTAGGGTTCCGTAGCCAAATGGCAAAAACGGAACCCTTATAGATTCGTCATGTCTGTCTGTCTGTCTGTCCGTCCGTCTGTCTGTCTGTCTGTCCGTATGTCACAGCCTTTTTTCTCCGAAACTATAAGAGCTATGTTGTTGAAACTTAGTGTGTAGATGTATTCTGTGAACCGCATTAATATTTTCACACTAAAATAGAAAAAAAATAAAATTTTAGGGGGGTCTCCCATACTTAGAAATGAAAAAAATATTTTTTTTTTCATCAAACCCATACGTGTGGGGTATCTATGGATAGGTCTTCAAAAATGGTATTGAGGTTTCTAATATCATTTTTTTCTAAACTGAATAGTTTGCGCGAGAGACTCTTCCAAAGTGGTAAAATGTGTGTCCCCCCCCCTGTAACTTCTAAAATAAGAGAATGATAAAACTAAAAAAAATATATGATGTACATAACAATGTAATCTAACACCGAAAATTGGTTTGAACGAGGTCTAGTTAGTAGTTTTTTTTTTACGACATAAATCGTAAACCGCAAAAAAATACTGATTATTCATTCAATAACTCAAATGTAAATAAAAAAACATTTATTTCAAGAACTTCTTTATTATGTTACTCGCTGCTACGGAACCCTTCATGGGCGAGTCCGACTCGCACTTGGCCGCTTTTTGAATAGTAAAACGTTATCTATTTGGTATTAACAATTTTATCGTCTCCAAGAAAATTTTGTTAACATCCGTGAAGATCTGTGAGCTTTTGTTTTCCCGAGAATTTCGTATGTATCACGTAAAGTTTTAATGCAGTAACAGTAACACTCTCGACAGGGATTGGCCAAATTGAGCCCAAGACAGAGACACTTGCAAGATGTTGAGAGAGATCTTTCTTCACAAGTGGGACAGTTTAGGTTAAAAATAACTACGATATTCTGCTAAAGATATTTAATTTGTGTTCTACACAATGTACTTCTACAGTCGGTCCGCGTCAAGTTTTTATATAAGACCCAGTTTCCGTATTTTCATAATATAATGCTCGACGCTCTGTTACAAGTTCAAGCTCAACTCTATCAGCGTCTTTATCTGAATATTAAAGATGACAATTCTTATTGACATGCTAGTAAGTGATGTAATAGTGTGAATATGGTAAGATTCTGAATAATTACTCTATATTTTCATTCGCCAACTGTACAACGTAAAGGCTATCTATATTATAATTACATTATTTGTACAATGACGTCATATTATCAATTCAATTTTGTATCATTTATCAAAAAAGTTCTAAAACATATTGATACAGATGTGTTTATTAACCATATATTAAATTCATTTTATGAAATTGAAATGCGGTTAATATTTTTTATAGGAAAAGTAATATATAACATATTAATAATATAGCGTCGGGATTATGCAATACAATGACGCATGTACTAAATGCGGTCTACGTCATAGTTACGTCCCGCATTGGAAGCTTTTAAGTCTAGGTTCTAATTTCCTTGTAAGTCTGAACCTTGTAATCTATACCTTTGTGACAATTAGGGCTTAAACTTAGTACCTACGTTCGGCGCGGGATGCAAGATGAATATTGTTAATATCTATCAGTTTTAATTTAAAGCTTGTCATTCATAATAATAGAATATGCTTGTACCCACAGAAATATATCGAGATATATTTCGAAAAATGTACCTAAATTATAAATGTATCTTTTCAAATTAATCGATGTTAATTCAACTCTATTAAAAGACTTTGAATATATTATTCGATCCTTCCTGATGTAGTGTTAAAATATAAAAGTAGATGTAGTTTTCAAATATGCATACTAAAATCACTTCTGTAATTAATACGTATAATATCGAAAACTAGATTTGTTACATTTGTGTCTAAATTAGGGCCGTCATGCAGCAGAGTGCGGAACATGAGAGTTCCTGACTACTTATGTAGATGGCAACATTATATTTACTAATTCTTTAAGCATGTAAATCTACAAGTTAAATCGTCCAACCAGTATTTATTAATCTATACTAATATTATAAAGCTGAAGAGTTTGTTTTGTTTGTTTGTTTGTTTGTTTGTTTGTTTGTTTAAACGCGCTAATCTCAGAAACTACTGAACCGATTTGAATAATTCTTTCACTGTTAGATAGTCTATTTATCGAGGAAGGCTATAGGCTACATTTTATCCCGAAATTCCCACGGGAACGGGCACAACGCGGGTAAAACCGCGGGGCGCTGCTAGTGAATTATATATTTATGACAAAGAAGAAAGAAGTTTTCAATAAAAGCTGTTTATTTTAATCATTAATAACGCTTGCTTTAATTTATATACATACTTACTTATCTATACTAATTAAAATCTTATGAATTATGTATTTTGCCTAATTTATACTAGTAAAAGAAGATATACAAAGATAAAGTAGGATGTTTATTTGCGTAAGTTAGGTGAGGCCTGAAATTTAATTGTGATTTTCCGCTTTGAGTGCTTATGATGTTTTCTGTGAGATAGTTGCTGTTGGATTAAAATATGACTAATAAACTATCAACGTTAGCAAATTCCAAATTTAATCTTAAACATCTTAATTCTTTATTTAGTAGGTACAAAGTTTTATAAAATTATATTTTTTTATAAACTTTTTATGTAAAGCTGGTAACATTGACTCATGCTGTACAATGTAACATCATACATTTTTAATTAAATTATTAATTAGTAATTAATGTTACTAAAAGTAAATGAAATGTTGCTTCTAATGCCCCCATACCGGTAGTAAACTTGACAAATAAATTACTGTAGTCTATGGGGATGTTTGTGATTATACTGCCTGATTATAACACCCTCTTCTTGATGTCTATAGTTATGTAGATTGCCAGTATTTTGTGTATAAAACACTGTTCCCTCTTACTATGAATCGTAAGTAAGTCATATAAAAAGCGAATAAATAAATAATAAGAGCGTAAGTAAGCATGAGTGTAAGCATGAGCGTAAGTAAGCAAGTAAATAATAAAATGTATTACATAATTTCTAGTACAATGGGATATTTTCTTAATTAGTTATGTAAAGTGCTTATACATACACATACAGTATGTACCTATACTGTATTTGTCATTAGCCGCGTACCCACCTAGCGCACAGGCTGGCGAGCCGTGGCTCGCGAGCCATGGCTCGCGAGCCAGTCTCAGTAGTTTTGTTCAATTTTCACGAGGCCGCCTCGCGAGGCAGGCTGAGCCATCATAAGTCGTGTATATTCAGCTGCAGCTATTTTCCTAGCTTCGCACAGGCTCGCGAGCCATGGCTCGCGAGCCAAATGCTCGGCTGGTGTGGACGTGCCTCGGGCTGCCTCGGGCGCGCGTTTGCTCGGCTGACAACGGCTCGGCCCCGAGCGACAACAGATGGCTCGGGGCCGAGCCGTGCTCAGCCGAGCAAACGCGCGCCCGAGGCAGCCCGAAGCACGTCCACACCAACCGAGCATTTGGGCGTGCGCTAGGTGGGTACGGAGCTGAACAAAACTACTGAGGCTGGCTCGCGAGCCATGGCTCGCGAGCCTGTGCGCTAGGTGGGTACGCGGCTATTGAACTTAGCCCTCGAGGAGGAACTGGGCTTGTGTTATTATGAAACTTATGAATTAAATTATGTACATTAAGTAATTTATTTCTATTTCTGCTTCGGAAGGCATGACCGATCTTTATATGTCGGTCCCGGTTTTCAAGAAACTTTAAGGCAGTCCCCAACACTTTGGTTTTTCTTAACGTATTCGAACTTAGTTTTTATTCCTCTGTCGAGAAAAAAGAATATACCGTTTTAAAAAATATATTTTCCTTAACTTAAAAAAAAAATTAGGTAATATAACGTACTAAGTAAGAGGTGAGTGTTACCAATAAAATTATATCAAAATTCGATTGGAAAACCCAGCGTCAAACATTTTATTATTCTCAATAAAAAGTGGTTTCTTTTTATTCAAAATAATACTGGAAATATAAAGTGTATCTGCATCGCGTTTGACGTCACTAACCGCAAGTTATCCGAGATGCGATCTGAGGAATATTCCGCTGTTGTGTTCCTGTACTGCCCACACTTCTGGAAAGTTTTGACTACATGCCGAATGTTTATCGGTATATTGTTTTATAAACAGGTCCAAAAACCGCTAAATGGTTTTCAAATGATAATATGGATTATTTCTGTTCTTCTCAACATATTTTTTACTTAAATATGTAGACAGTGCACAAAATTTGCGCATTATTATAAGGCATTGTTATTTAAAGAATTTGTAAAGAATCTGGCCTTGGAGTTTGCTCAGGTTCATATACATATTGTATCGATTATTTCAACCTCATGTGGTATTACCAGCCTTTACCATCTTCGCTGGAACTAATCAAACAAATCATACTGGTATTGGGTTATTTTCCTGAATCCAAATAAAACTTAATTACCACTCCTGGGCAAAGGTTTCTCTCAACACTTTCCAAGCATACCTATTCTGGGCTATATTAGGCGAATCCCTGTCAAAGCGTTCAAGATCGTCACGCCATCTCTTTCGGGGTCTGCCTCTACTCCTCACTCCCTTCGGCACCCATTGCGTGACGATTCTGTCCACCTGTCTCGGTGCATTCGACTCACGTGATCAGCCCACTCCCACTTGAGATTGGCAGTTTTTCTTACAACTTCGACTATTCCAGTTTTGGCATGTAGGGTGGTCTTACTTTAATTATATATTTTTTGTTAAAAGCTATCTCATCGTATATAATAAGTACACACTATTTAATGAAACATTCTAATTATATTTTAATTATATGTACTACATTAGTTATATGTACTACTATGTAGCAGTGCCCCGCGGTTTTACCCGCGCTGTACCCGATCCCGTAGGAATTTCGGGATGAAAAATAGCCTATAACCTTCCCGTTGAATGTGGCTTTCTATTACAAAAAGAATTATTCAAATCGGTTCAGTAGTTTCTGAGATTAGCGCGTTTAAACAAACAAACAAACAAACAAACAAAACAAACTCTTCAGCATTATAATATTAGTATAGATATAACTTAATGTGTTATTCCGGGCGGATACGCCTAAAAGTGTAGTCGGCAACAAAATATGTCAACAGGTTCTATTCCATTATTTTCGTTAATAAATTGTAAATTAATAAATGTCGGTCTAGAAAAACTTGCTGAGTTAAGTTTGTTCAAGTACTCATGTTGGAAAAAAGAAAATATCATTAGTAGGTACCTATTTGGTAGACATACAAGTTATTAATACGAGAAAAAATGTTCAATATTTTGTAAGACTTTACTTACGGAAATTAACGTTCAATACAGTTTTGACTTTTTACATTTTGTGCAAATCCAAGGACCAATCATAAATGAATGTGTCTTAAAATGTTGTTTATAGACTTAAGTTTTAGTTTAGTTTTTGTTTTAAATATAGTTATTGTAAACAAGAAACGTTGCAAAATTTTTTACGAGTACATAAAAATGTTTTGCATATTTAAAGTACCATAATAAAACCTACAAAAAGTGTAGCAAGGGCATATAAATATTATTTTAAAATTGGCACAATAATCGCTATCTGTTAAAAAAAAACATTAATAAAGGAGTCTTATTTTGAAGTTGATATTAATCTATATCAAAATAAATGGTTTTAAAATCAAGGTTTAATTATTTAACTTTAAATATCTCTTTAAATTATTAAAATTTAACATTTAGTTTCGGAGATATATTGAGAAATGCACAAAATAATTTACGGGCGCGGGCGGGCTGTACTATATTGTGCGGTCAGGCGCGGGAAAAGGACAAGTACACGTGAATATCAATATTAACATGTAGGACTAGGATGTACTTTTGTATCCCGAATTTCCCACATTAAATCTTGATTTATCGAAGCGAAGCGAGGGCGGGTCGCTTGTAGTATAATAAGTTAGTAACACAGATATTTGATCAACTGCGCAATTAATAAAACCAACGTATAACAGTAACGGGACTTTAATTGATCAGTCTAGTCACGTTTTGCTATCATTATATTTTTTTAGAATTTTTCCACTGCAGGCCTCCAGACAAAAGAAAAGGCAAGCGAAGGTCTCCCAATCCTCTTTCCATCTTTCTTTGTTGAGTGTTCGACTCGACTTATGCTTCTTAAAGGTGTCGAGCTCGTCTCCCCATCGTACCTATCTTCGGTCTTCCACGACATTGATTTTGATATTCTGGGACATAATAAAGTTTCCTATGTTTTATTATATACACACTAGACATGGCAGATTTTTCCTCAACCAATTTAATCGGTGCAGGAACAGGTACAAGTACAAGGTTTCATTAATTCCTAATTATGATTGGAAAAGAAGAGTAATTCATTGAATAATTATATTAATTGACCGGCAATTAACTAATATGATACCAGTTTAATCTAGTTGGTTTATTAGTTCACTAATTGGTGAAACTGGTGGCCCTGGATAAGTGTTATTTATTAGTTACTAGCTTGTTCTAGATGTTCAAGAAAAGTCACAAGTTTCACACTTTGTCGTTGTTAAGCTGTATAAATAAGTACGTATGACCGTTCAAGTTATTACGTAGTTAGCTAACCTTAAAACATTTTATAAAAGCTTTAAATAATAATTCTTAAAGTACCTACTAATTCAAATTGTACTAAATTTAAAGTATGCAGTGCTTATCCCTAAAGAAGTTATAAGGGAGTCGAAGACGGCCTAAACTGTTTCGAGAAAATTATGGTACAGCCGTGTCGCTTTTTTACTCGACGGTGTCGACTTGATATGATGTTCCTACCATATCTCCGCTTGCTGACGTCAAACCAATATAATTTAAATACTATGCAAATAATACGAATATTATTACTGATTCGAATCAAAACCACTTCGGTAACTTAAAGCGAGTCTAAGTTAAAAAGGAACTAAAAATACTATCAGGGTTCTGTACCTCAAACGGATAAAAGGAACCCTAGTAAGAAAATATTTTTATGTATAAAATATGAAAATGACCTAATACAATTTTTTGAAACCTTTTTTATAGATTATTGTTGTCATTGGCATAACATTGATCAAGTCCTATTGAGGTAGGATGTAGTACATACAGGGCATAGAAAGCAGGTCATCAAATCCGTCATCGTCTAGGGAATTTCACCACCGTTACATATTATTTATTATTTTGGACTAGCCGCGCCCCACGTAAAAATTTCGGGATAAAATGTATCCCATGTGTTATCTTGATGTATAACCTATATTACTGTAAAGTTTCATCCAAATCCGTTCAGTAGTTTTTGCGTGCAAGATTAACAAACATACATCCATACATCCATTCTCATAAACTTTCGCATTTATAATATGTATTAAGTAGGATTTGTCAACGTATCCCCAATTCGCCAGCTTTACTGTGCATTACTCCGTTGCGAAGGTAGTTCATGGACTGCCATGTGGGTCTGAAGGACTCTGAAGCGGCAACTAAAGTCAGGTGGGGATGATGCGTTTTTTATCTAAAGTCGTTTAATGACAAATTATAAGAAGTGAGGTATTTTGTAGAAGGTTTCTTGCAGAAGTATAAATACGGAATCCTCTTCACGCGAGTATAACTCGCTCTTGTCTAGTTTTGAGGTTAGTTTTTAATGATCTAGAATGTATTTATGTAAATCGGTAGTTCTATAAATAAACGAACGATCCTTTTGATATTCAATATACATATTAGCTCTTATTAGAATTTGGCAAAAAAACAACGAAGTGTCAAATGTGAAAGGCTCAAGTTATGTCTAAATAACTTGATAACTTGTCTTGTACGATATCGAGTAACAATAATGGCCAGTTGCTTTGCTCTTTTCAAGTTGTTTGGGCAGTTTTCAGAACCTACAATTAATTGTGTGTAACTAGGGATCACGCACACATATCTGTCGTCATTGTCAATCAGTCCCGTCATATACTTGACGTGAATGACACGTGTGCAGAATAAATACAACACCCATAATTTTCTTTTAAATGATATTTATTTTATAAAATCAACAATAACAACACTTGTAATGATAAATTTCAACGATTATCATCCTTAATGATATGTGGTGATGACATATGCCTAAAGAATTTAACAATGGCCAATGAGAAGAGGTGAACCACAGTTGTCAATTTATGAGCTAGTAAAATATTTAGAAATTATAACTTTTTCGAGAAACATTCCGAATTTTAACAAGATTTATTGAGCATAACTTTTCATAAACTGATTTCAGATTTTTGAAATCGGTTCAATAATGACGGAGACGGTAACAAACATAAAAAATCACACACACACACACACACAAATCAAAAACCTCCATCTGTTTTTTGAAGTCTGTTAAAAATGACGAATGAATACTAATTAAGATATGGCAATTGAATGAAATAAATAGAGTTGCTTAATGAAAGATTAACTATTCTAACTAATTTCCTACGTTAATATTTACAAGAATGTACAGTGATTTAATCATTAACTAAGATAGACTTATTACGTAATAGAACACAAAGTTTGCAAAGATAACTCGAAGCAACTTAATTTTCATTAAGTTTAAATTTCAGTAAACATTTAACATGGTTTAAACACTCGGTTTAAAAATCAACAAATTAAGGAGTTACCCATAGTTTCTTTGGATGTTAATTCTTTTACCTATAAAACAGTAATTCTTAGTGTAATGTAAAGAAAACGACCCGTCTATTATTACTAAATAATGGTACACATTATGGTAACTTAAGTACTGTATATAAGTTTTTATCATCGATGGTTCAACCAATCCTCTTTGATCATGTCGGCACCTTTTTCACCAATCATTATCACCGCAGCGTTCGTATTACCACTAACTATTGTAGGCATTATACTAGCGTCTATCACTCTTAAACCTTGAACACCGTACACTCTCAATCTAGGGTCCACTACTGCTTCTTTGTCCCAAGAAGGACCCATTTTAGTCGTTCCACACTGATGGTATATTGTCATAGAGATAGTCCGCACTTGACATTCGATATACTCATCCGACATAAAAGGTAGATGTTTGCAATTTGGCAAAGGCTTCGAATAAAGTCGAGAGCCAAACTGCTTGAAAGGAGAAGCGTTTGCAACTTGTACTGCAATCTTGATACCTTCCACTAGTCTCGCCACGTCTAAACTATCTTCGTGGTAACGTGGATTCATAATTGGATAGTGGAAAGGATTAGAACTTCTCAACCGTACGTAACCTCTTGTGTTGGGTCGTAGTAACAAAGGCATTATAGTCCAAGCGTCTTGATTTGCTATTGGTTTGTATACTGTGTCGTATACTTCGTCAGTTAGTCCTAATATTTTCCTTACTACTTGACCATTATCAGAGGAAAATCCTGCTGGCGCCATGTGGAATTGAATATCCGGCCATAACCCAGATCCGTTTGCATATTTAGTGTTAACAAATGCAATGCCTTCCAGACCACCTAGAGTTGTCATGGGCCCTCTTTCATTTACTACGTAGTTCATAGTCACTGGGAATGCTTGAAATCTATTTTGAACGATAGCCACTGGTTTGTCCACGAGGAACGTTAGTCCACCTACTCCCACATGATCTTGGAGATTTTCCCCGACAGGTAAATCTTTTAATACTTTGATACCAACTTCCCTTAAATGATCCTTCGGCCCAATTCCCGATAGCATAAGCAATTGAGGACTATTAATAGCACCAGCCGATAATATAACCTCTTTTTTGGCATATACTACTCTTTTTACACCATGTTTCACATATTCAACTCCGTATGCTTTTAATGTTACGGGGTTTATTAAGATTCTGGTTGCTTGCGAATTTAGAGATATATCCAAATTCCTTCTTGTTCGAACTGGCCTCAGGAAAGCTTTGGCTGTACTGCATCGCGAGCCACGTCTGATTGTTCCCTGAGCTATCATGAAACCAGTTTGAATGGCTCCATTGATGTCTCTGTTATCATATCCTATTTCCACTCCAGCTTGTACGAAAGCCGCAACTAATGGCGTCCTCCAAGGAGCCTCTTGAACTGTTAGATACCCTCCCGTGCCGTGATACTTGCTATTTGCTAGGTACGGGTTTCTATTGTCTTCGGACTTGATGAAATATTTTAAGGCATCTTGGTATCCCCAGCCGGGGTTACCGGACTGCTCCCACTGATCGAAATCAAACCGGTTGCCTCGCACGTAGATCATGTAATTCAGTACACTGGACCCTCCGAGTACCTGGAAAATGCAGAAAGCAAATATCATAAAGGCTTTGCTAAAACAAAAATAATAGGCGTTAAGAATAAAATAAGTTGTTTACTTAATAATGTGTAGGTTAGTGAACTTTTCAAAGTAGCATGATACACTTATAATGTATTAATAGACGACTGCCTAGATCGATGACGTCGTCGGGGTAATCTACGATTTTTTTAATTAGGGATTATGTTCTGACTTATATTTACAATCTTAGGTTACCATTTGAGAGAGAACTTGCATAATTTAGTAATTTACGTACCTTCCCCCTTGGCCAACTGCACCGGTGTTTCTTAAAGCCGAGGCACGCGTAGTTCGTGGGTTCAGTCTTATACTGCCAGTCCAGTTTCGTTAGCTGCAGGTACCCCGCTAACGAAGGGACGTCTGTTATCTCATTCTCGTCAGGACCTGAAAATAGCAATGCAACAATATTATTAGTATTGTAAAAAAAAAATATTTCCCCTTCTGTCTCTCTTTCTCCCCTCTCGCATCCTCTTTCTCGTTCTCCCTCTTTCTCGATCAACCTCAGATAGGTAAATTTTGTTTTCAGAGTACCCGTACCCTGAGTATTTTGAACGAAGATTCGGTTTACCTAAAACATGAAACCTTACCGCTCTCTAACAAAAGCACATTCCAGTTCTTGACCTCGGTGAGTCTGTTCGCTACCACTGCTCCCGCCGACCCTCCGCCGACTACTATGAAGTCATACTCTTTCCTCGGCTCCTTATCCAGCACTCTGGCCTCAGGGTCGTACGAGTTGTAGTTGTGGTAGGTGAGTGCGCCCAGCAGCAGCGGGATCAGCCACAGCCCGGTCACGCTGACCGTCTTCAGAGCAGTCGATGCTAGTAAAACGTGGATACCCATTTTCAATTATCACAGTTGTATAATTTAATCAGTAGTCGCCAGTATCACAGCATAGTGGAACGCTTTGGTTGAAAGGGACTAGGCTTGCGTCAGTCTGTCTTAGATTTGTGACGGTCTGGTGGTTTGCTTCTTCTCATTTGATCGTTGGTTGGCTCTTGATGACGGCACAGTGGCATATTAGGCATTGCTCACGCCTCTGTAGTTTCGTGTCGTTTTTAACTGGAAACAGAAAAAAATAATATTAGGCACGATTGTAAGCAGTGTTATTATTCCTTTTAAAGAAAATGTTAATCGTCACTTTACGAAAGTTAAAAGTGTCTAACACTAAGTATTTGTTACGTAACGTTGCTTAGTATTAAATCAATTAAGTTTATTATTGTTATTATGCGTTTAAACTTTTTATTTTATTGTGTACTAAACATAAACGCTGTGTCCTAAAATAATAAATGATGTAATGGTGGTATATTCTATAGACATACTCCATTCATTTCGTGTATGTTCATACAAAAGACTTCAACGAGTTTCCGAGTGCGTTGATGTCTTTTTTGGTGAATTAATGCAGTTTTTTACATTTTTACTGCTTATGCCTCGTGGATTGTATTTTTATATTAATTTTTTGCTTTCAGGTATGTACTTCTATTTTTCCGATTTTCTATAACGATAAGGTAAGATCGTATAAAGCGTATATTAACATTGCAATGTTATTACTTAATGGCATCTATTAAACGATATCTATAATATCATTTCAACAACATAAATAAGGAAAGGTTACATATCGTTGTTATTTACTTTAACTGAATGGGAATATTATGTCGCAATCTATACTAATATTATAAAGCTGAAGAGTTTGTTTTGTTTGTTTGTTTGTTTGTTTGTTTGTTTGTTTGTTTGTTTGTTTGTTTGTTTGTTTGTTTAAACGCGCTAATCTCAGAAACTACTGAACCGATTTGAATAATTCTTTCACTGTTAGATAGTCTATTTATCGAGGAAGGCTATAGGCTACATTTTATCCCGAAATTCCCACGGGAACGGGCACAACGCGGGTAAAACCGCGGGGCGCTGCTAGTACATCATAATAATAAACATCGCTTAAAACTAATAGCCCAATCAATGTTTCCTACATTTATAGCACCAATACGAATTTTATGTTCAGTAATAGAAAGAGATAGTTGTATCTATGTTATATATGATGAAAAGAGACAAAGTCATTTCCTAGGTGTACGGAAGATTGTGATCTATTTCCTGACACCGCTTGTTCCCGCGAGGCATTCTCGTGAAAGCAATCTGAGAAATAAATCGGACCACATAATACTTAATACTACCTTTTGTTTTATATTTAAGTTTCGAACTACTTGAAAAGGGTTGAAACAAAAAATATGTGTCTACTGCTACTGAAGATATTAGTAAATTGAAACTGATGCTATTTAATGAATTGCCGAAAAGTAATTGAATTGTCATTGTTTTATAAACAAACCTGTAATTCAAGTCGAATTGTTATGTACTCTAGTTCTGCCCCAAAAAATAACAAAATGTATAAACAATAGCACGTTTGTAAGTCACAGTTATCAGAGCGTAGTATGTTTTGGTAACATATTGTTTGGAGACTTAAATAAATTAACTCGTAACATTTTATAAAGATTACTGACGTGTGCGGTAATAATATATTATGAGAGTAATCCACTTAGACAGAAATCGCCCTATAATATTAATTAAAAAGATGCTTATTAGTTTGTAAAATAGAAAATAGTGCGGACATAGTAATAGTATACGCATAATGATAATAATAGCATTGAATGACAAGGTTAATATGTATATTGTAAAGAGTGTTGTTATAATATAAAGTAAGCCATTAATTTGGTATAAGTGTCCTACATACACAACTAATGCATTCAATCAACGGACAGATGACTTTAAATAAACAAACCTTATGTAACTCTAGTTAGGCTGAACCGATCTGTGGCAATAGGTTAAGGCCGTTTCTCGAACTTTCGTTTGTGATGTCACCACAATGTTACCAAGATTTAGTGTTCGTATTCAAACCAGTGTGTGGCGAATGTGGAACGAAGAAAGTTGATTTACGTAGTTAGTAATTGAAGGCCACTCAGATCAATATGTTACGAAAAATACGTAACAGTTCGAATATATTAGTTAATGGATAGTAATTGATGTTTGATTGGGTACGTTTTGTGGGTTAATTTGTTTTAAGGATATATTAAAAAACCGCTCTGAGCAAAAATGAAAACGATTTTATTTTATGTACACACACTTCAAATTACATGTTATTATCTTAATATGTATTTACTTTAGACATGAAATATTTGAAGTATGGTGAAAACCCATCGCGTTGATATGACAAATGTGTGTTAAATATTTTAATAAAGGTTCGACCTTTCACTGTTGACTCACACCCAGTTTCAAGACAATGTTTTATACCAACCTCGAAAGTCGATTTTGCGCTAGGTCAGTAATTGTGCAGAGTTTACAATGTGAACAGCTCTATATTCAATGCGATCAAGACAATTGAAGGAGAGGTGTTCGTGATTATTGCCTTGTAGGTATTATTTTTTTATACAGTGTATTATTTGTTTATTTTTGACAGATAATCCGATAGGTTAGATAAATCTACAGATAACAACGTGCATGCGCGGTGTTTATGATTTAGTTTTGTTGGTTGCGAAGACTAATTCAGTGTAGCGAACGGTTACGTTTGAACAATGTACATTTGTTTTAATATCCCATTGAATATATTTGAGCTCGCGCGTATCTTATTGTGTTCCGGGTCTCAATTGGTGGTTGCACAATAACATTATACGGTTTTTATTCTACATTCACATAAACCAAAAAGAGTAAATGGCTCAATAGAAACATACACTTTTGTTAATGTTATAGCATTTTTACTGATAAGTGCTTAATGTTAGAATAACTGATTTACAAAACAATGTAATGCAATCCAAGGTAATATTTGTAATTCTGTTCGTTTGCATGTTCGGACTAATCTAGGAATTACCAGTCTGATTTGATTTCGGCTATATTTCATCCCGGGAAACGGGCACAACGTGGGGAAAACCGCTGTGGGTGCTGCTAGTTGTTTATAAAATTGTAATTTGTTTTTCCTCCTCACCGTTCCGTTAGCTTTGGACCTTGGAGCAGCATTAGGACATTAAAGAATAATACTAGTACTAATACTACTAATATACATTGAACCTTTTAATTATTTCATACTACATAACAGGTAGGCTGCTATTCGAATTTCGTACATTACAATTTTAGTTATTTTTTATTTATTCTTTTTTCTAAATTATCAATAGTTAGTAAACCCAATATGTAAGTCAAAGAATCGATTGAATCATACGGGTATCTACTATGGTGTGTCGTAAGGTGCGTGTGTTACGCGTGCTGCGGTAATGCACGCTAATGTTATGCAGCCAGAGGCAGACACGGCCACTGGCCAGCGCCCTGACCGCACTCCACATTTAATATTATTTAACTTTTATATTCACCAACTATTTACGACATTTTGTTGTCAATAAAACCAATCGACTGGAAAATTATGTTTTCAACTATTGTTCGTAAGTTTGTTTATTGCTCTGTTGGGTGTAATCGATTCAGATTGTTCCACTTCGGACATGTTTCTCGTTTCTTTGACACCATTTTAAATTGATTCCCAAAGAAGGCTATGATTGATAAATAGATTGTTACTTCGGAAGATTGAATAGGAAAAGTATCTAGATATACATATATGTATAATCTTTTTAATTTAATACAACATACTGATCCAATGCCCATAACCCAGTAACATTTTAAAATCTATACGTCAATAAAATTTGAATTGGATGTTAATTGGAATTATGTAATATTGATGATACAGGCACATTGTGGTCATCTTATACGTTCCATTTTATGTGTGCCCGATGTTCGGTGCAGCGATGTTGCAACTGTTATATAACAATGGGTCTGAGTCCGAACTCGCCTTAAATTATGCCGGGTTGCCACACTCGTTTAGCCGCCTGCCTCGCAAGGATTCGCGGTCGAGGCGTGTCGCTCACCTTATTGCAAAAAGCTTAATGGTCATTGTCGCGTGTGTCACTAATGACACAGTTTTTGGTTACATATTTTTATGTCGTACCAAAAATAGGTTATATTTAAATATCAGATTTGTAGATACAGAGATTGCAAAAGTTGCTCTATTCTTGAGTTTTAATAGAGTTCCTATACTTGTTTTGTTTCTCAGAGGGTGTAAGTACACACGCAATTAAACAACCTCAAATTATGCAGGAAATACAAACCCGGTTATTGCAGGAACCCGGTTCCAGATATCAACATCTATCGAAATACATCGGATATCAGTGTATTTCGATACCTCCGCTTTGATCGGGTTTTTAGTAATGGTTGCACTATTATACTGTACCTATTCAAACGTTTGTTTTTCTTAGATATATTTTATATTCGTATTATCATAACATAGTATAAAACAAAGTAGCTATTTTTGTCTGTTTGTTTGTCTGTTTGTCTGTATGCTTAAATCTTTAAAATTACGCAACGGATTTTGATGCGAATTTTTGTAATAGGTAGAGTGATTCAAGAGGAAGGTTTTTATGTAAAAAAAATCCCGAAATTCCCACGGGAACGGGCACAACGCGGGTACAACTGCGGGGCGCTACTAGTTTTATATATTTTAATGTTCTTAATTCAATTTAACAAGTGTTTCCACATTGTGTACCACATGTATTCCTGCTTTTGATATAACTTCGTGGTGGTCCCATCCCATGTGAATGAAATGTGCATTTTGTTGTTTTTGTGGAAATGTGGATCTTGTTATAATAAGTACGAGGACCTGATGACATTTACCTTTAGTGTTTAGATGCAAGGGGCACGCGCCAAGCTTGAATTTAAATTGTGCAAATTATATTACAAAGTCGTAAAGTGCAAATTATATTGCAAGTGCAAATTGAGAATATAACGAAAGTAATCTGTTGGGTTATTATGTACTTTAACAATTTGAGACATTATTTACAAATTCTTTTATTTTGTTATTTTAGTATCGTGAAGGTTATGCGGTTAAAAGATGATAATGCGAAATTGTGTTTAACACATGAGTGAATGTTTTAATACCACATGTTTGTTGCAGTAATTGCAAATGTTTTAGTTTGTCCTTCTTTCTTAAAGTACAGGCTTACGAAATGATTTTATTAAGATGCCCGTGATTTATTAGAACGACTACGAGATTTGACACTGTAGATATATTGATTTATTTTCCAAATCAAATAAAAACCGCGAGTTCAATCAAAATTCTCTAAATTTTCTGTCAATGTAATCGAACATTAAAGTGGTTTCCAAAAGTGAAACATGATTGTGCTGTCCGTGGCTCTGATTATGTCACCGGCCATTGGATTCACTTTCCATGGTATTTGGATTTGCATGGCCATTTTCCGCAGTTTAATTTGTTACGTACCTATGCAAATTATTATCATTACTTTAGTATTTTTACTACTTACAATTAGTTAACTATTCCGGAATTCAATAGCTGTATCGCTTTATTGATAAATAAATGAGCCTTGTGTAATGTACACATTTATGATTACAATGCACGAGTTTTCGCTAGAGCTGGCCAACTTGAAGTTAGCTTTATTTACTTTATTGAAACTATAAACTATAATCAAACTAAACATATTTGGATATATTTTTTTAAATAATGGAATTATGCTTAACCTTTTCAGCTGCTTTTATTTCGTAACATAATCTCAAATGTTGCGCATGACTGGCACTTAGTAAATTGGTCACATGTTTACGTTAATGGTCTCGTCAATTCGCCGTTTGCAAGTAATGTTTATTTAACTTTTACTTGATGGTAATGTATAGTTTACGTATGATTATCATTTAATTAATTTATTTATTTATTAAATGGGTTCGAAAAATAACACTACACTATAACTTGTGATCTGAAATATCGAAAAAAAAGGTGGAGCTTTATAAGCAAAATATCGAGTCAAACTAGATTTTCATGAGATCCTTCAGTTTTTAAAAAGGGTTTCTTTCAGTGACTTTCGATTTGAGAGACAGATGACGGCTTCTCATATTGCTCAAGTTATTCAGTATTGCTATTTTAAAGAAAGGATTATGTCTATAATCGTCCGTCGATTGGCCTGGCGCAATGGGTTGTATCACTTTGCATATCACAGAGTAACTATCAGATACACATGAGCCACAGTGCATGCGCCACTCCGGGTTATTATTGTATACAAACATCGGAGTCGTAAATTACGTCATTTAACCCACTACTTTGCACATTATTGATATTTATACAACTACATAAGTACTGATTTTCCTCAATATTTTTTCTCAATAAAACTAGAAAAAAACATATTAAAATATCTCTGAAAATTGTCATTTACGCTATACTAATATTATAAAAAATGTAATGTAAAAATGGGTGGAACAAATCTCAAATGTTGTTTGTTACACAGTAAAGGATATTCAAGAGTAACAGTTACACAAGCAAGAATATTGGCAATAGCAAAAGATCGTTGTAACTTAATTGCCACAAACACATATCTAATATTACTGATTGATCCATTTGTAGTTGTTTCGTGAGTAACCTTGAGGAGTCAAGGTATTTTGCGAATGAATTGAGTAATAACATTATTTATTAGTGCTAATGCAACTGCGGTTGCGTACAACATATTCTAATTGTTGAACGCTACATTGGGACTAACCACCTTACTCAGAAATTTCTAATGATTTCTTAGGAGTGGCTAATGAGTGATTTTTGAAAGTTAATGTATTACGTCGATTAGTTAAGTGTCGATTTAATTGGCTTCTCTGAGGACGAGTGAGATAACATAGATTTTAGATCGTATGCCGTTTATAAAAGTCCTTCATTTACCCACGTGATATTTGTAATTAAACACAGATTTATTGTCAGTCATTTTAGATTTGTCAATAAAATCAATGCCTTCAAACAAATTTTAGTTAATCACGGAATAACGAAGTTCTTACTTCGTGAGTTGAATAATATTTACTTATAGATTTTGTTTTGAGCAATAGTCTAGCCAAATTAAAGGCTGTCAGACGTTTTAGATAATCTATGACACATAAAGTAGTTTAATGAATGTTTCGTTAAATCACGAGTTAACTTTTTTGTTTGTGAGAGGTTGGCGCCGTCAGTAATTGTACGTTTATTTAGCAATTGGATCGGAATAAGACGTAACATAAATTACTTAATGAGTGTAAATAAACATTTACATTTATGAAGGTTGTCTGCGTTCTTATGATTTTGTTTTAATCTTAACATATTTTTTCCCTAATTGGGTATAACCACTGTCATACAAAAAGTATTATCGAATTGGGTGCTTTATTAATTACGTTTTTTTATTAATTCACGGAAACACTTGACTTGTCTTGAGTATAAAGCCAGTATCTCTTAAGAGATACTTATTAAGATTGAAGTAATTTTGATTTTCAAAAGCTACTCATTGACGAAGAGTACTTTGAACACACGGAAATGCTTTCAAATATTGCGTTATTATAAAAAGTTGTTTGACTTTTGCATAACAATTTAAGTGAAGATTCATTATTTCACTTGAGTGGGTCTATTGGTCCGATTAGCATCATTATACAAGTGACAGTATCGCAACGCAACCACCAAACTGTGCGGTTTTATTTGAGCGTCGTTGTGCCGGTGGCCTTGGCATAGATGCGTCCGTTATGACACCTGTAGCCCGGCGTGAAGCTGATATATTGATGGTGAATAGGTTCCAACTCGACAACAGGGTGTTACTACAAACTAATTTATTGCTGTGATTGAATTGAAGTGATTTATATGTTTGTTAACCATTGCTACTATGAAGTGATTAGTCACATAGATGAAGTCTTTTCGTTTATATATATGTAGTAGCTTTGATTGTGTACGTTCTCTGTTATATGTCAAACAAATAATTGCAGTTAATAAAACTGTATAATTTGGCGCGAGCTGTCAAGCTTTCGTATAATAATAGATAGACTGTTTTGTATAACGTTAACCTTTAGTTGTGTATTATTCTCGTAATATGCGAAAGCTTGTTAACGTAATTCCTAGATACCGAGTGCGAAGTCTGGGTTGCGTCTGTACACCTTTTACTAGTACTCCTATTCATACACAGTATTGTGTAACTAACAAATCTCACATTTTCCGTAATAAAAATTTAACAATAAAGACCCGCAAGTAGCGTGTCTTTCGCAGGAAATAGTATTATTTAATGACTTTTTAAAACTGCATAGGAAATGAAAAAGTATGAGGCACTTTGATTGTACCTGTGACATATATTTTAAGCAAGGAAGAAGTTTTGCTTCCAGGTTACAGATCAGGTCTCATTTTACTTCATTTCACTTTTCATTTCATACTCATATAATGTCTCGTTCTCGTTTGTGTTTGTTTATTCCCTCATCTTAGATATTTGTGTATGTGTATGATTGAAGACATTATTCTTATATTATCCAAACGGGCACACTAATTTTGGTTAAGTCCTTCTTGTTTGAAAAGTGACTTGATTGATTTAGGTACAGCTATATAATTATTTAATGTCTAAAATATATTCAGAATACTTACGTTCATTTCTGTTGATTTTCTCATATGTCTTATAACAATTTTACACTAAATATTAACCACAATTATAAGCCAAAGTTCACGTTAATATCACTAAGAATCGTATTATCAATGCGTATGTTTGTTTTCACTAAAGAGATGGAAAGTAATACGTAACAATAATTATTAGTGATGATTGTCAATGTTCTCTCACGATGCACTGTCGATGCACTCTAACCTTGTGTACGCGCTGTAATTAATAGAGATTAAGACTCGATTACACCGAGAACACGGCCAAGGAAATAGCTTTACAATTGTGTCAGACTGCCCACTAGTCGAACATTACAATCTACCAATTTATTTTCGAAAGAAAAGATAACAAAATAATCACAAGACAATAGTTTGTCGTAACAGATCGATATCGCAGTCCCAAAATATGACTGAAATGCGTCCAATATCTGTACAGTTATAAAACAACTATTAAACGTTTCTAAAGGTTGCGTAACGTTGTCTAATTGTGTTGAATGATTAAGCAGAGTCCTCGAGTGAAAAGATGACGACCAATGAGGTAATAGGTGAAGTTTTACAATGAGGTTTGTGACAGGTCACGCTAGAGCCCCATTAGCAGAGGCATTAGCTTGACCATTACGGAGACGCTTGACAATTTGTATTACATTACGATTTACTTAATATCGCCGGTATTTACAATTGTACGTTACGTAAACATCTGCATTTATTATGCAAACCTTTTATTTTTATCTAGATTCATTACACCCACATAGAGCTTAATACTTGTAATGCAATAATTTAATCAGTTTCAGTTATACAAATACTAGTTATGTAGGTTACTTGTAGGTTTGTAGGTTGTTTTACAATGTTTTTGTGTATATTATAATTTTGCACTGTATAATGAATTACATTGTGCCTCTTGTAGAATTATTTTCAGAACATAAAAACCAACATTAGAAGTCATAAATATGAATTAAGACTCACGACACCGGTTATCCAGTATGTGCTATTACGAGTAACTCGTAATCCTGAAGTTAGAATTAACATGACATAATATCTATTACTAGCACAGGATTATGTGCTTGGATTAGATAAGGTGTTACAACATAGCTAATTGTTATCGTTGCACACTGGACACTGCGAGGACTGTTGGAATGCACTAGTGGACAGTTGACAAAAATGACACAAAAGGAAATAAAGTGACACAATGTGAGATGAAGTGACACTTAGTAGTTACTGACGGTTATTTTGGGTGAAGGCGTGTTGACGGCGCGGTCTTCGCGCGGGCTCGCGAGGTGCACTGCGCGCGCAGCGGCGCCGCGGCGCGAGCCGCGCTCCGCCCCACCGGCCGGGATTACAGCATAACGACACCGACAACCTTATGTGGACTTGTGGGTCGAACGATTCTAATAAGTTCACTTTTGGATTATATTTTGGTCTTTATTAGTTTACCCATTACGTAACATTCATCATACATTGTTTTTGAAAACTGTCAAATCGGAAAAATAATTACATCAGTCTGCGCTTTTAACGCCTTACTTTATTGTTAACTTAGAGCATTACCACTTTCATTAGTTACCCAAACATTTCGGCTGAAAAAGTAACAGCCTTTTTCGGTTCGTTCCATATTTTTTACCTTGTTTTCATGACCGGCCAAATGACCTTTATTTTTTAACAGGTAGTGTTGACACTAATCATATCTCTCGTATGCGATATCAAACACGCTGTAAGTTAAGGTCCTTTACCATTGTTCCGCAACCTTTGCCTCGACGCCCTTAAAATTTTCGTGCCCTTTGATTATAATTATGCGGACGTGACCGAAGGCAGACACACCCGTCACGGTGATGACACCAGCATTACGTGAACGCTCGCCCGCTCCGTACTGATGTGTCCTGCTTGTCTATTGCAAAACAAGTGCGGTTGTAGATACGGACTCTTCCTTGTACGTGGTTCGATTCAAATTGTTCCGTGACCTAGTTGCCTATATTAATGATGACTCTATTTTCAATTCGCAATGCTTTGACGAATGATTCATTTTTAGGGTAAGATTGGCCCATCTTACACGATGGTAAAATTTACTTAACTTCTTTGAATACAAGTTTGGCGTCGATTTTGACCGCAACTTGCAACGACGTTATTTTGCATCTGATGACATTGTTTTGAATTGAAACGACGTGCTCTATTGGTTAAACTGATTCTGGTGTAGAGATTTCAGTCCGTACTGTCCCACTGCAAAGGTCAATGACAATATCCCAATATATGTCAGGAATTGAACTTACTGATCCTTTTAATATATATGAAGGTGAATAAATTTAAGAATCGAATGGATTAAAAATATGCGAGAAAACCTTAAACTTAAGATACTGCCTGTATTTTATCTTTGCTACGTATCTACGTACTCTATTTGCTCATTAAAATCAAGAAGGGAACATTATCTAATGTTATCACGGAAATAATAGACACTCCACTAATTCCGCATTATAATAATTTTAATGGAAGTTCTTTTAATTATTATTACATGAAATTGTTGCATATATGAAGTGAGATATTTTGGTGGCCCAACTATGATGACACACACAGATACGTGAAAACGTTGGTCGGTTACGTCACACGCACACTGCAGTTAAGTGGGTAATTAGGTAAGATAAACTTATTACTTCGTAGGTCAATGATATTTCAAATATTTTAATACTGCTCCTAATTATGGAACTTGGTTTAGTGGGAGACAAATTCTTAAATATGCTTTGAAAGTGTCAAATTAGTTCAAGTTATGAGACGCTCTATGACCAACATCTCGATTTCTTCCTCATTCCGTCCATAATTTCAATATTCAGTTTTACCATTTCCTTCATCATCTTTATCTCTTTAAAATTAGATTAGCTTGAAGTTCTAAACAGATACACTATGGTCTAGCCCATTATTAAATTATTCATTATTAACTTAGATTAAATATTGACGCATAAAGTTATACAACTTACTTATCTTTATACAAAATACAATACACACTTTTTGACAATTATTGACAAGGTTCCTGTCTGGTTACTAATATAGTAGGAGGATTACATGTTTGTGATAATATACAAGGTGGTCGGTAGAAGGAAGCGAGTCACGATTTCATCCAGAAATCGAAAGTAGCGGTGTAATGGGGCCGCGTTGCGTCACGGCCCGGGCACAATGTGTCCGCGGTGAAGGCTTTCACACTATTTGCTCTTGTGCCTTCGATTTAGATATTTAAAGCAGTTTACATCTTGATATACCTTGATTGATAATACACACATTATTCGTAGGCAAAAATACTCTACAATATACAATATAAATCAATTTAGATGAAAGTTTGATAGTGTAAACGAATTTACTGTTCGCAGGTATGGGCCGTTCGCTCGTGTATTATCATAGAATCTATCGTCAATAGGCCTTAATCTTAGTAGTTATATGCAGTAGTTGATTTTCTGACGATTTTACGAAACTTGGGCAAGTAATTGGCTAATACAACAACAAAATGAGATTACAAATATGAGGGTCGGGCTCTGGTTATGGTTGTTGTATTCTATGGTGTATGGACGGAGTAAGGAGAGAGAGAGTGCTCAGATAAACGGGTTCAATCAAAGAAACGCGAAAGTTAATAAAAGCAAATAGTGTATTTACAACCACTTCATGAATCACTTATTTGTATACAAATTGAATTCAAACTATGGGCCTGTTTCTCTACCTTAATGTTTAAAAGTAGTAACAACTGGTTTTATAGCATGCGATACGTTTTAATTAAGGTTTTTTAAATTTTAATCTAATGGCCAAAAGTGAAACCTTATTTCAAGAAGACAGAGAAAGGCTCTAATTGTACTCAAAATATCAGAACATTAGGCTGCTGCATTTGGTATTCAAATTGTTTTGATAATCGGACTTAAATTGACGTCTATGAATAATTGCATGTATGAATTTAAATATGATTACAAAAGCCAAATCTATGTAGTCTCCAAATTCAGGTTTACCGCTGATCCACGAGCCGCACTACATACAATAGACGTAATTAACATTGATTACGTGAATACAATTGGGGGCAAGAGCTAATATATTATAAGTGTGCCATCTGGAAAAGTTGTCACAATAGTAGGAATTAGAATAAGTCGAGCTATTATATCTATTTGCATAACTCGTCAAATATTATGCATAAACATGTGGTAGGAAGTATTTGTTTGAAACCCACACTGCTTTATGCAATTACTGGGGTCGGAACACGGCAAGACGTGCAGTAACACAATACTGCGGCACAGAGACGAGATTTACGGAAATATGCAAAATTATCAGTTTTTGTACTGAACACGTAAGGTTATGTGAATGTTAGCGATGTCGCAGAGTCGGTGGCGGAATATCCTTAACCTTTTGTCTCGAAAAGTTCAGTAGTCTACTTTCAGGTCATGGACTTGACATAATTATGACGACTCAGCTGAATTAATTGGAGTCAATGGAGTTATCCCTTCACAATATATACATAACAACCATGCTGCTTGCGAACCAGCTGTAAGACTAGAAAGGAAAAAATACATTGTAAAGCTAGTTCCCAATATAGTCACACAATAACTGATCACTTAAAAGCTCACGATCAGTCATATACAGCTTGAGTCTCGTACTATAAACGAAATGTCGTGATTGTTATGTTAGTGGTGTCAAAGTCTTTAGACTGCCTCTGATTGATCTGACACGGTTGAAGCAGGTGGGCCTATAAATTGACAGGCCCTTTGTAGTTCGGTAGCACTAAAATAGAAATGCTTCTATCGAACACCCACACAAGCAATATTCGATAAGAACTAAATGTTGTTAACTTTCATGACACATGACTATAGTTTATTTAAACTACTCTCTTAGCAAAACTACAGCGCTGCCGATGTAGCCCATATGCTAAGTAATAAGTTGCCATATATTATGATGTTCTGTATCCAACGAATATATACGTTGATTCAAGTGATTCAATGTAAATATAAAATTATGTGTAATTTGTATTAGGCCTACATTAGTGTGTGGTAATCATTGAATCCACTCAATTTACATAAAAGAATGTTCGCGGACCAGTGTAATCGCGGAACACGGTATATCTCGATATTACACAACTCGATAACTGGTAGAGTTGCAACACAGTGTAGGAAGTATACAGTATATCAACTCGCTTAACTCAATGTGGTTTTTGCGGTTAAATAAACTAATATCAAAATTATTTATGTTTTTATTAATATCATAAAACTAAATGCTAGAGCACAGCTTCGAGCTTATAATCGTTATACTTTGAACTTATATACTTATGAACTTATATACTATTATACTTTGATTTTTTAAATATACTTTGTTGGAAAGACCATATTATAATCTAAGGCTAAACTATAACTTTTCTAAGAGAATTCTTAATTAAGAACATGGAAATATTACTGTAATACTAAATAATAAGTGTTATCTTATTTGCATGTCTTAAGTGTGGGAATAGTACTAGGACAATACACTTAAATTTATTCCCAAAATTGTGCTACACCTATTATAAATGTTCCGCCCATTCTGAATTGTATAATGTTTCTGAAACTCAAGCACAATACCTCATAACTGCAATTAGTACACTGTGGTGTGGCGTACGTGCTCTCTATAGCATTGTATGGCCTCGATATCAAAATTCACATGTTTTAGAGACTCGTTTTAGATTGTATTAGAGATTTTTTAATTCTTTTTCCTAGTTTTGATATCTATACGGAGTCGTGTAAATAGATTGTAATTGTTAAGTGATTATAGACAGATAAGCACAATCGAATATAAGCTTTATGAATCGGAGGCTATTACATTTTGAAAGTATTTTTAACTTTTATATTTGAAAACAAAGGAATTGTATGACCCTTATACTAAGTTGATATAGGTGTATTGTCACTTCAATTCAACCTTTCTCTTCCGGACAACCTTTGATAGACATTTTTAATCTAACGATAATGTTCATGCAATTATTTAATTATTAGATAATGTAACTTGTTCGAAATTAAAGAGCCATGGAACATTATAGTGTATGGATAAATTACTTATAAATATGACGATAGTTTTCTCTGTCACGCAAAAACTTTTAATTACTCGGCAAATGTCTTCTTCCCATAACAATTACACAGTTAAAATTTCACTTGTTTCAATAGTAATAATTATCTGTGTACGGTGATTTTAGCAGGCGTCAATAATCGGTAGGCAGTTATGATTGGGGAGATACGCCGCTATTCATGTAACTAGAAGATTGACTGGTTGCCCGTTTCTTGTATAATAAATAATGATATCCACTACTTTATTATGTACTGATTTACAACATCTTACAGGTTATTTCTGATTTCGTGATGCCGGAAAAACCATAATGCGCTTTCCAGTTCATTTATTCTCGAACAAGTCCAGTGTACTCATGTGATTAAATTCTGATAGTTTGAAGATTACGTTAAACATTTATTAAATCGAAAGAAACACATGTGAATGACATGGCTGAATGACAGCTGTGGATCTTCTAGAAAAGAAACGAACCGGTTCCTGTCTATGATGCAGTTTGCTCATGACACAACTGTCATTTGTGTCGTAAATTACGGATGCATTTAACGTTATGGCACATGCATGTAAGCTATTCTGATTACAACTGTATGTACATAAACTACTTACTGTTCTGCGCGGTTATCCCACCTGCGATCCAAAAGATTTAGTTTGAATATGTTGTAGATCACGCTCTCCAGATTTAGAGTGGTCGCGCCCAAACATTTCGTCGAGCAGGAAAGATTTTCGTCTTTATAAAATTAGGGTAAATTCCAGCTTTTATTAAGCTATTGCATAGCTTCTATCGCGGGCCTTGAGCGCGGGGACCAAATCCAGAAATTCCGTAACGAAAAAACCTCACGCTCCTCAAACATTGCCTAGGTAGGTAGGTATATGCCCAGAACACAACGTTAGCCCGATGTAGACATTCAGCACACTAACGCCATCTAGTGATAACAAAAAATAACTATGCAATAGCTTTACCGCGGCAGTCACCGAGTGCCACACGTCTTTTTTTTATTTGTACTTCAATACAATTAAATAAAAGTAAAGTCAGTTTAGTAATTATGTCAAACTCAAAGGGTGCTAAGGCATGTTATGATTATGTTATTAGAACATAATACGTTAAATAAACGTGAAACTGAAAGTCGACTATTTGTTTATAACCCAGAGACATCTTTAAACTTTCTGTGAACTAAAACAATCACATTTTCGTTATATCTGAAAAAACTATTGTTGTTTTATGACTTTCCGCTAGATGGCGTTGCACTGCGTTACTGACAGAAATTATTGATTTTCCTCCTAGTTTTTCCGGTAGGTGGCATTTACGTGAATGTTAGAGTAAAATTAATATTGAATAGCTATCTTATTTAACTCAAAACATTTTTGATATCAACTAATAATCACTATCCATAAACGTGATATTCAATTTTTTGTATATTAGTTACAGCTTAGTTTGGGTCTTAGTTTGAATTAAATTTGTAGATACGAAAGTATTTCATCGAAAGAACTGGTTCAGTAGAATTTTTATTACAATTAATTAGTTTTAAAAGAATTATTGTGTTGGGTTCAAATAAGGACAACATTACTAAATGAAATATTTAATTACTTAATATTTTACATTCGACAGACTTACAAAACTTTTGTTCTTATGACTATGAACTTTTAAAATACATTAAAACATAAATTATTTACAATACACAAGTATCTAATCTTACATACAATTCATACAATATATTACCATAGAACATATAAGTTCATTGACTGAGTATTTTAAAAGACACAATTAATACGTTAGCGCTGTCATAATACAAGCCAGTCTTCTTTGATCATATCTGATGCTTTTTCTGCGATCATAATGACAGGAGCGTTGGGGTTCCCACTAATTATGGTGGGCATGATGCTAGCGTCAACCACCCTCAGGTTGGCGACGCCGTGGACCCTGAGTCGGGGGTCTACCACCGCGTCTTGGTCGTGCTTCGGCCCCATCTTACAAGTCCCCGTCGGATGGTAAATAGTAAAAGTGAAATGCTTCAAACAACATTCCCAATACTCATCGCTGAACAATGTGTGTTGCTGACACCCCGGCAAGGGAATGTTGTGAGGCTTTGACCCGTATCTTTGGAAAGCCGTTGTATTTGAAATAGACATAGCAATCTTTATACCTTCCACTAACACCTTCAGATCCTCTTTGTACGCAAAATAGTTTGGTTCGATCGATGGAGGGTGGAACGGATTCCTGCTCTTCAGTTTAATCCATCCAGAGCTTCTTGGGCGTAGAAGCAATGGAAGTATGGTCCATGTTTCCGCATTTTCTATAGGTTTGTATACGGTGTTGTATACTCTATCACGCAGATTTAAGATGCGTCTGATTTGTTCGCCACCGTCAGAGTTGACCGAACTCGGTGCAAAATGAAATTGTATGTCTGGCCAGTTGCCCGAGGGTGGAGCGTACTTAGTGTTGACAAACGCCAGCCCTTCCACACCCTGAGTAGTCATAGGCCCTTTCTCATATAAAATGTAGTTCATGGCTACGGCAAAAGTTTGAAAACGGTCCTTTTTGAAAGTAACAGGTTTGTTTACCACAAACGTTAATCCTCCTAAACCAATGTGATCTTGTAAATTGTGTCCTACCTTTAAGTTAGCAACTAAAGGTATACCGTGTTCGCGTAAATGATCCGCAGGTCCTATACCGCTCAACATAAGTAATTTAGGTGTCGCGAGTGACCCGGCCGACATAATAACCTCTCGTTTTATTCGCACTTTTTGTGTTTGTCCGTTACGAACAAATTCAACTCCGTAAGCTTGCTTCTTTACTGGATTCACTAGAATTCTTGTGACTTGTGCGCCGAGAGCGATGTGTAAGTTGTCCCGTTGACGCACCGGTCTGAGGAAGGCCTTGGCCGTGCTGCATCGACTGCCGCGCCGCATCGTTGCCTGGGTTAACATAAAACCTGTCTGCTTAGCACCGTTTATGTCGCGATTTTCATAACCTAGTTCCATTCCAGCTTTCAAGAAAGCTACAGATAACGGTGTTCGCCATGGTGCTTCTTGAACCGTTAAATATCCACCAGCTTGGTGATATGGGGTGTTTACCAAATAAGGATTTCGATTGTCTTCGGATTTTAAAAAGTACGGTAGTACTTGATCATATGACCAGCCGGGATTGCCGAGGGCTTCCCACAGGTCGTAGTCGTTACGATTGCCTCTTACGTATACCATTGCATTGAGTACGCTGCACCCGCCGAGTACTTTGCCTCTGGGCCAGTTGCAGCGATCACCGTTCATAGCCAAACAGTAGGAACGATTGTTGGAGGGTCTTGTTTGGAATTTCCAATCTATATCGGAAAGTTGATTGTAGCCAGCCAGCGCGGGTATATCTGATATCTCGTTTTCGTCTGGGCCAGCTTCGAGTAGTAGGACGGTCCAGTTACCGATTTCCGAAAGACGAGATGCTACCACTGCACCAGCTGAGCCTCCACCAACAACTACAAAGTCGTATATCGGCATCACCTGAAAACAGGTAATGAAATAAATTATGAGTAAATGTATAATGTTTTCTTTGTATTTATGTATCTATGTGTTGGATAGTAATATAATACTTACAGCATTTATATCCGTTATGTAAGACTCCGGGTCGTATTGTTGATATCTGAAGTACGTGATCCCGAGTGCCAGGAGTGGTATCAGACCTAACACGGTGATGGGCGACGGGGCCAAACTCGCCAGCGCTCCTGCCGCCTCCATCCTTACACCAATTCATCTAATTCTACGCTAATATTTACAACTTATCCTACTGTACTCGAAACTTCTACATCCAACTGTCCGATTTCTTTTTCTTTTCCTCCTCAGTCAATATTTTAGGCTTATAATTCCGTATGCCTGTCGTTTTCTGTGAAACTCCACTTTTGATAGTAGACTTATCCGTCTCATTTAGATAACTTTTCATGCGATCGCTTTTAACTTCCTCTCTTTGCAAGTCGTATAGTTTGAGATGGTAGAGTTTGTCTTTAGATATTTTTACTGGTTTGTAGAGTTCTTTGCTTAAGTCTTTATAGTGGTCGTTTTTGTAGAGGGAGGTGCAGTAGTAGTCGCTTTTGGAGGATCTGCATTCGCAGGCGCTGGAGCCGCTCCTGTAGCCGCTGCTCTCGGTGGAGCTGAGGTCGCTCTTGAAGCTGTCGCCGCTGCGGCGCGGCTTGTGGCGCTTGTAGTCGCCCTCGTAGCTGCCCGCCCGGTAGTCGCGCTGCGCGCCCCGGTAGGACTTCTCCTCGTACTTGTCTTTGTACCGCCTCGCCGGAGCGACGCTAGACGAGTAAGACTGCTCTTGACCCATGATATGAAGAGCGCTGCTCTCGAAGTATTTGAATTCTGAAATCAAACAATGTTATTTTAGTATATTATACAGTCGAATTGACAAATTCTTTCGGTTATTGGAGTCGCTTAAAAATAAATCTTTTTCACTGAATAATATAGGCTGACTGTTTTAATCTACGATTTATTATTTGTTTATGTAAAGTATAGCAGCACACCGTGGCTAAACCCGCGTTGTGCGTGTTTTCCTGGAAATTTCGGAATCAAAAGTAACTTATAGCTCCTTTTAAATATGGCTATTTAATACCAAAAAATATTACATTTGCTTTTTAGAGATACAAGCATATTTAAAACAATATTAATCTGAGCGCTGTTATTAATATGACAACTTTTATAATTGTATTGAGGTTGGTTGTTATGTTGAATTCAAAGAGAGAATGTGTCATGTGTTAATGATTGTAGTTTTGTTTAGACTTTAGAGCTTTTGTATCTGTCTGTCGTAATACACGAAGAAGATGTGACTTCTTTATTTTAAACAAGAATAAAATCAGGTTATGGGCTCATAGCTAAATAAACTACGTAATGTCATTTTATACACCATTAGATTAAATGGTTACATGCTGGATGAAATCACTACATAGTATAAAACAAAGTCGCGTCTGTTTGTCTTCTGTTTGTCTGTTTGTCTGTATGCTTAAATCTTTAAAATTACGCAACGGATTTTGATGCGGTTTTTTGTAATAGGTAGAGTGATTCAAGAGGAAGGTTTTTATGTGAAAAAATTCCCGAAATTCCCACGGGAACGGGCACAACGCGGGTAAAACCGCGGGGCGCTGCTAGTCTTACTATAAATTAATTCTTGTTAAAAAAGTTTGTTGTTCGGTTTGTATGTATACGTATCGTTTATGTCTGTTAGGCTACCTTTATCCCTACATTACGATGAAACGGGTACAATCCATTTTAAAACCGTGGAAAACAAAATTTAAAACGATATTTTTCTATTTTACAAGAAATACTAAAGTATCTTTGTATCTGTTCCAGGTATTATATTTTTTGTTGAATACTGAATGCAAGGCACATCGAAAGTAAGTTAATTCCACACAGTTTTAGCATTGTATTTCAGCATTAATTGTGTGCTAAGCCAAATAATTTCACCCCAATTTGTTTCTTTTGTTTAGTAAACAACGAATGTGAACCAACTATTTGCTATTATTAATAACAGAGCAAACCTCTGAATATAATTGTTATGACTACAATTATAAACAGAGCAGGACTACAATTACATAAGAGTTAAATTGCATGCCATCTCATTATATGCAATCATTTAATTAATTAAAAGTGGCCAAAAACAGCGTCAGTTCATCGACAAGCAGTTCTGCGATAGTTGAACTGCAAGCGAGCGGAGTGGAATCACAGAGATTCATATCCGAACTCATCATTCGCTGTTCAGTCGAGTCAGTTAAGACCCTTCTGATGGCAACTTAACGAGTGTCGGCCTCGCGACCGCATGAATCGCCAGAAAATAACGTTTGCGTGTGCTAACTCCGTACACCGCCATCTAGCGAAATTCTTCGTAACTAAAATGTCATTAACCTTGGCAATGATATGATAAAGAATGATAAGTGAAACATGTGGGTAAAATGAGTCACCATATGTTTCTAAGTTAACAACGTTGCTTTTTATTTGTTCGTACATTCTATTTCTGGGCCGACCAAAATTGAGAGAGAGTGAACTTACTACTTCACAACTGGTTCTGTAATGCATTGACTATTCATGTGTGGCTGTTTCTACAAACATACGTTTATTGTTGGAGGCATATTAATAATTGTCACTGGTCATTCAAATTATAGTAATGCATGGTTGAAGATTCGGAAATTTAGATCATCATCATTACTTTAGGGATGGCGATCATTGTTTACAAACGGACGTAGTTGTTACAAGATTGCGATATAATAATGTCGTCTCACAACTTTCACTAATAAAACAAATCGCATCTGTATTACTATTTACAGTACGTTTTACATCTACCATTTACAGAGATTGCAGAAAACCCACAGAAACTAATTATGTGGTATTATTTTAAAGCTTTTGAAAGAAACGTATTATGTTTTGCTGACACTCTATAATCGCATTATACAATAGTTGTTGAGTACAATAAGAGGCTTTTGGTTTTGAACATATTATTGGAATTGACTGTAGAAAAAATGCAGACGGTGCTTTTATTATTGCCCTTAGTTCAGGACTATTGTTTCTGTTTTTGTTCACTGTCATGCTGCTTTAGTAAGTCAAAAGGTAATGTAGGTAATATAACGTGGCTTGGTACAATGAGAGCTTCGATGTTCATCTGTTTTTACAATATCTTATTATGCAAAGATTGGCGCGCTTCTTCGATCCCACAACATTTGAATGTGATTGTGAATGGGAACTTTTGTATTTGCTTATTTCAATTGAACATTAGACTCGTCGAGTTTGGTAAAACTACTATTTTTATCTATTCCGAGATCTCTACAGTAGATTTCACTTTTTAACAGAGACTTGCGTCTTACATTTCTGTTAATTATTCTAAGTGTTCACAGTGGTCGTATACTATCACTTTTATCCCAGGAAAGTTTAAGTGTTATAATTTTGTTTAGTGTAGCAGTAACTAGCACGTTTAACAACTTTGTTATTGGTGGCTATGACATTACGTTGTTTCATTAAAATCATGGAGTAAATAAATATCTACACAAGAAATCGGTTTTTATCATTTCGAGATGGGTGCAATGAATTTATACAACTTAAATATGTCCATACACTACATGAATGTTGTTAATAAACAAGTAACTTTTAGTGAAAGTTGTAATATTGTAGTGATCGTACTCTACATAAAAATAACTAAAAAAAATCACGTAATTATTATTTAAATCACTCATTTGAATACCTTGGAATACTTTGGAATGTTAATGAAAACGCCTAATAAGTGCATTACCACTAATTGTACTCTACTATTAGTATACTGCTTTCTTCACTAACAAATTATTGTCTTTTAAATTATCTTATTTTCTTGTCTTGTGGTGAATTCTTTATGGTGAATGTTGGTAGTTATTAGAATTATGAATGAAACTACTAGGATTCAATAACACTGCCGATTATTGTACATCTTTACATTGCATGTATATCATTACATAATACGATTCTTTATCAATTAAAATATCAAGCATCGACCACCGTGATGGCCCCCTGGCTACTCTAAGTGACAGAAGTACGCATGCTTACCGTTCTCAAACAGAATGTTCAAGCAAATATACTAAAAGTAAACATCAAAGAGACATTATTCAATGCGCCTCCGTGTAATTCTTCAGTTTTGTTTGACATGAGTAACGAATTTAACAAGCGTGGAAATGTGCTTTATTATTCCGTGCCACATACACGTACAATATGTTCTAAGCGCTCCAGTCATCCGGTTGGTTTAACTTATGTTTATTATGATCTTTCATTATGTATTGACATATAATTACAGCATAAATGTCAACCGTTCCACGTTTTGTGACGAAATTCTTAATACCCTTGAAACAAATATTTGTTTTCCTTTCGCTTCGGCTCTTAAGAGAAGAAACCTTAATTTGTTGACTTTGAATGAATATTTATCGATTTTAAAGTGCTAAACTGAACCGAGAGCCACTTTAAATATTGAAATCACCAACAGTTGCGTTAGTGTTGTCTAATATCTTGTATAGTAGTGTCCAAGTAAGCGTCGCAATTTCTGAACTATCCAAAGGTTTAATGAATTTGAACAACAGTGCAGTTATGATTTGTATGGATAAATAATGAAACATTCGTTTATGTTGTACACAGTTCAATGATTTGTTCCGTTAAGTAATTCAATTTCCGCACTACCATTACATATCAAGTACTTACTAATGTTAAAGATACAATACACATATCTTCGTTATTACACAGTCGATGTAACTACAAACTCCGAATATATTTCTGTTTCCTTAAACCCAACATTTAAGTAATGTTCAGTAAAGGAAGGAAGGAGATAACCACAGCTGTCTGCAATAAATCAGACTTGACTGGGTGTGTCCGGTTTCTATCCATGGTGGATATAATAATATATTTGTCTTGAATATGCGTTGCAACTCGTATAACCATGCTGGTCTAGGGTGCTTGCATTTCATCTATTTGTTCGTATTGGCGGTAACTCTCAACCATCTTCCGTCTTAATTGTACGTGATGCCGCAAAAACTTTCACGCAAATTACGTTGAATAGTATACGAGTATAACACAATGTTTATAAACCGTTGTAGTTATTCATGCTCTCAGCTTTGCCTAATGTTCAAAGTTGCATCGATTTGGGTTAGCCACGACTGCTTGGAATATAGAAAAGGCATTCAATCTTTCACCACACGATGGTTTCATTCGACTCCATTAAAAGTTCGGTCATTGGTGTTAGGAAATTGTACGAGAATCTAGCAGAGCGACGTTTACACAACTAGTTAAGAACCCGTCAGCTGTTAAAACTTATACATTACAAATTATGTTTATTTGTATGATAAACGTCTGCTTCCAACAAACTCAAGGATAAACGTATTATAGTGACCAGAGACCGTTTTTTGCAAGAGATGAGCACTTAGCTCCTATTACGATATTGACGTTGAATAATGTGATTCTAAGTAAACAGTTATTTGGTTATGTGTAAAGATTACCCACAGATATGTTTAAAATGAACCTTTGAAATGTTTCATAAGGTATGGCATACAATCATGTTGATGAGAACGGTTGTTTTCGCCGAGTGAAGTACCATCTAGGACATTCCTATATTGCTTCCATAAGTGAAAAGCTCGTCGAGTTTAGAACCGGCATATATGTAGGTCGCGGACAAAAAGGTCAAAAGATGATACTGCTGAAGCTTAACTTATTCTTAGTTTCATTCTAAAGACTGTTACAATGTATGAAGTAATACCGTAAACACTACAGTGACTTCATCAATGAAATGTGAAAGTTACAGGACGATAACTATCTAATTATTGTTATCGATAATACCTCGTAACAAATTCTCAACATGAACTCAGTAAAGGTAGTTGAAAAAGGGCACACCCGGTAGCAACGTAACGTCGCGAGTGGAGTCTACAACGATGTTGTACAACTATCATTGCTATTCTACACAGCTGCATTGGTCAGTATCAAGATATTGGAACTGAAATTCAAAACGCGTAACCTAAAGCACGGGACATGCATCAGTTACTGTTCTGTTGCCGAGATCATTGACGTGTTATTGAAACTGGTTTTGAATAATAAACACCGCAAGTATTGGATATCAAGAAACTATATTTGCCAACGGTTGTATAAAAAACGAATTTCGCAAATCTAGGCCAGTGTACCGTATTCAAGCATTATTCCGCTGGGCAGGGCGCAGCCTGAATAGCGAATTGAATATCTTTATTCATGTCCAACATTGGGCACCGCTGACCTCGAATTATTAAGTGAACATTAAAATCTGTCATCTTTTGTTATGCAGATATTCTTAAATAAGTTATGCTTAAGAATATAATAGATGTTCATGGTCTTTTAGTCTGTTATAATTGTCTACATTAAATCACGTGCTCGTACGAGAATCAGCTAACTGTGCCTGTTGCTGTTACCCTACAGTTTCTATAATCGGCACATGTGAAGTGGTCTACACTTATAGCCGCTCAGTATTCCGAACTCGTTTTATTAATTCCGCAGCCATTTCATCGCTATCTTTATTTGGTAGGTCCACATCGACAAGTAGGACAGAAACTTCTTTTACTCGAGCCTACGTGAGCTCTTGGTCGTCTGCACTACCTATGACATCACGTTCGATAATAAAATCAATCCTATTCATAAGATGGTATGGTGCATAATAGATTGCTTCACTGCTTGCACCGACAGTATTACCAATGATTGATTCGCGTTTGTCCACCTACACCGGGGAAAGCTAAAGACTGCTTGTCTCTTTGTTTTGTTAACTTAGTGGTTAGTTTAGTTAGCCACTGCGCGCTCACGGTGGCGTAACCTTACCAAATTACGGATGACACTTGCATTTTCTATTGACACATTTCAGTTATGGACCTGCGTTACACAATATGTTAATGTAAGTATTTATGACTGACACACTATGATATGAAAAGATTGACAACAAGTTAATCTCATACCATTACATCACGTATCCTAATTTGGACGACTATAATAATACTTAGCTTATTTGGAAAGGTATTCACATTAGACTTAAAAGCACCGTGTAAAGACGGTCACAATGTTTAAGATTGTAATCTCAAGGCCCCTGGCGAAATCTTTAAGTGCACAACCAACGATACTCAAAGTGCAGTTAGATAAAATAGTTACTTAAATGTATTTTATAATGAAATGGGGAGGAAATACAGTTCTTTAGCGCCAGTCATGTAAATAGTAAACGGTAACTACGCATGGATGGTTTGGTGCATAATAGGAAAAATATGCTATTAGATTATGCGATTAGATAACGTATTCGGTATATGTTTATTTCAATATTCCTTTATAGCTGGAGTTGAAATTTCTGTTGCATCAAAAAAGCTGGCTGAACCAAGGGCTGTACAATATGGGTTAGCTTACTCTAGTTATTATTAAAATAAATCTTGTTATAAACAGGAAACTAAAGAGAATCAAATATGTCTTGTTTATACATGTGCACATTAAGTAAGAAACTGTTTTTTTACCATTTCAATCACCGACCTTGTACGCGTAAAATCTGGCATTTCCTATAGTGCACTCTACGCTCTTATTTCAAAAATATAAATTTAATGATTCAACAATCTCGTCAATTATTCTCAAGGCAAGCCCCAAGCCGTTTACTTTTCATCTTTTTTGATCGCTCCGGTATACCTTATCTGGATATTCCGGTTTTTGAATATTATTATTGGTAGGGCTTCTCTACTGACCCGATTTACTAGAACGTATTAGGTGTCGTATCAGTTATAAACAAGCTATCGTTATTTTATCAATTCAAAACCGTTCATTTCGAACCTCTAAAATCTGCAAATTTCGAGCCGTAGCTATTTTGGTTGACTATAAAATTTAATCATGTTCCACTTCTTAATCTTTGTCAGTGCAACGGTTTACCGTATGTATACTAACAATTTGATACCCCTAGTTCACCTTAACCCATTGACTTGAGACGAATGAAAAAATTATGTTTTTACGGAACATGTAATTACCCCTGAACATGGAAAAGAGCTGTTGTTTTTTGCAATGTAGTCATTATGTTGACAGGTCAGCGTGACATCGGTGTCAGTAGGTTCAGCGCAGGCGCAGGTGCCCGGTGACATTTGACAAACGGTACATTGTTAAAGTATTCTTAATTGAACTTTTTATGTGGGCACCTTGCGTCATTGTCTCGACTTTCTATAGATAAGGTCATTTCCTGATGGGCCTGTAATGAGCCACTCGTCATGTTTAATTTACAAAAACATACTTTTTGAGTTGACTGCTAGTCTGAGACTATGAGTATGGAGAATCGAGAGTGATTTCAGTAAAACAAAATTTGTGTGAAAGCTAAGACAATTGTTGTCATTTCATGCTTGTTTATGTAAATTGTTCACTTGTATTTTTTGAATATAGAAAAGAAAAACTAGGTGGACACAATGGACGATTAAGTTGAGTGAAAGACTGCTTGGAATCCGGTCAGACCGGTGATTCGGGAAATACTTGCGCTTTGATTACTGTTATCCTTACGTGGAGAGCTTAGAAATTGCGCCTTAATTAATGTCATGCGATATTCTTTCTATTTTATTGTTTAAATAATTGGATATTTCTTTCTATTGTTTAAATAATTGGATAGCAAATTCAAAACATCGGTAGCTAAATACTGTTGTTTGAATTTGTTAAATTCAATGTTAGTATTTTCGTTTAAACACTTTTGTTGACTGTTCAATTCTAATAACTGTTGAAATTATTGGTCATTATTTATCATTAATTTATACTCATGTCTTGAAAATATTAGGAAAGACTAATATCGTTACGTAGCCGTTCGTCTACTGACACCGTTCGAATTAACCCTCTCATAATTAAGTTGCATAACCATTAAATAAATATATGTATTTTTGCATAACATCGCTGTCCTTGTCTAATATTTAACAACATAAAGAGATAGAGAATTTTAATTGCACAATTATAAAAATTTATTAGCGTGACTATAATAATAGCATAATTTGAATCACTAATTATCAATTAAGTTGGTTTATTGGATAATAATTCCTTTGAGATAACTGTGTTTATATCGGTTTTAGTGCTGACTCTATGTGCTTGCTTCTAATTAATCTAATTCGAAGAGCGTTTGTTCATTTTTTGTTTCAGAAGATAATGAGAAAGTTCATAAACTAAAGAGAAGTATTGAGCTTACTATACCTATAATAGCTTTGTCCCAACTAGCAAAAAGTGGTTTCATTACTATCTCCAGGAGCACTATTCCGTAGGACTATAAGAGACTTATATCCGCTAATAAGTCCGGGAAAGGGCCCATTTTATAAGTAAACTTTTACTTATATCGTGTTTATAATAGACCGCTTCAATGCCGTTTACGCCTATATTGCTCCTATATTAGAATTACGTCAATCCAATTAGTCCTGCAAATGCCAATATAAGTAAATTATAGGATAATTTGAGATGAATACGCGCCTCGCAATGCTCGAATTCTGTTCAGGAATTGTTTTAACTATTTGATTAAGGGTATAGTTTGTGTAAATATACCTAAGTTTAATTTAATATTAATGAATGTCAACCATAGTAGGAAATCAAAAGCTTATTATTGTTAGTCTGGTGTATATTCGTAGGGGAATGTGAATTTTCCGAAAATTCTATCATGGTTTTAATTAAAATTTTAAAGCGCCTCTTGTAATTAACTTATTTACATTTTAATATTTAATATTTTATTATGAAAATATCATGAAAAGTTACCATTTTTTTTGTGAGCATTGCCAAGTGTGACTTAGAACCAATATAAGTAATATTGGTTCTATATTGGCCAGTGTTAAAACCGAAGAATTCGCCATATTGTAACCAATTAGGGTTCCACATTGTCAGATAAAAACAAACTCTATTGATGTTCATAGCTTAGCATGTTATAGGAATATTAACACGCTTTTATTAGCTTGTTTTAAGGGTTTGTTGTGCGTGCTAGGTTAAACATTATTTTAAACATTGTTTTTATTTAATATCTAATTATTTTATTCAGGTTCCCAACGATCGAAATAAAAGTATGATGATATTCCTGGATACCCTGGAGCCCTGGGGGTGAAATAGTAATGAATAGTAATGTGTAGCTTTTCTTTATTTGTATCTAGTAGTGTTCGTGCAACTTAAGGCAAAACATCGTTTATTCTTACATTTATAACTTCAAATAAAGATATTAATGCAGCGTGAGAAATATTGAAGTTTAGGGCCCAGTTTTTAATAGAATAACGCAGTTCTAAATCTTTGTTGTAATCTGAAAGTTCTGCCTCATTATCGCTTTCAGAATCGCTCAATGATTTTTCACTATAACTTTCGTAGTCTGAACCTCCTCCATCTAAAGTACTACAGTTATCTTATCCGGAACCCTCATCAGAATTCGCGATGCGCTCTTCACCAATTAAATTTAATACATCAGTGCTCACTGTGGCTGATGTCAAATCCTATAATAGAATTTGCGAAACTATATAAAGCGTGTTTTAGCCTATATTGGTCGTTTCAAGCAAAAGTGATCTTATAAGAGTTTTGACCAGGATTGTTTGAGATTACTTACTATAACACTATTATGGAAAGCCTTTATAAGTGTATCTAAGCTTATAATGGCATGCGATAAATCAATATAGAAAACATTTTATCCTACTGCGAGCTGTTATAATCTTAGTGATTTAATTATACATATTTGAAACGCGGATATAAAATACACTTCTAGGGTAATGTAAAACCAGATAAGAAGTTTAAATGGTTTTCAGTAGTTTAACTTAAATTTACTTATATTGGCCATAAAAAAATAGCCTAGATGAGGTTATAAGTATAAATAACAAGAGTGATTGCGCCTCAGTGTATATATTCCTGGTAGATGCTCCTCGAGGAGTCTTAAGCTTTAAATGCTCCTAAGATGTTATCTTAAAGGCGCATATAAGTCTGAGTTTCCAGACTGATTACTCCTGAGTGCAATTAGTTTTGTTACTAGCTTTTATAGGAGTCTTAATCCAGAAGTGGCCACGAAATATGATCCTATATACCGATATAAGTTCAAATTATAGGATTAATCGTACTGAAGTAAAAACGGTATTCATTAATGCTGTTAAAAGCGCAATAGCAAATACCAAAACCTTTAACGGAGCTATATAAGTCCAAATAGCATTATAAAATCGTATTCCAGGACAATTTTGCTAGTTGGGGTAAACTCATTCCAAATACATATTAAAGTTAAACGTTTACTATCAAAGCTTTCTAATAATGTTTCAACTTGCAAGTTCAACAACGTCTGTATCACTGACCTATCGAATATCAGAAAGATTATTCTTGATGTCTTAAATAAAATAAAATTGTGATTTTGATAAAAGTGTTATAAATGTTTACCTTAGCTCCATTGTGATAATGTCAATCATCATCCAATATAGTTAGCGAAGATCACAATTGGATCACCAGCACGGAACTAATAGCACTGCACGTGGTATCAACTTGTTCACTATATCCTTGCTGATATTTATTTATTTCAGTTTCTTTTAGTCTCGGTTCCGGGATCGTTATAGAAAGCAGTTGATCGTGAGTGTTGTGATCAGACGCGTCCGCAGACGTGTCGACGGGCGGAGAATGTTCGCTCAAGTGGACAGCGCCTCTCGCATCTCTACGCGCTGCACCGCGCGTGTTTCTAGCTTAATGTAATTTTGAATCTAATTAATAATCAGGTGGCGTTAATTATGTTGTTTTGGGTAATCGTGTGAGAAAGGGTGTTTCGCGATAAACAGATACTGACTGTGACAAGGAAATTAAATCTTCTTCTTCTTCTTCTTTCGAGTCAATGGCGCAAAATAATTTTAAGTATTTATATATTCCCGGACCAGTAATTCACAAGAGAGAGGGCAGCGTCTGATACGTTTAGTAAGTCCTCCCTAGTGCAGGTAGTAGGACACAGAGGACAGGACAAGAGGTGAACCATGTCCTGGAAATTAAATTTGTATATTACACTAGCAGAGCCTCGCGGTTTTATCCGGGTTGTGCCCGTTCCTGTAGAAGTTTCTGGATGAAAAAATAGCCTGTAATCTTCCCGTTGAATGAAATTTCCGTTGGTTGAAATTCCCATTACAAAAATGATTACCTATTCAAATGGGATTGGTATTTTTTGGGATTAGCACGTTCTAACAAACAAACAAAAAGCTCTTCAGCTTTATTCTATTTTAGTATTGATTTTGAGCTCCAAAGGAGGCATAATACATTTTCTGAATAGAATTCAATAATGATGACCTACGGTGAAAGAGTCACGTGCCGCAGTTACTAACTCAGTTACCCTTCACTTTATCAAAATTCAATCGTGTCCTAGGGGCACGGTGGTCATAAAGAGAAATTCGCTTTTCGAGTCCTTAACCTGTGTAGAATTGTACTAACTTCATCTCTAACTAGCCGCGCCCCGCGGAGTTACTCGTGGTGTATCCATTCCCGCGAATTTGGGAATAAAATGTATCCTATATGTTATGAATATTATGTATAACCTATATTATTGTAAAGTTTCATCCAAATCTGTTCAGTAGTTTTTTTCGTGAAAGAGTAACAAACATACATAAACGTACGAACATCCATCCTCACAAACTTTCGCATTTATTTTTTTATTTATTAAGTTATTTATATTACGTTCCAGAAACATTAACATATAAATTAAGTTTTTGTATTTGCTAAATCAATTGCATGACCACGTATCACTTTCCTGAAATGTATATAGAGTACTGCAGTCGTGCTAACCGTAACGTTCAACTATCCGCCGCTAGATGGCTGAGCGCTACTAGTGGCGAATAGGTGAAGGCTAAGCGCCATCTAGCGCCGAATAGGTGAACGTTTCACTGAGCTGCCGGCACGGCGCTGCGCTTGCTCACGCGCTTCTCATTCATTCTGTGTAGTTCAGACAGCATTGCACAGATGGCGCTATACACAATAACATAGTAGAAAATGTGATAGCTATGGAAATTGCGTGATATTGGCAAATTAATTTATGAAGATTCCTCAAGTTACAGGCGTGTCTATCTAGATGTTAATTATAGTAATTGTCAGCTCGTATGCAAACGTAGCTAGTGACTCCCTATTAATAGGACTGTTTTGACTGAGCGAGCAGCTACGTAACAGGAAAGTTTTAATTGAAAACGGTAAAGATTCTGTTTATCTATTAAAAAATAATTGTTTGTAATGAAAGTTTCGTATTTTGTTTTCACTTATTCCTCTGTCGGTCGGTCATAATATTTTGAAATAAACTTCTAATGAATTTTCTGTTTTTCTTTTTCATATAAAAGACATCAACGCGCTCATACCTATTGCGATTTATAAATTCTTTATTGTACACCACCTACATAAATAACATAATATTGATTGAAAATATACGGAAAACCATGAAATCAATAAACAGAAAGGCATTAAATGGTCATTATACGGTGCCATCTTAGAGGTAAGTATTTGCTTTGGCAGATATCGACAAGCGCTTGAACATATGACATGCTCATATATTACTTCAAACTGGTTCAAAGTAAAATTACACTTTCGATGGTAAATATATCAGTGTTTTGTGTGTACCAAAATGTACGTAATCGTGAAATCGTAGAGAAAGATCGATGCTCTCTGTAAAGTCAATTTGTTATGTAACTTCGTCGGTGGTCGGCGGTAACGACGGTTTGTCGTGATTTACGTACATACTTGCAATGCTTGACATTGTTATATGCACTTTGTTTATTTTATTAGTAAGAATTCAAAATGCATTGTGGTGTAGTAGTAATAGAACTACGTAGATAAATTCTAGTAAGTTAGCGGCTGACCGTAGTTTAAATGATTTTAGACAGCGTTTAGCCCTCCCATATCGGGCGGGACCGAAAATTTAACGCAATATATATTGTTGAAATGTTACACTACTTAAATATTTATTTTGGTTCTCTGTATATCTTTAAAGTCAAGGCATTTTTTCGTCACTATCAATAGATTGTTGCACCGATACAAAAAGAACATATTCAGTAGGAGAAAACAACCATTTTGATTTATGGTCCAGCTTAACCTTTACCACATTTATCAAAAATTACTCATAATTAATTCTGATTAATGGCGTCTATTTTAAACAAGTTGTACCTATTAATTACTTATTAAGCACAACATTTACATATTGTTTTAACAAATAACTTCGAATAAACATTTCACACGTCTATTTGTTAGCTATTTGTTTTATGTAGTGAGTAATAAATGTGTATTGGCGTAACATCTATTATGTCATAATTATTACACATACGTATTCATCTATCTTTTATGACCAAGTTAATCCAAAAGGCAGATTTATAAATCAGGAAGAGATTTGTGAGAGGTCACGCATTGTTAAATCAACGATCGATTACGATTTATGGCTCCGTCATGATGGCCCTATTCCTCTGTAGAAAGATAATGAAGGTGTTTGTATTATGTGTGTGCAGTGGATCACAAATACGAATTCACAGTGAGTTTCCAGTTTGTTAAAAGTCGTCATATTTTCTTGTTGGGAAATTGGGGAAATTTTACATACATGCCGTGTCAAAAATAGCTCATTAATAGCTCTTAATGAATAAATTATTCATCATTCATTCATGTCCAGTAGGCTAGGGGCCAACCCTCGTGTCGGATTAAATTATTATTTGATTACGAGTGAGACAGTTCACTAATTAATATCTTGTTAATATCATAAGAATCGAACATATTTTTTTAGACTTGTTTTCCAATTATTAACTAAGAGAGTACCTGTGCATCTCAACAGAGTGGTATTATGGTGCAAACTCATACTTGTTTGAAATGGTACGTGAGCAGTGAGCACGTTGATCTAATTAATTTTGTTAGCTCGGAGCTGAAAGTGAAAGAAGGTGTACCTGTACATCAAATCAAAGCCGAAGAATTATGAAAAATAAGATTCTTCCATAAAATACTTAAAAAATGCATCCATTAGTTAGAAAGACGTATTGGGTAACGTTGTTTTAGGATATGTAGTGAAAATATTAAATTTTGTCATAACGTTACATCATGATCGACCTATATTTAATTATTCATATCATAAAACCTAATCGCACATTTAATTAGCCAAAGCTTCACATAGAAAAGCAATAAATCTTATCAGATTTTATACAATATTTGTAACTTATTAATAAGCAAACGGACCGGAAGTGGCCCTTAACAAAACTAATTATGATAATACAACTTTAACCAGATTTAATCCCGCATTTCAATTATTTAAATTTAATTAAGTCGGTGAATATTTTGATGGTATCGTAAACGTTATGAAATTCGCTCTGTCTAGACCTAGAACTAAATTGTGAATACTAAGTTGCTAAATTGTGAATAACCTTGATATCAAGTCCAACATACAAAAATGTAAATATCAAATGACATACACCTAGGATACGATTCTGAACATTAAAATAACGATCTTTTGCCATTATAGAATGCTCATTTATACTGGTAATTTTATATACTGGTAAAATACCATATATTGTCGGTAGTTTATCGAAAAACAAAACCTACCCAAAGCAATTCTGCAGTAGAACTAGATTTGTAGACTTCTAGACTTATTCCGGCGAAAATATGATTGGATTCGGTAGTATTTGGGGATTTTATTTTTTACATTTTTAGTTCCCGGCATTGCCGGAGAATGCCATCCCGCTGTTGCCCGGTCTAGAAAACAGAGCTGTTTGTGATTCCTCAAAATTCGTGTAGCTACATAATGTATTTAATTTTACCGCCCGGTGTCATTTATTGCCGGCCCGCTAATGTGTGGAGTAACCCTATGTAAGGAATACAAATTCTTTTGTTTTATCAAACAATATTTTCACAAGTGTCATTATGTAATTGGTGATTCAGACTCGTTAACAATCCACATCAGTGTACTATAATTTTAGAACATTGTATAACATCCAAAAAATTAATGGTCGTTGTACTAATTACAAATGTATTATGCATGCATAACACAAATTGCGAATAGTTTAGATTTACGGAATAGTTAATTATTTGACATACATACGTACGCAAACGTTCGTTTCGCATGAATTATTCATACTTCATGATCGGATCTAACTTTTACATGGATCTAACATTTTTATTTCATTGACAAGGATTAAAGCAATAATTTGATAAAACGGCGCCTGCGGTTTGATCCTCGTTAAATATGTTAGGAATATTAAATCTAACTCAAAGTTCTGGGCAAAAGTGTGTTCCAGAAGAACAGAAAAGCGAAATGTGATAAATGTATTTTAAAAGATCAACATTGCGATGTTCCAATAAGAAACGTCTTTTGCATACCTATAATAAAATGCTACTTGATATCTTTTCCCTATTCCGTATTATATAATACTTAATACCTTCCAGTAGCATAATTTCGATGACTTAAATATATAATAATAATATTTCAGTTTAGATGATTAAGTGCAATCTTCCGAATTAATTTCGTCGAATTAATTTCGAAAAATGGAATAGATAACACATTGAATAACGTGAAGCTTCATCTCATCAGATATCAGCCATAACTTTTTATTACTAAAGGTCTTTTATTTTAATATAGACACGTGAGCAGGTTAATATATTGATTAGTATGCAAATATTATCATTAAAAATTGGTTTTCAAACCTTTGGAATACAGTAGACGAGATGTGACCTGTGGGAGTATTGATAAGATCACACATAACTTTGATTTAAATGACAGTATTTTATACAAATTACAGAGATTCAAACGTTCAACGAATTATGGGCACCGAATCTAATTGATGGAATAAATTAGTAGAAGTACCAGCAGTGTTACATATATCATAATCAGTTCATTACACAATATGTATATTTTAAGTGAAACTCTACAGGAAGTCGTCTCAAATGCTTCCTAAACATTAGTAGGTACCTATGTGACAAGTATGTGCGACCAAGTAACGCCTGTTCACATTGTTACGAATATATTAGTTTTTACGATCATTTTTGGATATTAATAACTCCGAAAGCTAGAGTCTGTAGATGTTAGCCATTAATTTATGTAACTGTAACAAATGCAATATGCACAACCTTAATAATGAAATCAACTTGTTAATAATTTATGGGTAGGTTACGTAAGTACATTGTAGTAGTGTTCCATTGTAACAGCTTTTATTGGAAATCAGGTTGTAATATGCGAGGTAAGTAAATAGGAACAAATTGCAAAATAAAAAAATAAAAAAACATTTATTGCTTTTTTAGAACACAAAATTACATAGGTGGGTTTTAAAACTTTAAAATAATCAAAAACAATTGGAGAAGGCTCAGCTTGTGCTGCCCAGAGTACGTGTGCTATTCCTGGCAGAGCTAGATTTCAACCCCCCTCCCCACAGCCAAATTGTGTAACTTGATTTAGACATGCATTGTTTGGTCTGATTTGATCAATCTTATCCCTAAATTCCTCATAATGACCATAATCCTAGGAAAACACTCAAGATATAACAAAAGCTCGTAATGTTTTGTCACTCATGTGGCCCGTCTTCAGCCACCGACCGCCATTTATTTGGAGCACAAATAATTACCTACGGGAAGTAACTATTTTACTAAAAACAAAGCATCTTGATCGGTAACTGAGATAACTGCGGTTACATAATTTGCGTTACTTGCGTAATCGAACCATCCGAATGCTTATCTAAGCTTATCTTCATAGGCCCTTTGTTTTTACTACAATTAGTAACTTCATATGTGTCTGTCTGTCTCTATTTACGCGACACACTATCTAAATACTGAAGGATTTTCTGATTTTTTTTATGAATAGAATTTTGAAGTACTATGACTAAATTTCGAAAGAACAAATCGGTTTAAATACGGGGCGCCGTTAGCATGTTAAATGTTTTGTAACATCTACTCATATTTTAAACATATCATAAAAGTGTTGGTTGTAATATAAAGTGTTGATATGTAACCGTGTTTAAAGCAGGCTAAATATATTAACAGTTTTTATTGCAGTGCGAATATTATCAAGTTCATTGATTAATCATATTTGATTGACACTAATCTCACATAATCTACTAAACATATATAACTTAATGAATTCTGAACAATTAATATTTGATTCGGGATAGTATGATTCGGTTTATTTATTTATATTATTCCGGTTTTGTCTTAACGCAAGTATAAATTCGGTAAAGAAATCGATTCTATAGTACAACAATGTTTTCCTACCAATTTAACACTTCCAATTTATAAAGTAGGTACCTATATCATTAGCATAATGTGGTTTCGTAGACGGCGGATCATTCATTTCTATGTCACACATTATGTAATTATATCTATATTTGGGTGATATCAGATCAAATTATGAACATCATAACAATATTTTATCTACACTAATGTTGTAACATTCTACTTATGTTTCCAATACTTGACTTATAATTACTACTGTTATAGCGCAGACAACAAAACAATCAATTTAAGCAATTTCACATGATGGTATAATATCCTAAAACATCGATATCGATATCGTAAAATCTCATTATAACATCAATAAAACGCGACCAATTAACCTGGCGAGCCTTATGTCAAAATCCTCATACAAGTTGTATCAAATTTTGATATTAGGCTGGCTTTTGAAAACAGTTGGGTTATACGTGAAAACTTCGTCGAAACTACATACACAAAACTCTTTGGTAAGATCTCGCTCGCTCCTGATTGGCCCTACGCGCAGCTGCGCTCTCATTGGTTAGATTTTAATGGCGGCAAGTTCACTGTGACAATACACGTACGCGTGAAAAACTATTGTCAGCTTTTACTCTTGTTGTTTGATTAATTGCATTAGTGAAGATAAAGTAGTGTATGCAACTGCATATAACACGGGTATTAAAACACTCGTTACTATTATGAAACTCGCTGCGCTCGTTTCATAAACTCACACTCGTGTTTTAATACCCTTCCTTATATGACAGTTGCATAAACTACTATTATTGAATTTATGACCGTGCCTCGTCTCCGGTGACTTTGTTATTGCGCAAAAGTAGTTCAGATTCATCTCACAGTTGACATAACGTTATTCGAAAACTATCCCGATGATGATGTTTTAAGACTTAGGAAAGACTCATTTTATTGTTTCCTTATTGTATTATTTAAACTATATTAATAGACTGTTGTTTTATACAAAGAACTTGAAACAGTGACTAGATTAGCCTAGGTTAGAATATTTTTACAAACTAAATGGTCATAATATTATTTTGTTGCACATACATATTCATGTTTTATGTTCCAATTTGCTAAATTGTATATTAGCGGTTTCTATAAGTCAAGGCTTTAGAAGGTAAAGAGATTGTGGAATTAAACGATGCATTCGCCAATTGTGAAGCTCGACTTGGGCGAGACCATCCATATTACGAGTATAATCCATATTATGTGAAGCTTCGATATTTTTACAAATGGTCACTTGGTAGAGCGTGTTTAACAACTTGTCAATGGTCCATTGTCTTTTTATCGAGTTGCAATTGTTTCCGAAATAACAATAACGGTGGATTTAAATGGATAAGAATTGTCACGTAATTGAACAAAGTATCTGTTCCAAAGGTAGTTCGGAGATGTCATTGCAGTTAAATACACATATTTTTGTAAATATTATGTAGTCGTATTATGGAAACAGATAATTAATAAATGTAATATTCTATACTTTCCCGATGAGGGGTAGTTGTATAATGTTGTTTGATAAACACTGGCGTATACGAGTACAAGCGAATGGACATTAATATCGTTGCTAGTACTCGTAATTTGTGAATGAGGTTACACTTAATAAGCTTAGTGTGCAATTACATTTTGGTTGAACTAGTTATTTCGGTTTAGATAAAGATTTCTTTATTACAGTGAGTAATTCGGCGCTTACTTTTTTGATTGATGTGATCTTTGTGATAAAAAATAGTTGTTTTAATTACTACATACATATATATATATATATTCGAATTTACATACATTATGTACTTTTATTTAACTTTATATCAGAAAGATTTTATGATGTACCTTACTAACTCCAAGTTTTTAATGTATTATGAATATTTTATCAGAACCATAAAATTGTGATTAAGTCATAAGGATAGACTGGCAGAAACGAAACTAATAAAGTTGTCATATGTGATGTGCCGCCTGCATATTTTATGGTAAAACTGTCGTCATACGTAACGTAACAGACTGCGTAATTGAATGCGTTTAACTGAATAACCGCCGGCAATATCCGCACATTATGAACGCAAATCACTACGATGTGATAATGTTTTATATGGATTATGAGGGCATTTGAATCGTAAAGTGTAATTTGGACGGGCCTACTAAATCTCGCATGTATGCATGCGTAATGTGAACGTAACAACGTAGACTCTGGGTCTGGTAGAGTTGGAATTCTGTACTGGCAATACTTGAAGAATATCATTTTATTGTAGATCGTATCAATGCGGGTAATTAAGATTACATTTTCTTGTGTCTAGTTAGTTAGTTATTATGTTTTCTAGTATTATAATTTACATGCTACTTATATAGTACATTGAACATGGTTGACGATTATGCGAAATTCTTTATAGTTAGCTTTTCATTTAAAATTTGTGAGTACTAACAAATGTTAGCATTATGATTGCAGTAATAAATACGCAATTCTACACATGTTTACATTGAAAACAACAGCATTACAAAGCAACTAGACCTTCAATGGTTTTACAAATCTGTGTCTTCACACATGTTAACACCGCACTTGATCCATATTTTCTTTACGCATTAGCATAAAAATTAAATAGACCGATAAATTCAACTAGCGCGTTGCTTTTAATTACAAAATAGTTGAAAGAGCTTTCTTATTTTAATGAATTGAAAGACGATATTCTTGAAGATATTATTTTTGTTTGTTAGCAGATTGCTGGGTGATTATTTTTTGTAAAATACACTTGAGAGCATAGAAATCGCACATAGGGTAATTTTCCTGCATTTTGACTTCGATACTTGTTTTTTTTTTTAATTGAAGGCTGGAAGCAAATATAACTTTAATTAAATTAAAGTACACACTGTTAGCTTCCTAAAAACCCATAATGTCTGGCCTTGACCTTCCTTATCATAGCAGTAGCAGCTTACCAATGGAATGGCCTAAATTAGCTCGTTTCAGGTAGCGCGGTTTGTGGGACTTTGAGCAGGTATAAAACGATAAGGGATGATTGAAATGACATCATTTCCATACCAACTCCCAGTCAGAAAGGTCATTTAACGAATACGTCATCTCTCTGATCAAGAAAATGGATACCACACCAGAAATAGCGGCTCAAGCGGTTGCACTAATCGAAGCTGGACAGAACCAAAGTCTAGTGGCTCTTCAATAAAATTTGAGCAGATATGCTGTTCGACATGTATACCTGCGATATTAGCAAACTTGTGGCTATACCAGGAAACCAGGAACAGGCCCAAAACGTGCGACAACACAGCGCAATGACCACTTTCTTGTGAATACATCACTACGAAATCGCCGGTTGAATGCAGTTCAACTCGGACAGCGGCTCCAGGAAGTTAGAGAAGTGGAAGTCAGTTTGTGGACAGTTAGAAGAAGACTAGCCGAAGGAGGTCTGATAGCGCACAGACCCGCAATTGGCCCAAAATTTACCCCAGCACACAGACAAGCACGCCTTCAGTTTGCTCGAAATCACGTTAATTGGACTATGGATTAATGGCAGGCAGTCCTCTTCTCCGATGAGTGCAAGATGTGTCTCCTTGGTAAAGACGGACGGGGTAGAGTCTACCGAAGACCCGGTGAGCGTTTTGTTCAATGCTGCATCTCCGAACGGGTCGCATACGGGGGTGGTTCGTGTATGTTCTGGGGAGGTATTTCACTGGAAGCGAAAACCGAACTTGTCTTCATCACAGGGCCCGATACCGACCATCGATCGCGTGGATTGACTTCCCAACGTTACGTCGGGATATCCTGCAAGAACATGTTATGCCCTTATCGGGATTTATCGGCGAATACTTCGTTTTTATGAAGGACAACGCTAGACCACACACCGCTGCTATAGTACGCCAGTACTTGGAGGAGGTTGAAGTACTCGTTATGGAGTGGCCTGCTCGAAGCCCAGATCTCAATCCTATTGAGCACTTATGTGACGAACTAAAGAAACGAGTAAGAGCCAGAAACGCAGTGCCTACGAGTCTCTGAGAGCTTCAAACCGCGATCAAGGAAGAATGGGACAGCATACCGAAGGATTTCGTAAAAACATTGATTTCTTCAATGAATCTTCGACTGGAAGCTGTTATTCAGGCTAGGGGAGGCATTACCTCGTATTAAAAAATCGTTACATTCACAGATTTATTGTTTTTTTAACCTTTAATACCTGCTCAAAGTCCCACAAACCGCGCTACCTGAAACGAGCTAATTTAGGCCATTCCATTGGTAAGCTGCTACTGCTATGATAAGGAAGGTCAAGGCCAGACATTATAGGTTTTTAGGAAGCTAACAGTGTGTACTTTAATTTAATTAAAGTAATATTTGCTTCCAGCCTTCAATTAAAAAAAAAAACAAGTATCGAAGTCAAAATGCAGGAAAATTACCCTATGTGCGATTTCTATGCTCTCAAGTGTATAATGATTTTCACGAGTACATTCTATTATAAAGTATTATTATTTTTTGATTTTTATATACTTGATGTATAATTGTGATAATATCGATTCCTATTAAAGATTGCCTATATAATGAAGTATTATGATATAATTATAGCAGAGGATGGTAGAGGTAGATACTTTTACATTGAGTAAATGAGACGTAAAAAATGGGCACATGAAATAAACACGGGAATTTGTATAGCATAGAGTGATATGGCAAGTATCATGTAAGGTTGATATCGCAATCTGCAGTGAACGTTTTATCAGAAAGGTTACTACGAATATTACTTGATAGCAATTTCTATTACGTACAATAAAAATAACTTGTCCAGAGTATACTTTTTGAAAACACAATATAATTTTGACAATAAAAATAAGCTGTAAAATACTTTAAAAACAATATATACATACCAAATAAACGGGGAAGGCACGCTCGTGGCCAATAAGTCCAATGTTTAGTTGTAACTCAGTCAGAAGCACATGTTAGTTTCACCAGATGAAAACGAGAGTGTGTGTCGTTGCGTCGGTGCGCACGCGCCGCGAACACTGCGCTTATCGCCAGGCGCCGGCCAGCAGGCTCCTTCTCTACCACTAAGACCGAGTACACATAGGAAGAAACGTAACGTAGCAACAGTGATGCCATAGTGGTACCACAGTGATACGACGCTTACTGTGCAGGAACATCGATATTGGAGAAATATACCGATATGGCGATAGCTGGCGCTAACCTGTGTTAGGTGAATTTTGGAGATTGGATATAAATGAAAATGCATCTCATACTTTTATTTGTGTACTAATTTCGGGACCTAAAATCTAGATTTATAACTTTTGTCATTAATAAAATGTTTCAAACGTGACTTATACCAGACGCGCCCCGCAGTGTTACCCGCGTTGTATCCGTTCCCGGGGGAATTTCGGTGTAAAATGTATCCCATGTGTTATTCTGATGTTATAACCTATATTACTGTAAAGGTACAGCCAAATCCGTTCAGTAGTTTTTGCGTGAAAGAGTAACAAACATTCACCCATACTTTCATCCTCACAAACTTTCGCATTTATAATATAAGTAAGATTAGTAGGATTCTAGAGATAGCGGAGTTAACACAAAAAAGCAAACCTTTCAGTTTAATTATATTAAGGTATATGGCTGCACGTCTTCTCTGAATCGTAAATGAAAATTAACGTTTCCCTAAGCTCTATTGTAAACGCAGCCTTACATTGCGTGTTAGAGATGATTGATGTTATGTCTATCAACATTCTGCCTTTTTATTCAAGTGCTATTAATTACATGCTTGTTATTATAATTTCCAAAAATGCACCATTCAACACATATTTTGGAAACAATGCTATAAAACGCGTTTTGAAATGTGAGAAATTCAGAAAATTAGCATACTCGTAAGAGTTTGGTTTGACATTAGTGAAGTGAATGAACTTTGTAAGGTTTCCCACACTGTTACGACACCAGTTACATTAAGGGCTATAAAACATTAATTATGCTATTTTAGTGATTTCTTTTTACAAATGCAATAAATGCTTGAATAAAAATTCTTGGCAATGCTTAGTATATTGATATTTTACATTGAGGCCAGCGAGGTTGAAGTCTTTCCTGTTTTATGAACTATACCAATCCAGCGCTTAACACTAAACGCTGAATTTAATAGAAAAGTATTGCTGCATTGCCAGACTAGTGCCGAAATCAAGTGACATTGATACTAGATAGTGACTGCATCAATATACATAAAACGGCCTCTATAACGCTTACCATATTGGGGTTGTGAACGACGCAACGCGAGCTTCCGAGCACGCAGCGTTCACGCTGTACATATGCCGCACATATGTAAAACGCGAAGCTCACACTCGTCGCGTTTGAACCACGCTCGTACAATGGTCATGTCCATTGTGAGGTAGGCCTTAGTAGCATCGTACTAAGTCTAACTACTAAGTAAGTACTAAGTCAGACATAACAATAAAACATAACGTTGATTAATCTATTGAATGTTTACTACGATTGTTTCAGTCGTTTGATTTCTACCTCTTCGTATATTATTTAAACTCCGGTCATGGCCACCGATTGGTTACAAAACACGTAACTAAATAACTAAGTATTTATTTAAATTTAAAATACAAATCTATCATGACTCATTTATTATTTAGAATTGAGAACCTAGAGAAATGAAATATCTTATCTTAATTCGATAGTTCCTCTTCTTTTTGAATTCTAAATCAACAGTAAATGATCATTCAGATTTAAACCTATCTGTAGATTTCTACTGATAAGGACAAAAGTGCTGTTAAATTTCATGTAAATCCATCGAACTATTCCAATGTAAATTTTCACATTAAACAGAAATATACATCCACTCTAAGATACATTCACGTATATCATGTTAAGTAGTAGAATTATTATTAATCTTGCAATGGTGACCATACAGAGTTTACTGGCCAACAAAGTGACGCCGTAAAATTACTATATTAGTTTTTGAGACACTTCCTGTATCTACACCAGGAATGGTAGAAAGCGTAATAATTCACTTGGAAGTGATTCGGATCGGTATTGCGTTTGTGCGTAGCTACCGAGCAAAGATGCCTATCAACAGTTTTATCACACTACTTTGTGGAAATGGAAAGTTGAGTAAATCATTAATTATATTACGTGTTTGCTAACTAGTCGAAGTTTGTGTACCTTATGTCTAACACAATGTCACTGTACTAACCTCAGTTACAATCTTCTCAGGCTCCACCTCACTGAAGTATCACAGTAAGGTGAGAGCCTGCCTTTGCCCAGCAGTGAGACATTGCAGGCTAATACTACCTACTATGCCTATAAATATTGTAACCTAGTATCTAGCATCTAGTCTCCATAATAATGTATTTTTTATATGAATTCATAATATTTGCATAGTTCATTTTATTCGCGTATAACGCATTTGTTCTGAATATTTCTTATTAGTTATTAATGTTGAAACCACACCTTTAAAATAATTTGTCCTACTTTCCATTTTCAGATAATCACTTAGATTTAATGTAAAGCATTTCATGTTATATAACACTTTAGTATTGTTACCGTATCTAGAATGCTGATTAATGTGATTTAAATAATTTAACAATATCTATGTATTTTATCAACTATATTTGTTAGTTTATGATGCACAGGAAATATAATTTTTTAGATATTTTTGTTGTTAATTTAATAAAAGTTAGTTAATGCGTGGTGTCAATTGCTTTCTTTAGGTAATTAATGATATAGGTTCCATTACGTAATTTCAATGTATAAATTAGTCACAAAAGCTAATTAAAGTCGAAACTACTGACATCCCATCATAACCCACCGTCATAATATAATGTAATATATTCATATATTTAATTATATTATGATTTGATTTAGAATATTTGAGTACCTATGTAATATGGCGATTTAGAGAAAGTTTTCGCGATCGATTGGTGGGTTTTATAAGATCTGGAATTAACGAGCCGATGCCGGCGTTGTGGCGTTGAAAATGACAAGTGACAACTGTTGGCTGTGGGCTTACATTAACACGAGGAAATCGTATTACGACTGGAAGTTGCAGTTATAATGCTGTAGAGCTTATGGCTTAACCTGATTTATTTCATTATCTTACTTAGTGTCTACTTTATACTCATGTTAGTCAACGCCAGGCTAAAGAAATCGTATATTCGTATTCATATTTTTTCTTCATTGTATACTTTGTTTTAAAACTAGCAGCACCCCGCGGTTTTACCCACGTTGTGCCCGTCCCCGTAGGAATTTCGGGAATTTTTATACATATAAAACTTCTTCTAGACTCACTCTATCTATTTATAAACATCCGCATCGAAATACGTTGCGTAGTTTTAAAGATCTAAGCATACATAGGGACAGACAGCGGAAAGTGAATTTGTTTTACACTATGTAGTGATTCAGCTTTTGGTTCTTAAGTAGAAATCAATTAAATTATACCCTGACATTAATACATTAGCATAATTCTGATTAAAAATAAATATCTAAAAGATCACCTAAATATGTCTAGTGAATGAATAATATACTGTATCCTAATGAGAACGGCTAGAGATAAGTTGATACCAAGTCGAGCGGAACGACTGATGGATTTCCAATTACCTAACACTCAGGACCAGGGAAGTCCTCAATAAGCCGAGCCGAGACTTCCTATTTACACATAATTATAATAACAACAAACGTAATAAATTATTGCAAAACGAAACATTGTAATGTTAATATGCCGAGAGAGTCTTAATAAAACAGATCTAACATACGTTAATGACGGCGGTAAAGTGATTTAGTAATTAACATTATAAAAGAGCGGCTTTGATGCTTCCACCTTTCTGTTGTAAAGTAATCCATGTTTGGTAACAACCAGAATACGTACGCCATTCATTATTAATTATTATGAGATCAACATTAATAAAATGATAGTTTTCATCTGCTGCAACCTCAGCTTTGTTTAGGATACTGACTGTGACATGGCGTACTCTTTAATTCATTCTCAAACAATACCTCCATTCGAATTTTAAGTTAGATATTGTAGTTGTCAATTATCATTCGCGCTTTGCCACAGTGTGCGATACAGAGTGCAACATTATTCATATACACATACCTTATGAAGAAGTTTGCACTTAGATTAACATAATACTAAATATTCAAGCGTATACTCGTACTTATGTGATTATTCAATGGTTATTTTAGTACTCTCCTTACAACGTAATGTGTTTAGAACATAACTTTCAAGTCTAACCAGTTGTGATGGCTGGTCTATTGTAACATTTACATCACTCTTTAACTAGGCACTAGGTAATTTGAGTAACACGATATGTGAGTCTGCAACCTGAGTCATCTACAAAAATATTGCGATGTAAACAAAAAGTATAGGTATCATAAATGATGTTTAGCATGGAAACTAGATCTCGTTTATTTTATTATGGCTATAAACTCAAATGTAAACAGAATTGTATAATTCGCATATGTTTTTTGCACAATCGTTAACACAAGTAGTACCTAGTTTGCAAATATGATTGATGATGACATTTTTGGTTAGTGCATTCTAATTTACGAGGTTTTATGAAGTATGTCAGGTTAATATTGTTTTAATTATGAAACATTACATAAATATTATAAGTATTTTAAATAATCTCTGTAGTTTATCAAGAAAGTATTCACAGTTTAGGTTTTCCGTAAAAGATAACACAATTATATGAAATGTTGAGTGTATATTTCAATGTTGTTGCCCAGATTTCTCAGAGCTAATCTGTTATAACAAGTGTAACTTACGACCCATATAACTGGAAAGTAGCAAATAACGAATCTCCATCGCTCTTGCAAGTAACCATGACTAATGTTTTTCTATGATGTAACAATCACACTGCATAAATGTTATGAAGACCTTTGCTTACTCGAGAACTTCCTACAAAATGACCCATATTCTATTCATAAAATCATTGGAAGTATAAAAGTGATATGAAGATTATCTCCGACTTGATATCCAGTTAGACTCCGATAACTAGAGACTTGCAACATTTTACGGGTTTCTTAAGTTTAAGCGAACACCCATTTTGAATTGAAACTACTTTTACGGATACATTTTGCTTTTATTTTATTTTTTAGCTTATGTTTCGACCGCTTTGCAGGAACCGTGGTCACAGTCTGCTTCAGATAAATATATTAAAAATATTAAATAAAAACGAAGTGTATCATAAATCGTAGTTACAATTTAAAATTGTAAACTTTTGTTAGATTTGCAATATAAACATGGCTACACAATACTTTATTTATGTATTTTAGATAATTTACCAATATCTTTTGAATTAACAATATGTAATCAATCAATTAATAAAATAAAATCGTTTATTGCTTACAAAATAAAACACAAACATTCAGGAGGATACAATTTGAATTTACAGTAAAAGGAGATGGCTCAGCTTCTGCTGCCCAGGGCAAGACAATCCATATCCAACTACTAAGTGTGTAGCTTCGAAGCAGTTATACATATTCTGGCAAATTAATCGTAAATATATTTATCTTAAAAATATGAACCTCCAATACTTATTCGGTCCACTTTGTGATATTATTAGCAGAAAATATGAATATTTGTGTAATGTGTATATTTCAATTTTTAATTTTTGGCAATAAATTTATTTTATTCTTTTCTTATTCGAATATGAATGTGTCCAAGTTCGTAATGTTGGAAGTGCCAGCCGTTATGCGCGTACTTTATTATGTACTAGCAGTGCCCCGCGGTTTCACCCGCGTTGTACCCGTTCCCGCAGGAATTTCGCGATAAAAAGTAGCCTATGTCCTTTCTCAGGCTCTGGACTAACTGCGTACAAAATTTCATTCAAATCGGTTCAGTAGTTTTAGCGTGAAAGTGTAACAGACAGACAGACAGACAGAGTTACTTTCGCATTTATAATATTAGTTAGGATTTTACGCGTTGCATAATTTGACCTCTATCCGGATATTGATGATAATGATGACTTGGTTATTTGATTCCATTTATTTATTGTTCGATTGTTTGTTAACGTAACCGATAATCCGATTATGGCCCTAAACGTTCAAGCACAGACTAGACACGTACTAAATTATTAGTGGCTTAGAGTTGATAATGTTGTTGGTTTGGTTTTAGTATAAATTACTTCTTAATAAAATATTATTTCTAGAAGATTGACAGATTGTTCTTCACCCAACATCTGCGGGAGAAACTGAGTGATGGCTGGTGGTCGCCTAGAGTCCCTCGTTGACGGTTATTTATTGTTTTGTTCTCACTGGTTTCTTAAGTAGTCTTCTGTAACCAGTTTCTGTAAAGAGGCTGAAACGTCAAATAAAAATGTAAATTAAAAGCCAAGTATATCCGTAAACGTAGTTTTAATTCAAAGTGTTTTGTTCTGTTATAAAATCATATTCTCTTTATTTGATAGCTTCTAGTTCCAAGTCATATTTTCAACACTTGTATCACCATTAAGCAATAGCGCCCTCTCTGTTTCGTCTTCAGAATCATTACGGCAACGCAGTGGTTTATTTATATCGAAAGGCAGTCGTGTTTGCTGTACTTTCTAAGCAGTTTATGTGGAACCTGAGATTATGTTTCAGTGACTTTTGGAGAGATGTCGCTGTCGTCGAATTATAATTTAAATTCAATTTTTCGTCTAAATTGTTGACATGCTAAGTGCTTTGTGCTACTTACTAGCTCAATAAATGCACAATTTTGCGAAAATGCATGGTTTCTTAAGACGACCGGAGGGATTAAATCGAATGAAAAGAATCTGGCACTCTCGTTTGCCTGGGTACAGGTTTTTAGAGTGTTAATACTTCAATTCAATTTTTTAGAGTGTTAATACTTTTGCACTGCCGGAGTGCAGTAAGTTAAAGGTCAATGCCACAGGATAACAAAATGTATATGAATTATTACGCACTACCTAAACCTTTTGGTTAACCAGCTTACTTATAAAGTTTGAGGGATATTGTTCTGGAAATAGTCACACAGGTAACTTATTCCATGGAAAAATATCGCTATATATGTATTCAATATCTTGAGTTATATAGTAAACTAGCTGTGCCCTGCGGTTTCACACGCAGCGCCCCCGTTCCCGTGGGAATTTTGAGATTTTTATTCCCTATAAACCTCACGGAGCCCAAAACCTTTCCAACGAATGCAAAACCGTGGAAATCGGTGGAAACCGTGGAAATCGGCAGCCATTCACGCGTGATGCCGTGACCAAGGAAAACGGGTTTCTTTTTTATATATATAGAAGATTGTTGACGTTTCCCGTAGGAAATCCGGGATAAAATGTAGCCTATAGCCTTCCTCGATAAATAGACTATCTAACAGTGAAAGAATTATTCAAATCGGTTCAGTAGTTTCTGAGATTAGCGCGTTTAAACAAACAAACAAACAAACAAACAAACAAACAAACAAACAAAACAAACTCTTCAGCTTTATAATATTAGTATAGATAACCATGTATCGTTAGAGCATGTCGGAGGCCTCTAGGCGGTCTAAAACTCCGAAACCAGGGTTGGCGACTAACCTACTCGAACCTACTTACTTAATAACGATATTGATCTGTTTCTATATTTTTTATTTATAGTGTTCATGGCTCATAGAAATTTTGTAAAACGAAATAAAACAAAATTAAAAGTAACAAAAATATAATCATTAAAATTGTATCTACAAAAGGCTAAATATTCATACAACATCAAAATATCATTGTGATACAGGTAATTGAGTAATTGTGATACGGTGTAGACTGTAGAGTCGTAGTTATGATGTACTCACATACAATAAAGATGCTCCAGTAGGCTTACTTAACATCGAGGTTGAACGTTAGCTGTATTATAACTTATTGTTAGAGTTATTACATCAATTTAATTTTCTACAAAGACTAGATTCGTAACGGTAATATGACATCACATTATTTCCAAACCATATCCTATTTAACAAGCATTTCATTAATCTCATTATATATAAAACCCATTTACACTTTTGGTATCCCTCTAAATTCTATAATATGGCTATTACTATTATACTAAGTTTAACATTATCTATCTTTTGTACAAATTCTACTTTTACTTATCTCTAAACCTAATTGTTCTAGTCTAGAGCATTTTGGTGATCTTCTTCTTCTTGTTTTGGGGAGCCAAGTTTCTTTTATTAAGTCCGCTCCTTTCTCGGCTATCATCATAACTGGAGCGTTGATGTTCCCGTTGGTTATAGTCGGCATTATGCTGGCGTCTATAACACGCAATCCTTCAATACCATACACTTTGAGTTGAGAGTCAACAACCGCAGTGGGATCGGTGGAAGGACCCATTTTTGTCGTACCAGACAAGTGGTATATAGTCATAGTATACTGTCTGATGAAACAGTCCCAGTACTCATCCGTGAACAGAGCCAGATGCTTGCAGTTCGGAACAGGTTTACTATGGAACCTGGCTCCAAATCGTTTCATTGCAGTAGTTTCACCAACGGCTACAGCAGCTTTCACACCTTCTCTTAACACTCCAACATCATCAGGGTGAGTCAAGTAATTGTGAACCATTATCGGATAGTCTAATGGATTATTTGACCTTAACTTTATGAAACCACGGCTTTTAGGACGAAGCATCATAGGGAATATACCGAATACGTCTTTGTTATTAATTTCGGCAAACACTTCGTTGTAAAATTCGTCGGTTAGTCCATGAGCTTTCTTTACTTGCGTGCCGCCGTCGGAAGGTGTCGAACAAGACGTCATCATGAACTCTATATCAGGCCAGTCCTCGGTCGCGTTAGCATACTTAGTGTTAATAAACGCTACTACTTCTAAACCAATGCTAGACGTCAAAGGCCCGTCTTCTGAAACGGCGTATCTAAGAGCTGAATTTATATTTACTAATCTGTTCATAACTAAACTGACAGGATAGTCTATTTGAAAAACTATTCCACCGACAGCTATGTGATCTTGTAGATTCTTTCCAACTCCGGGAGAGTCGTGTACAACGTCCACCCCGACTTCATTCAAATGTTGCGCGGGTCCGACTCCTGATAATAGAAGTAGTTGGGGTGAGGCCACCGCTCCCGCAGACAGAATGACCTCGCGGTTGGCGTACACCACATGTTTTATCCCGTCTCTAAAGAACTCTACACCATACGCTCTCTTACTGTTGTTGTCTATTAATACTTTAGTGACGTGTGAGAAGAGAGCCACGTGCAGGTTCTGACGTAGACGAACAGGTCTCAAGAAGGCCTTAGCAGAAGAGCACCGAGTCCCTCGCCTCATGGTGAACTGGTACCAAGCGTAGCCTGTTTGTTTGGCTCCGTTTACATCCAAAATGTCGTAGCCCATCTCTTCTCCGGCCTGAAGAAGAGCTGCTCCAATAGGTGTGTTGTAAGGTGCATCTTGCACTGTTAAATATCCGCCTGTAATTATAATTTGAAACATTTAAAATAATATATCTCTTATATTTTGTGTTATAATATGACGAGAAAAGGTATGTTTTTGTGTATATATTTTACCTGTGCCATGATGTTTCGTATCTTTGGCTAAGTAGGGATTCCTTTGATCTTCAGATTTTTTAAAGTATGGCAATATATCGTTGAATGCCCATCCAGGATTGCCGAGCGTTTCCCATTGGTCAAAATCTCGTTTATTTCCTCTGATGTACAACATAGTATTCAGTACTGAAGATCCTCCAAGCACTTTTCCCTTAGTCCAACTGCAGCGTTTGTCTATCATGGCTTGACAGGCCGTGTCTTGTGCTTGAGTCCTAAAAACAAGACAGATATTACATCATTGGAATGACAACATAGCAACCAAATTACACTATCGTAAAAGCGGTAGAAAATATTTTCAATCTTTTATTGCAATCATTCTTATTATTGGCTTCTCTGTTTACGTTGAGTACCGGTTAGTAAAATACTTAAACATCGAGTGTCAGTTTAGTATACATGTTTCATAACTCACCGATACTTCCAGTCGAGTTTGCTCTTGTGTAAATACAGAGAGAGCAAGGGAACATCGCTTATGTCGGTCTCGTGGCCTCCCGCTTCTAATAGTAGTACGTTCCACCCTTTGACTTCTGAGAGTCGATTAGCTAACACTGATCCAGCCGAGCCTCCCCCTACCACGATGAAGTCGTACTTTTCTCTCAAGTACTTCTGGTTGAATGGTCTCTGTTCTGGGTCGAGGAGCTCGTAATTAAAGTATGCCATCGCAGCTAGCATGACTGGTATAAAGGTCAACTTGCCCAGACCGCCTATAGTGAGGGCCGTCTTGGCAGCAGTTGAAGCCACTGTAAGGATCCCCATGTTGATCAGTGGCGCATATTATAATCTGAAACGCCAAAAAGTATCATAATTAACATATTTGTCGTCTGTTTTGTTGCGTAGTTAAAATGTTCGCTTCCATTAAATAAATGACTTAGTGCTTTAAGTTCAAGGAGAATAAAATCGTTTGTTCTTAAAACGTTAAGTTCAGTGACCGTATGCTGCACAAAGTGGAACACACTCTTAGTTTTAAACGCAGGAAGTTCATTTTGCAATTTCTATTCGTGTTTTGTAAATATGGTGGTTTGTTTTAAGGTCTTTGCAATATCTAGCTCATGAAGAATGCTTTTTCCTGTTAAACACTAAATGGTTACCGTCCACTTGGCTCATTGCACAACTTCAGGTGAAGCGTAACTATCTAAGATCAAGTTGTTTAAACTTCATAGTGAATGACTTTTGGCTATGTATGGATTTGTAAGTAACCCATGGATGTTTAACTTGAATCGTCTTGACCGGTTTGCCTGAAATGGATGTTTTCTGATGGGACAGCATAGTAATAGCGACTGAGTACACCATTACAAGTGTTGTATGAAGCACTGTCACTTCACAGCGGTTATATAAGGTTTTCGCAACTTTGTAGAATGCTCCTCGTATTGTAATTGTACGTACGGCCTTATACTTAAGTATTGTCTTACTTTTAAATGGGTGCTTCTTTAATGGCATAAAGAAGCAAGAAAGTGCAATTTAAAATGTTACAATTTGTAAATTTGTCAGAAGATTGAATGCAAATTATTAGTTTAATATTGATTAGATTCAAAGTTTTGTATGAACCTAATAGTGATTAGTAGTATATAATTTAACATGTGCCTTAACAAGTAAATTGGATGGGAAAATCTGTATCAGAGTAAGCTTTGGTTCACACTATAACATTGTGCCAATTCCCACATACCACTGACAATAACGAATAAAGGCGAGCGGTTTCGCATTGTTTTTATATTTATCTAAAGTGGCTACCAGATTTAAATTAGGTCTTTTATAATGTGTGTGTGTGTGTGTGTGTGTGTTTAGTTGCATCCTAACTTAGATATGGTTACTAAATATAAATACGGTAATTGTTACTTTTGGCCAAGCCGATATTCGTGGGCGGCATATGTTTTTATTTGTTGTTTAATCTCGTATCTTTACATATTTTAGGTCAATGACTTCTCATGCATATTTCACAGATAAAACTTGATTTTGAAACAACCTTGTATCATACGAAATTAACACATATGCAGTTGTTAAATAGAAGTGATATTTGAATGGATTTGTTGAAATTGTTTGATGATGTTTACTTTCTCTGTGCAGCGAACGGCCTTCTGGTGCATTCTTTAGTTCTGTTCAGGAGCTAAGTCGATTTAATTCACCTGGGCGTTGGCATAGAGACAATTTAAATGAAAGTCTATGTCTGTCAATAAAAGAGATATTTTCCAAATTTTCAAAAAAGTGAAGGAATTACTGAAATATCAAAATGTGATCTTACGTAATACAAATGTTTGGAGGGAGGTAAACTCATTATTTACGGAGAGCTCGCGGGTTCAATATGAAGGTAGTTGATACAGTTACCCAGTTTACCACGTAATGAGAACTTTTATTATCTCATCGAGTTGGCCGCGTTTTATTACCACGAATGAGATAATTTCAGGTTTCAATTCCTTTCATTTACCGATATCGGCCTTTTAGTAATTGATTCATAACTATTTTGTCACACTTAGGTTTGTGCAGAACCGATGAAGGAAATAGTTCAGCTTTCGTCTATTTACTTTTTGTTTTACACATTTTTAACTATATATGACCTACACATTTTTAACTATATGCGTCCTTTTGTCCAGAAGTTGACATCTTCCGACTGAATGAATAAAAATATCAAAGATGACTTTTTTCAGAGCCTGCGCTTATAATAACCGCAACTTTCAAATATTTTTGAAATGAGTGATGCATTGTCCAAAAAAACTGGTCTCAGTTCTTCGAAACTGGTTCCGAATTCTTGAACACAGCCTACCATAAACCAATTGGCCTTTAACGAATTTAATACGCTGAAATGTGGACAGAATGTGACTAATTCGTGTCTAGTGTATTCTATGGAAGTGTACTCATCGGAGCTCTTTACCTAACTCGGAAAACTTGTGAAATAGCCGTATAGGTAATGTGTTCTATGTCAATAGTGCTTGTGTGGAATTAACTACATGAATAATAAAGGTTCGCCACTAACCTATTTGAAATGAATGAATTAATGAATTCTATTTCCGTAAATTAGGCAAAATATTGTTTGTTTATAATTTATAATACATAGTGCAGTTTTAAGTAATTGTAGAAAACATTTAAGGACTATAAGTGAAAATTATACCGTACATCCCATTTCTTTAGGAAGAAATTCGCATTGAAGTTTTATATTTCGTTCCTCTTTTACTTTTTTCTGCCATGACTCCTTGATAACGTTGACTACGAAACATATTTCTTGCTTGAAGTCAAAGTGATGTTTTTTTGTTTATGTTTCGATTCACCTGTCGAATATAATATCAATGATTTGATGTAACGTTCCAATCAAGGTCGTTGCGGCAATCTCCGTCCTAACTGAGCCGCTTACCACATGATCGGTGAAGAAAACAGAAGCAATGTTCGTAATGACGAATATTCAGTAACTTGTCTTATGCCTAAAGGTGCAATTATTTAACAAGTCTAGCTGTAGTTGTCTTACTTCCAGTTCGCTTGTTAAGTATCTCCATAATTTGAAGCTGGATTAAATCGATTTATAAATTAACCTTTCGATTTGCAGCCCCCAGGGGGCTTTTGAGTTAGTATATTATTTCAAGCAATTAAAAAAATCACGTTATTCCAGGGGTAAAGTCTGCTCAGACCATGTGCACCTTTATCTATTCGAACTCTTATAGTCCAATGATTATTTGTCGTCTTCGTCCCGTTGCCCGCTTACGTCACGTATTCGGCAAACTAAAAACTTGTACCAGAGTCGGCCACTAACCTATTTGAATTCACTTCTTGTCCCGTCGTACTCAGATCGTGTTAATTAAGGTATAACAGATAAGCCTTTGGCGGCTCAATAACTCTGACACCAGGATTGGTCAGGTTGATCATCCACTCGATGAAGAAGAAGACAGATAAACATCCACAGCCAAAACCCCTTGGAAACCTGGACGTTGCTTCTACAATTTTTTTATTCGTATCACTGACTAATATCACTAATGCTATTAATTTACATATCAGTTTAGAAATCCGTAAAAATATTTATAGCCGGATTATCCTTAATAGCTATGTTGTAATTGAACAATGATTTTAATTAGTTATTACACTTTAATCTTTTAATTACGATTACAGAAGGATAGGATATCCACTGACCGATCAGGGGAAAGGACGATCGAATTGCGAGCCTCATTAGATAACACTTTGTTTATGATTGCCTTTGGGAGCTCGTGCGTGAAGCGCATCCAATTAGTAAGGTATTCTTACCTCGTGGTTAGGATTATTTAGAACGCGATTATTAGAACGATTGCAAAGTCCTTAAAACTTTAACATTTTTACCCTAATCAATCACTTTCATTTCTTCCTGATAAATCACTATGCTCCCACTTTAACGGCGAAAATTGGTTACATCAGGCATATGAGGACGCATGACACTACATCGAGTCCATAAATTAACAGAGATCACAGTCGCTGTAGCCGAAATCGTTTATGAATGATATTTTTTTATATGCTGTTTAATATTTTTTCGTACCTCATCGTTGGATGGAAATAAGCTTCGGAGTCCAACAAGCACTTACTTCACAATACTTAAATCAATGTATCAGAAACATTTCAAAGCTAGAAATATGCACGGTAAGCGAGTATTGCGACATTGTAAGAATTATAATTCGCTTGCGACAAACACACGGGCGACCTCGGTGGGTATTGCTTAGGGTGTTCCGACGAAAGAACGAGTGACCCTCGGATTAAATATGTGTCCACGAATTGTAATACAGTCTTATATTATATACACGGGCCGTCTAATCCTTTCTATGTACTATCTTGTGGTATCACTACATAGTATAAAACAAAGTCGCTATTTTTGTCTGTTTGTTTGTCTGTTTGTCTGTATGCTTAAATCTTTAAAATTACGCAACGGATTTTGATGCGGTTTTTTGTAATAGGTAGAGTGATTCAAGAGGAAGGTTTTTATGTATAAAAATTCCCGATATTCCCACGGGAACGGGCACAATGCGGGTAAAACCGCGGGGCGCTGCTAGTGAGGGATAAGATAGAGTTTGTGTTTAAAGATTAAAAATAAACCCATCTGTATTTACTTTTTCAGTTAACTAGTATCCAATGTTGTAATTGTTGGTGGTTAGGTGTAATTGTCGTTGTGTAAGGTATCATAAATACGCTAACAACCTCATACTAATGGTTTATGTCTCATATGTAATTTTGGATAAATGCTAACGCATGGATACATGACTCCTTAGACCGTTTGTCCACCGCCGCCGGCACCGGACCGGCACCGGAAGCGAGATGCCGGCGCCGAAGTAGCGGTAGATACATTTAGAGCGTTTTGCTTTAGCCGCTTGTCCACCGCACATCCGTCACCGGGCGCCGTCATCCCGGACGACGATTTTGCGAGTAAATCGGCGTGACCGCTAAACCGGGCCCGAGATTTTGATGGGCCGATGTGCCGGCAATACAAAACATATGAACTTGTCCACACACTGCCGTCGCCGTCGCACCGTACACGAGCTCAGTTATTATTTTGTCTGTCATCAATTATCATTATATAGCATTGTATAGTAGACTAGCAGCGCCCCGCGGTTTTACCCGCGTTGTGCCCGTTCCTGTGGGAATTTCCTGCGCCTTCGAAGGTACAAAATTAGTAGACATAGTTACTCTTTGCCTCGTTGGGTTCACGCGTTTTTTCTATGTGTCCAACTGTCGCGAGTGATTTTTAATTAATTATTGCGTTTTTTCTTTCAATTAATAACATCTAGGGTGCTCCTGGTATCAGGGGCCCCTTGGAAAATGGAAAATATGAACACACCCACCGTAAGTTATGCTAATGTAACTTCCAAGTATATTTACCCTAAAAAAGAGCAAGCCATTGTTTTGGATTCTATTGACGGAGTCATGCTGCGTGATTATATTCTGTCCCTCTCCAATGTTATTAAACCGTCATCTATCCGTTTCATTTCGCGCATTTCCAATTCAAGAATATGTGTTTATATGGATTCAAAACTGTCAGCTGACAACTTAGTGGATGTCATTAAAAAGGTCAAAGTCAAGGAATATGTATTAGAAATACGTCCACTGATTACCAGGAATAAACGAATTGTTCTCTCTAATGTTTGTCCTATTATTCCACACGAATTTATTGTTGAGAAATTTCAAGAGATGAATATCAAAATTTTGTCGCCCATTACTTATATGAAAGTGGGAATCTCTGATCCCGGTTTCTCGCACATTATGAGTTTCCGTCGTCAATTATATGTTTCACCGGAGGATGAGTCGAAGCTACCAGAGTCCATGCAGATCAATTTCGATGACACTAATTATTGGATTTACATCACGAACGAATCGATGAAATGTTTTGTTTGTAATGGAATGGGCCACTTAGCAAAATTCTGTCCTTAAAGTATTCAAAGTTCTACGCAAGATTCCGTAGTAATACAAAACTCTAATCCAATCGAATTCAACATTCCTCAGACTTCGATAAATGCTCCGCCTGCTATAAAAGTGGTCAATCACAAAGGAGTTAAAAGGATACACTCAAGTACTGCATCAGAACCGTCTCAGACCGATCTTATTCCAATTACTCCCACAGCACTCGTAGAAGAACGCCCATTTAGTGATAGCACGGACGATACTACCGACGGCAATATTTCTGTAGATGAAGCTCCAAATAACAAGTCTTTAAAGAAGAAGAAGAAAACTTTAGACCATAGATCAGAAGAACAGGTTTGGAGTGATATTAACTTTGAATTGAATGAAACCAAACAACTATCGCAATTTCCCTTGACCCTGGACCAGTTTAAAAGCCTTTTAGATGTATCTCGTTATAAACAAAATATTCAAGAACTATTAAAGGACTACACTGATAACATTCCTGAATTAATCAGTATGTGTTTGTATCTTCACCCGAAAATGAACAAAAACCTTAAGAATAGATGCTCGAGATTTTTACGTAAGCTTCAAAATTGGTCGAATTTGCAGGATACCCCGTAATTTTTCAGTTTTTTTTTTTCTCACTTTTAATTACGTATCTTATTATTGTTTAGTTTTCTAATTTGATTCATAATGCAATTATTGCAATGGAATGTTAACGGATTTCATATGAGATTTGAACATATAAAATTAATTTTAAATGATATTGATCCATTATGTTTTTGTATACAGGAAACAAATTTTAAAAATAATTATTGTGCTAAGTTAAAAAATTACGATTGTTTTTATAAAAACCGCATACACGGCAGTATTGCAAGTGGTGGTGTAGCTATTTATATAAAACCTGTTACTTTGCCCGAACCAATTATTGTAAATAGTTCACTTGAAGTCATAGCAATAAGAATTAAATTCCCACTTGATATTACTATTTGTAACGTGTATTTACCCAATAATTGTTCTGTTAGCGTTGATGATTTGAATAATTTAATTAATCAGCTTTCTACTCCCTTTATTTTATTAGGAGACTTTAACAGTCACCATTTTCAATGGGGTTCCACTCGTTGTGACCAGAGAGGTAAAATGATAGTTGATTGGATGGATTTACATGATGACATTGTTCTTCTCAACTCTCATCAACCCACTCATTTTAATAATAGTACCGGAAACACAAGCTGTATTGATTTAACTTTTGCTTCACGAAGTTTAGTATCCTACTTTGAATGGAATGCGCTAGACGATCTTTATGATAGTGATCATTTTCCAATTACAATTTCGTTACAAATAGATTTAAATCAAAATGCACAAAACTTACCTCTTCATTGGAAATATAAATGCGCGAATTGGTCCAATTTTAGTCTTGACATCGAAAGTAAAATCAAACAGTTAGACAAAATTAACCTTTCATCTTTTGTGTGTATAAATAGCTTAGTAGACGAATTTAATCAAATAATTCTCAGTTCAGCCCAAAAATACATACCTATGACCAGCGGTCGACAAAGAAAGAGGCAAGTTCCCTGGTGGAATGATGAGTGTTCAAAATCATTAAAGGAAACAAAAAAAGCTTACAGGTCTTATATAAAGCAGAGAAAGAAAAATCTGAGTAACCCCATTTGTATTCAAGAAGAGCTTTTAAAAGAACAATCACTGAAAGTAGAATATCGCAAAAATAGAGCTAGAACTAGGAGATTATTTAAAGAAAGTAGGAAGAAAAGTTGGAATTCATATATTACTTCAATCAACAGTTACACTCCTTTAGGTGTTATATGGCAGAGAATTAACTCAATTAATGGCTATAAAAGGAAAAAACAGGCTATAATATTAAAAACCGAGCAAGGAGAACTTAGCTGTGACCCTAAAACTAACGCAGATTTATTAGCGGCAGCTTTTGCTCAAAACTCGAGTTCAAATAATTATAATCCTAATTTTATAGTATTTAAAAATGAAACCGAAGAAAACCACACAACATTCAATCTTCAAGATAATAGTAACCCCATTAATGATTTGATTTCATTTCATGAACTTAGTTTCTTTTTAGACCAGTTAGGAGATTCTAGTCCGGGTCCCGATAGAATTTCTAATACTATGATCAAAAAACTTCCTCGCTTAGCTCTTGAACGTTTAGTAGACATTTACAATTTCATCTGGACGAATCAGGTTTTCCCAGACCTATGGAGGGAGGCCACTGTGATTCCTATTCCAAAACCTGGCAAAAATTGTACCATAGCCTCTAACTATAGACCTATTTCTCTCACATGTAACTTATGTAAACTACTAGAAAAAATTGTAAGTAGAAGATTGAGGTGGTATTTGGAACATAGTAATTTTTTTTCGAATTTCCAATTTGGATTTAGGCAGTTTAAATCAACTTTAGACCATCTTGTTCATATGGAGAACGACATACTTTCTGCTTTTGCAAATAAAATTAAAGTCATAGTTTTAGCTATGGACCTGGAAAAAGCATATGAAATGGTATGGAACCATAGAGTTTTATTAATTTTAGAACAACTCAATATTAAAGGGAATTTCCTCGCTTTTGTCAGGAATTTTTTGTCAAACAGGAAAATAAGAGTGATGATTAATAATATCTTTTCGAACTTTTTAAGTACAGAAAATGGTGTTCCTCAGGGTTCTGTCTTAAGTGTTATCCTCTTTTTGATTGCCATCAATAGTATTTTAGATGTTATTGAACGTCCTGTTAAAGGTTACTTGTTCGCCGATGATTTAACCATATTATGTAGTGGTAATAACATTAAAATTACAGAGAAGCTTTTACAAAACACCTTAGATAAATTAAATGAATGGTGTATGCATACTGGCTTCAAATTTTCGATAACTAAAACTGAGTTTATGATTTTAGCTAGCAGGAAAATAAAAAATACAATTAACTTAACCATAAACAATCACAAAATAAAGGAAGTAAACAATTTGAGAATATTAGGTCTAATATTTGATAGTAAAATGAAATGGACTTCTCACATTAAACAATTAAAATCTGTATGCTCAAATAGGATGAATGTAATTAAAGTATTATCGTCAAATAGTTGGGGATCTGATAGTAAATGCATTAAAAACACTTACAAAGCTTTAATAAGGCAAAAAATTGATTATGGTTCTATTATTTATGACTCGGCTTCTCCTAGTATCTTAAAACTGTTAGAAAGCATTCATAACACTTGTTTGAGATTAAGTTTAGGCGCCTTTAGGACTAGTCCAGTAAACAGCATCCTTGTCGAAGCGAATGAAATGCCTCTATCGTTTAGAAGAAGACAACTATGCTTAACTTATGCTGCTAAATTTATAACGAATTATAGGGATCCTTCTATTATAACAACTTCATTGTCTTCTGATTTAGAATACAGCTTACGATCATCATTGGCAATCCCTTTTAGACTAAGAGTTAAAAAGTATTTACAAGAAATTGATTTTAAGTTTCCTCCCATTTTTCCACGTAAATTATCCATCGAACCTATATGGAAATTAACAAACCTCAATATTAATTTAGAAATTGGACTAGAAAATCATCGAGATGTTACCCCTGATTACATTTATAAAAATCTTTTTTATGATTTTATAAATAATCACCCTAATTCCATCTGTTATTTTACTGACGGTTCTGTTTGTGATGGCAAATCGGGCTGTGCGATTGTATCATCAGGTAACAGTCATAAATATAGACTTCATGATCATGCATCTGTTTTCACATGTGAAGCCGTTGCTATACTAAGATGTTTAGAGTTAATTAAGGAAAACACCAGTAATAAAAGCGGTCTCATCTTCTCTGATTCAATGTCATCACTTACTGCTTTATTGAATACTAGAAATAAAGATCCCCTTGTTAATTTAATTCGAGAAAACATAGTTGAGCTTATACAAGGTGGATATCAAATTAAATTAGTTTGGATCCCAGGTCACCAAGGTATTATTGGTAATGAAAGGGCTGATAAAGTTGCTAAAGAAGCTACGCAGCTTGATTGTTGTAATTTTTCTACTTCTAATATTAGCGACGTTGTGAAACATGTTATTCTTAACGTTAAAAAACTTTGGAACAATTATTGGGTAAATGATAATAATAGTGCATTATTTACAATTAGGAAATCAGTGTTTGAAAAGAGTTGTTTGCATCCAAATAATAGAAGAGATGAAGTAGTTTTAAATAGGTTAAGAATTGGTCATACAAATGTCACTCATCTCCACCTCATTACAAAAAATGTTCAGAAGAAATGTTTTAGATGTCATAGTTTTTTAAATATCATACATTTGTTAATAGATTGTCAATGTTATAACACAGAAAGACTTCATACTGGATTGCCAGACAATCTTAAGGATTGTCTGAGCAATACAGATGTAATTGTTAATTTTCTGAAACTCATCAACTTATATCATCTCATTTAATCATACATAATCATTAGTTCATATTAGTTCATATTGGTTGTCGGTCGCTGATGACCTAGTTGTTAGAGCGACCTTAAATAAATAAATAAAAAAAAAAATAAAAAAAAATTAGTAGAAGAAGTTGTCGCCGGTTTAACCTAGCCATCACTTTATTTCTTCGAAAACGCGACTACCACGCATGCCAGCTGGAACAAACTGAGCCGGCGAAATCGGTCGCGGTGGACACGGTGCCGGCGGCGGTGGACAAACGATCGCCGTCACGTCATAATAAAATCGGCCCGAAATAATCTCGTTCCCGGTGCCGGTCCGGTGCCGGCGGCGGTGGACAAACGCTCTTAGAATGTTTTTAATACATCAATTGTCGATTTTCTACGAGTCCACAACTACGTTTGATGTTTGTTATGTTTACATAGAAACCTTTACCCAAAAACTAATATTTCCGCTAGAAAACAATTTCAACTCGAACGCATCCGGCCATGACCTATACAATACAAATATATTAGAATAACAAGTTCTCTACATTTCTATGAACTTGTCACACTTCGAACACACAAACACACCTACAGCTTCCAACGTATTGATGTGAAGAAATATTATTTATTTGAAACAATCTACCAAGTCAGCCCACATCATTGTATTATCAATAAGCTTCTAATGAATTTAGACTTCAAATATTTATTAATAGGGTCTTAAATGTGGTGAATAGTGACTATTTGCCGAAGTATTATACTTTACATAATTAGTACTTATGCTTAATCAAAGTTTGCACGCAACAGTATCTTCTTTAGATTCTTGCCTAGATCGTGAGACGTAATGAGACGATGGCAATTATTTATTATTTTTGTATTGGTGGCTATCAATTAGGATTTAGTACTGTCGTGCTTTTTATGTTACTGTCAATGACGGTTGATTGATACTTGCAAAGGTTTGTCTCGGAAGCTGCATTGAAAGGTTATTTGGAAGTCGAGTATGTTTTTATGTAGATTGCCTATAAAGTTGTAAAGGACCTTAATGTTAATGTAGGCTCAGTAGTAACTATGTTTTACAAAACACTGCAGCAACATTATCTAACAAAACATTACGGTTAGCTTTTACCGTGATACGGATGCATTTAGCGTTATTGTATTAATGTAAAATGTAAGCTGTTACGAGAAAAAAGCTTCAACTTATCTAAAGCTTTAGCTTACTTGGTCTGTATTTTATATTGTAGCGTTACATCACTTGTAATAAATGAATGGGCTGGAATTCTTGGCCTTTGCTAAGGGTGATTCACGAGGCCATTAAGTTTAATTAAGAAATGTAATAACTCATTATAAATACTTTCATGTTATTGCCTAAATGATGAAAGAACTTAATACATGCGTGTTTTTGTTGAAGATGATTTATATCTCAAAATTGCGTAGACGTGGTGTGTGGAAAGGATTAATTGCTGTCTGTATGCTGGGATCAATTTGCTGCATTTGGGTTTGCTACCTTAAAGAGGAAGAACTGATAATTAATTTCGTTGTAATTTTATTTATGTTTGGTTGTAGACTTTATGACCTGTGGTTGTTGATTATTTATTTTTTGAACTGTTTTCGGAATGGAAATGAATTAATGGCAATCATGATTGATGGATTAAATATGGAATTTCTTATACGGTCTTACTTACTTAGGTAAGACCATAATTTAAAAAATGTAACCTATTTCGCGAGATATTTAAATAACTATTAATTTAAAAATATTCCATACACCAAAATCCCGACCAAACGTACCTAAACAAAACAAATACTTTCTTTCACTTCACTAAAAGCACTGCACTAAAGGGTCACCATTGAATCGAACATGCGCGCGCGCAGCGGGTCGGAAAGGCACTGCGTTGTGCTCGCGCGGCGCTCGGGGGTTGCACAACCCAAACCCGCCGGCGGTCAATGTTAATAGGTTACCTATGATTTAGGACATCACTATAATTGTTATCATTTTATTGTGGCGCAAACTAATGTCTCGGATGTCGTTACTATTGTTGAACTTGTCCCTGAGATGTTGGGATGACATTTTGAGCATTGTGTCTTAAATTAGTTTTTAAGTTGGAAAGATCCTGTGCGTTGTTGTTAATACTAATTTGTAATACATGAGAGCCGAGTCTTTGGGAAGGATGATGCTCATTATGTTCGCATTTTTTATATTAGGTATGAATTAATTTGTATTCTTCTTTGCGTGTCACTAGCACTAAATTGAACCAGCCTAGAAATTGGCCAGGGTGGCTGCATCAACTGTAGCCCTGTTGAAGTCGGATGTTGGAGTTAATTATAAGGAAAATGGGAAGAAGTTTGTATTCTATATGGTTTTTCCTTATTATCCCTTCATCTTTCTATCTCTGATGAAATAAATTCATGGAAGAGAATGGAGTAACAATATCAATGTTCAAATCATTGTCTATTATGTATCTCAATGGATTCTAATTTCAAACGATTATATCCTGAAACGTCTCTTATCGAACGTCCGCAGGTAACAACCTAGCACCGGTAACCATTAATTAAGGCATACAAGACAAGACCAGTTAAGATTCAAGTCTAATGTTCAAGGCAGTGTTTGAAAGTGGGCCACTAGCGAGAGGCCGTATATTAATTAACATTTTAAAAGAAAAACATGGATTGACTATTTTTAACTTTCAATGATATGGATTTGCTTTAATAAGCTTCATAAGTAGTCGGTGACGTCGCTTACTGTCATCATTACCCATTGAACACTTCGATTACGATACGAGCACTCTTTTGGCAGTAGCTGTTGATTGTCTCTGGCAGCGAGTCATTCGTCTAGCTAGTTGGACAGACATTAACCTCTTCGCCTGTATAATTGTTAACTCGCCTTAATTTGTCAATAAAATTGATATGGTGTAATTTTTTTCTGACATTTTATTTTTTAAATAGGCTGCAATTAGAACTGTAGCATTCAACATCGCTCCGTCCAAGTTAAGACTTTAAAAACTAAATTCTTTCATAAAATGTAAATATGGTATTTGTTCATAAGTTACGCTTTACAACTTTATGGGGAAAGGCCATAATCAGCCGATGTAGGTAGGTGCGGAGAGAGGGCTTCCCCCAGCTGCGTCCGCGCAACTGTTTCGACACGAGTAACGTTGGTTGGCGACCAATGGCGAGGTGCTGACTCTCACGTACGCAAGCTATCGCAATATGTAATGCTCATTTTATAGCGAAGCTTTTATTGATTTATTCATCGTTTTAATAACTCTTGTCTCAATGTATCATTTCAAAAGTGACTATGCTTGTTTATGTTGCACACATCCCATAATGGGGTTGAGCAGATAACAAGGCACCAGAAAGTGAACTCTGTTAAATAGTTAGTCGTTTTGGGAGTACATATTACGTACATTTTTATCAGAAGACAATAGACTTTTTTGTGATTTTGTTATGAAAAGTAAAGTCTCTCGTCATATGCAAATTGTTCAATTTATAGATGTAAAGCAACAGGATGCATTAAGTATTATTTAGGCTATAACCATATTTTGCAATTGTTTATAGCAAAAACAGTTTCGTAATTATATCCTTGGATCCAAAATTTTAGTACCATTCAAAGTATTGCATTATTGTAAACAAGAGCTAATCTAATCGCGGCTATTCAATTATCTATTGGGTGCCTCTTACTCGTGAATATGTTAATCATCTATGTTATGAATAATTTTGACATTCGAATTCGCAAACTCCTACATTAATGCGATACATTTTTGCAACTTTATCTAAGCGATTTGTTGAAACCAACAAAAGCAGTATCTATGGTAATTATTAAAGTTATTACCTGTCTAAGTAAACGCGCAACTTAATTTCAATGTTTGTATTGTGTATATTTTATTAACATTCAACCTTTGTGTTGTAAATGATACGTAACATTGTCTATTACCAAATCTCACCCTTGACCAAAAGTCTTGCACTATGGCACGGACCTATGGGTGGACATTCTGTCATAGATAATTGTCGTTTTGCATCTTAATTAGTGTTTATTAAGTGGCAAGTAATTATAACTAACCACTGGGGTCTTAGTCAAATAAATCACTGATAATGTTGTTTGATTGTGATTGTTGTCTAAAATCGTCCGAGAATGACAATATATTTAATTTAGTGTAAAATAATGCCTCATCTAATTCCATTTGAATCCCTGTTCTCATGAGAAATAATCTGAATCTAATAAATGACTTGTTTCTGAGCGTTTACATCATAGTGACGTTTATTAATAAATATGCAATACCACTTTTATATTTTTAATCATTTACCAGTAGTGAAACTGTGAGCACCCAAATGTATTTTAAAATAAGTTGGCATTTAAAATATTAATTGTTTTGCTACAATAAAAGTAATGATTTCCCAAACATTGATGTCATCATAAAGAAACCGGCAAAGCATCTCCAAGGCTATCCTGAGTCTGATGAGTGTGATGTAACTGTTCGTGTAGTAGGTTAACTGTATGGGTGCCGTATGACTGTTACTGCACTGTTAATATCACGAAACTTTAAGGTTAATATCATTATTCATAATACCTCTCGTCTATTATCCGTGAGTACTTATTGAAAGTATTAGTATTGGCCTGTAATACCCCAACTGCTGGGCAAAAGTCTCTCCTCTCACCGCAGATAACATTACAGTGAGGGGATTAGGCTTAAACACCACGCTTCCCTAATGCGGGTTGGAGATCTCAAACCCGAACCATGTTTGAAAAATAGTTCACATTTTATCTAATATCATGATTCATGTCACCTTCAGCTAACATTCGTGAGTATTTGTTATAAGTAAATTGACTTCTATGTAAGATGATAGACACATGTCGTGAATGCCACTTAATGCCTTTTTGAACTCTGTTGCTGTGGCCTCTTTAAATGGCATATCCTTGCCTCGTACTTTTGCATCCCCTAAGAAGGCCGCATTAAAGTGTCTGTTGTAAGGTTTATTGAATTGGATATAATGCAGATACAGACTCGGTTATGCAATAAAATACAAAACAATTTTGAATAGTTACCTAAATATAAAAATAATCTGCAATTTCCTAAACGAGATTACTACATGCTCTGTGGTAAAGACTGTTGCCATTATAGTAATTTCAATGAGATTTACCAGGTTAAACGATGTCAAAAGGTCGTGTTTAGAATTTTGAAAAGTATGGTCAAGAATGAATTGTCTTGCAATGAGGGTTCCGTATGAACTTGATTGTCTTAGGGTTCGTTCAGACCACAGAGCTCAGACTGTCTGGCACGAATCGGAAAACTAAGTGATCTCGTTTTAGAAACAGTTTAGGGTCATTCAAATAAGGTTAATGTTTTTCATTAAACGTTTCAAGTCGAAGTGACTTGAAAATGTACATTACATATATCGAAAACTGAATACATACTCTTTTGAGAGTTGTTTTCATGTTCATTTTTTGCCATTTACAGTACAGAATCCTAAGAGCTACACATTATTATTTTTGAAGTTAAATGTCTTCAAAATAGACCACATTTAGACTAAAACTCTATTAACCGGGTTAAAGCTGCGGTTTAGTTTGTTTAATGTTCCGTAATCTTACTGTAACTGTTTCTATTTTATTACAAGTTTCTTAATGTTATCAAAATGCCACTATCAGTCGGACATCTTAATGATATATTTATGATATTGTTCTAAATGTTTACCTCTATTTATTTGCATTATCCACCATTTTCAACATGCATAATCTATACAAAATCAATCGTAATAGTGAAGCGTTAAGTAATTGCAGTTTAAAGAGTTCGTTTGTTTCAATGCGTTTTTTTCTGGTAGTAAATATTCTTGTATGTGACACCACATTTATGAAGATAAATTAAAAGATTCTTATTATAATAATTAGTAAATCATATCATTTACATATTTCTTAGAAATTATTAGTTAATATGAATATTTATACCTTTTGTCTTAATTTGACAACGTCATACTTAAATTTCATAATTACCTATTATTATGTTTCGAAGTCAAATGTTGTGCTCTGAGTATAAATATAACAGTTTTCAAACAGACCTCGTCATTCGTAAGCGTCTCTGCAAGGCATGTTAAGGTATTAGAAATTTAACGTCTTATCTCGTCTCGGAGACGTCTTTATAAATGTACTGGCTGTTCCGGCGCGATGGTTTCACCCGCAATCCAATAGATGGGGTGCATGTCCCAACCAGCAAAAACTAGGCTTACAACAATCTCAAGACTACTGTATTTTTGCTCTTACATCACTCCTATATAATCGTATAAGCCTGAGTTTGGGCACTAATTATAAGCATATTTAGTTTAATATCGTTCTAATATCAGTCTAATTGAATACAGTTTGCACTTACTGAAATATAGCCAAAATTAATTTAAGCCGACTTAGGCTAATATTGCTTTTACGTAAGTATCTTGTAAGCCTGCATAGGCTTATATTGGTCTATGGTTAGAATCTTTTGAGGCAATTCAAGCTCATATGATTTTTCGTCAAATCAAACTTAAAAGTTCGTGTGAGTGTTGGTTTCAAAGTTACAAAGGAAGAAAAAACAATTAATAAATGAAAAAAAATTTAAGTTGCTGTGAAGTTAATGTTATACTAAAGTGCCGTAATTATCAAGTGCGTGTATTTAAGTATTACGGTAAATAATCGTATTGGAATATATTATTTACTGTTAAGTAGACCTCTTTTTACGCTTCAAAATTCATGCGCCTTGTTAAATTAGGTATTTTATGTTCTCGTTTGATTATTTTATTTGTTAATTTGTATTGATAGTGTCGCCATTAGTATAGCTGCATTTTACAAGCGCACTATTAGACTATTGTAAGATTGTTTACTCTAATTTTAGCATTCGGTATACTAAAGATAACTCCATATTGGAATAAATTAGGGTTCCTCGCAATTTTACATAAAACCTTAAAACGACAGGGAGAAAAAAAAATTAACTATACGGAGTTACGGACACGAAGACAGCGCACGCGGCGCGGGCGGCGGCGGTGGCGGCGCGCGGCGCGGGGAGCGGCGTAGTCAATCGAGCGGTGCCCGCGCGTCTGCATTGACGTAGTGTTGTGAATTTTATTATTTTAGTGTCGTTTCAAAATAAAAGATGTTTTCAAAATAAAAGATGTTTTTGTAATCCATTATTTAATGGGTATTATCAAAATTTAAAAATTTGAAATAAAATATAGCCAGCAAAATTACTCTTAAGACTATTAAAATTAGTATTCCCAAAATTTATCTAAGATCAAACGCTCTTTTATGGGTCTTGTCTTTTGTATCACTACATCACTATCACTACATAGTATGTATAAAATAAAGTCGTCACTTTTTCGTGTCTGTCTGTTTGTCTGTCTGTCTGTATGCTTAAATCTTTAAAATTACGCAACGAATTTTGATGAGGTTTTTAGGGTTCCGTAGCCAAATGGCAAAAACGGAACCCTTATAGATTCGTCATGTCTGTCTGTCTGTCTGTCCGTCCGTCTGTCTGTCTGTCTGTCCGTATGTCACAGCCTTTTTTCTCCGAAACTATAAGAGCTATGTTGTTGAAACTTAGTGTGTAGATGTATTCTGTGAACCGCATTAATATTTTCACACTAAAATAGAAAAAAAATAAAATTTTAGGGGGGTCTCCCATACTTAGAAATGAAAAAAATATTTTTTTTTTCATCAAACCCATACGTGTGGGGTATCTATGGATAGGTCTTCAAAAATGGTATTGAGGTTTCTAATATCATTTTTTTCTTAACTGAATAGTTTGCGCGAGAGACTCTTCCAAAGTGGTAAAATGTGTGTCCCCCCCCCTGTAACTTCTAAAATAAGAGAATGATAAAACTAAAAAAAATATATGATGTACATAACAATGTAATCTAACACCGAAAATTGGTTTGAACGAGGTCTAGTTAGTAGTTTTTTTTTTACGACATAAATCGTAAACCGCAAAAAAATACTGATTATTCATTCAATAACTCAAATGTAAATAAAAAAACATTTATTTCAAGAACTTCTTTATTATGTTACTCGCTGCTACGGAACCCTTCATGGGCGAGTCCGACTCGCACTTGGCCGCTTTTTGTAATAGGTAGAGTAATTCAAGAGGAAGGTTTTTATGTAAAAAAATTCCCGAAATTCCAACGGGAACGGGCACAACGCGGGTAAAACCGCGGGGCGCTGCTAGTTGTAAATATGTTGATCCAAAATCACTCTAATATCATACTTTTATCCAGTGCTATTGATCTTATAATAGTTTCAAATAAGATCAGAAATGCACGTACTCACAGTACTCTTATGCAATGCTGATATTAGTCTGACATCTTACAATAGCATTTAGCAAGTCTATTATAAAATCAAACGAGCTTAGAAAATACGCATATAAGAGCAAGTTTTCTCAAGTGCAACTAGTCTTAGTAAATGCTCTTATAGGAGTAAGTGGCTTACAATAGCATAGTAATGTCTCTTCTATACATATATGAGACTTGGTTATGAGACTGAGCGTTCTTGAGGCCATACCGGCTTGTCTAAAATGTAATTAGGATCGATGGCATGTTCTAAAACAATTATAAGAGCGCTTAAAGCCTACCACTCTTATAAAGTGCGAGTTCTGAGCCTGTTTTGCTGGTTGGGGTGTTTTTATTATTTTTTTAGATTTAGTGGGGTCACTTTTGTTGAGAAGGAAAAATATTCCTTTTTATATTTGTGTAGAAAACGCAGGAAAATAAAAGTTTGAAACATATTACGTCTAATGTGAGATTAATTAAAAGTAAAAGAGTTTACTACTGGTAGATTAATCAAGATATCATTATGTTTTTCCTTTACGTGGATATTAAATGCTGCCCCTGACTATGGGAATTACTAGTTCTATTTTGATGTTTTTTGAGTGAGTGAATCAGTTTCGAAATAGAAAAAACTTTGCTTGCGCATTACTTCGGTCGCAGATATAATAACATTGAAGTTTGAAATTTTGAGGTTGAAGTCTTACTAGAAGTCTCTATAAATTCAATGTTTCAAAAAGGTTTTCAAAAAAGGACGAAAATACGGCAATATGGTTCCAGAAAAGTTTGTATTTTACCAATGCTGCTATAATTATTATTTTAAAAATTTAAATAATATACTTCTTTTGAAATACATACGAGTAGAGACCTACCAACCAATGTACAAGCTTGTATAACCAGAACTTTAATATTTATTAGGGCTTCTACGACGAAGTTAGATGTATATAAAGAATATAATTAAAATAAATGATTATTAATTAACACGTGAACCTGTACATACATAGTAGGTATAGCTCATATACCTACTTGGTTGATGATGTTGTTTGTATTCAGGTTGAAGAATCGTTTACTATCTAATCTATACTAATATAGTATAAGCTATAGTACTTGTTTTTTTGCGTGTTTGAATGTCGGATTCTAATAATTAATTTGTACTTTTTATCCTGAAATTGTCTCGAGTACGAGTACACCGCAGCCACAGGTAAACGGCAGGCGCTGCTAGTGCATAATAGGTGTATAATATAGGTAAAACCCCTACATTTGCGCTACTTGATCTAGTTAGCAAATTAAATGTTATATCATTTTTCACGTTATCAAGTTCTAGATAACGCGAACAAATGATACTACTACGTAAATAAGAATGTTATCAGAACTCTGTTAGCAATTGATAACGTAAGGCGCTAATGAGTATATGATTTAGATCTTAAAGTTTAAGATCAAGGACTATTACAATGAGTGTACATAGAAAATGATTTTTCAATGGTGTGGATATTATTGTAAATTGTATTTATAATGAGTACCGTCAGTAATGTCCACGCTGACGCCGCAAAGTAGAGATTATGTGCTGACGCTACCACGGTGTCGATATGTATAACTATAACTGTTTACAAACAGACTCTGTCATTGGTAAATTTTTATAAAGTATATTTTGCACCTCGGTATTAATGACAAAATACACTTTCGGATAACAAAACGTGAAGTTACCTATATTGCGTTGCGTATATTTGACCACAGCCAGATTGCATACTGCTCATACAAAAATAATGCTAAATATCCAATATGTATTGACATTTTATTGTAAACTATTTCATTAAACATTTTGTCTCATTATTTGAACAGCTGAGGTAAAATGAGAGATAGCGCAATTTTTTAAGGGGGGATGAAAACGTCTTTATAAATACAAAACGCCTGAAAATAAAAGATTTAACATAAAATGTTTACTATGAGATTTATTCAAAGTAAGCGAGTTTACTACTGGTAGAGAAATCAAGATACACATTATGTACTCATATTTTATTATTATGCATTGCGTTTTGTCATGTATTATATTTCATGTATTGTATTCGTTTTATATTTGTTTGTAGTGTCGATGTCGATATTTATTTCGCATACTTTGTCATCTATCCAAAAATGCCTGGAACAAATTGCTCTCAGCGTTAAGGCATTGTACAATTATGTACAATTGTACAATGTAGGTAATACGGACTCTATGAGGTGTATAACAATTTATATATCAGCCTGTCACATTATTTTCACTTATATTACGATAATACAAAATATACAAAAATTGGTAAAAATATTTTTGGTAAATACTTCTATTTCAGAGTTCGGTATGCTGCTGTTTGAGCCAATAGTTCTTTACCATGTCGGCTCCCTTCTCCCCGATCATGACCGACGGTGCGTTAGTGTTTCCTCTTACCACTGAAGGCATGATACTCGCATCAATAACTCTTAAAGCTCCCACGCCTTTGACCCTCAGCTCCGGGTCCACTACAGATGTCTTGTCACCGACAGGGCCCATCTTAACCGTCGTCGTCGGATGATACAATGAAAATGTCAGTTCTCTTGAATAACACTCCAAATGCTCGTCACTTCCCTTTTCTAACCCCTTACACGCTTCGATGTCCATCCAGTCCATTTTAAATCCGATATTTTGTAAAGCTTTTGTTTGGCCAAATTTCATGGCGTATTGTTTTAAGCCCCTTAACATAGCTGCCATGTCTTCGGGGTCATCGAAATAGTTGGCATATATTAACGGATGATCGTAAGGGTTAGTGTTTTTTAGGAGAATTTTACCAACAGATTTTGGTTTCAGTAGTACGTTGTACACAATCATTGTGAATTTATCTTTATTTTTTTCATAGAACATATTTTGAACTTCGTCAGTAAGATCATGTTGCTTTAAGATATCTAGAAGATTGTATACACCAGGTGGAAATACGATATGATGGGCTTGAGTGTCTGGAGATGACGCTTCGGGATCTGTTGTATTAAAGAATGCTATTACTCTATGAGGACTTGTATCTGCTAAAGGTCCTTGTTTCTGTAACATATATTGTACATAAGCCTCTGTGATTCTAGTCAAAGATGTGTAATTGTCTAAATCTGGTAAAGTGTAAAACAAAGGAACGAAGACATGGTCTTCTAAATTTTCACCAACGGGCAAATCAGCAATGACCTTAATACCTAAATCTTCTAAATGCTTCCGGGGGCCAATCCCAGATAACATTAATAATTGCGGAGAATTAATTGCCCCACCGGATACTATTATTTCTTTGTTTATATTTATAGTGATTTTTTTCCCATCCTTTTCTACAATGAGGCCATTAACATCTCTTGTGCCAGGTTTGAATACAATTTTAGTAGCATGTGCATTTTTAATAACATGCAAGTTTTTTCTATCTTTGATTGGACTTAAAAATGCTCTAGCAGTTGAAAACCTGGCTTTGTTTTGTGTACTTGTAAACGCTTTTATTACGCCCATTTGACTTGCGCCGTTAATATCTGATGAATTTTTATGACCTAGTTCTATAGCGGCTCTTATAATTAAGTCTTCGAAAAAGTGTGTGTTTTCATCTATTTCCACGTCGTAGTAGCCATTTTTACTGTGGAATTCTTTGTTTTCTTCATCTAAATCTCCGACAAGATTTTCGCTCTTTTTAAAATACTGCAGTACTTCTTCATAGCTCCACCCCGTGTTTCCTGCCGCAGCCCATTCATCGTAGTCGACCTTGTTTCCTCGTACATAGAACATAGCATTGATGCTGCTACTACCTCCGAGTACTTTTCCTCTGGGCCATGCGCATCCTTTAGTTTTGTACGCACGGCATGCTCCGTCTTGTGGTTCTGTTTTATAGGCCCAATCGTGAGCTGTGTTCATACAGCTGTAAAACGTCTGTGGGATCTGAAATTGATATAAGTACTCATAGTTATTTTTTTGTGTTATTACTTTAAACATTTGGTTTGGGTCTATCTATACGAAACTGAATTCTGGGTAAACGCGAGAAGCCTTAATATTTCTCTATCTGTTTGATCTTACCTCTGTTGTTAGAGTTGGGTTTCCACCAGCTTCGATCAAAAGAACTTTCCAGTCAGGTATTTCACTCAATCTATTGGCGACCACAGACCCAGCTGACCCAGCTCCGACAACCACGAAATCATAATTTGCATCTGAAACATCGTATAAAGTGATTAAGCTACGATTTAGAACTATGGAAATGTTATTACATACATATGTTTATTTTTGCGTTTTACGTGCAGCAATTTAATATTATTTTAACATCTTTTCTCAGAACCAAACCAACGGGTCAGTCTCAGTAATTTTTTTTAATTGCTCTAACATTACCAATTTTATTAATTGCTCTAAAATTACTAAATTTAGAATAAATAACCATCGATTCGCTTAAAAGAGTATTATCGCTCTTCTGTAAAAACATCTTTATAAGATCAGTTTAGTTTTCTGTACCTTGTATCACAGCTTCAGTGGCATCAGCAGGCCACAAGTGATCTCCGACGAGCGCGCACTGCGCTGCTAACATTGCCTGCAGTGCTTGCGCGAACACTGGCCCGGCCACATACTGGCTGTTCAACACGGACGACGACAAGGCCGGGTCACACGACCACATCCTTACCTGAAAATTATTACACAACTACTTTAGCATGATAATATAGCATGAACTACCAACAGATATTCCTAGTTACTAGATAGTTTGAGTAGGTTAGTGGCCAACCAACTGGTGTCGGAGTTTTTAGTCCAAGGCCTATAGTAAAAATCTAACATGGTCCATAGTAACAGCTAGGACCTTTTTTGGATCTAAATAATCGCGTGTATGAATTCGTCTCAAACGTTATTTATTTATTTAAATATGTTGAAAGATAAATGTGATGAAAGCATGACAGAGGGCGTAGAAAAAAATAAAATAAGTAGGTACTCAATCGCCAAAAAGAGCATTCTTACTCTTAAGTTAAAAAAAACTATCTGAATAAAAAACGGTATGTCACCATCACCATGTTATTAGTAAATTAAGGAACTTCTCTATTTGAGTTAGCAAATGAATGTAAATATTGAGTTCAATGTCTGCGAAGACTGGTGAGAACAGTGAGGGCGACAAGTGATCTATTTGTTGGTTGACGATGTAATGGGTTTGCCAATTCCTTGCTAGAGTTTACTTTAAACTAATTATTAGTATTTCTCTGTATGTTTATTTGTTTATCGATCTGCTGTGGCACTGTAGCTCTTAAATTATCTACTTTTGATTCCTCTTAAGATTTCGATGTGTTGTTCATCATTTGAAAGCCAGTTTCGTTTCGATGCTTAGTCATGTTATCTAAAAATTGGTCCAGCCGTTTTTGCGCAGGGGTTTTTAATTTTTAGTTTATCTTGTATTGACAGTGATGGCTCGGCGCGATCTCAATCGCCGCATGCCACGACCATCACCTAGTGTGAATGAAGCTTTATCTATGCTTACCGCAAGCCGGTACGGGATCCTCTAATAACGAATTAGTTAACCGGTTTGTGGCTCCTATTCTAATACTTGAAATGTTTATTGAAGTTTTATATTCAAATGTACAATAATACGAATTTTTAATAATACTGACCTCTGTGGAAGATATTTTAGACGTCTCTCTGTGTTTATTTATTGACGTATTATATGTTAACTTGTGGTTTTAATTATGAGAATATCAAAACGTAATGAATGTTAATTAATTAACATATTAATCTGCACTTAGATGTATTTGCTTTGAACATTCATGAAGGCATTTATATTATTTTCGTTTTAGGGTGTAAAACTTTTATTATTGTTTATAGGTAATTAACGTCTCGGTGGTCTAGTGGTATGTGCACTCGCCTGCCAAGACTGAGGTCCCGGGTTCAATTCCCAGGTCGAGCGAAAACAAGTTTCCTACTTTTCAAACGTGGCTCGGGTTTGAGATCACCAACCCGCATTAGGCAAGCGTGGTGATTACGCCTGAAACCTCCTCACTGTACTGATATTTTCAGTGAGACGAGAGGCCTTTGCCCAACAAGTGGGACATTACAGGCTAATATTTTTTATTTCTTTTTTTATAGGTAATTAATTATTTTTATATGCGACATGCATGAAATAGATAAATTTTACATGATTAACAAATCATAATAAATCAAAATTTTAACCAACTTCAATTCATTCTCTTACGTGAAAACGTCCTTATAAATATTTGAACAACACAATAACATATTTGAAACACATATTAAAAACGTACTTTTTACTTACATAAATCACTGACTAGTCGATAGCGTAAAGTTAACGGTTGATTCGGAAAAGTGAATGTATGTGTAAGTGCAATGAGCCCACGACGGCTACTGAGCGAGCCGCGCCGACCCGCGGGCCCGTGTGGACTCACGCTTGTATTCTGTATGTTTATCACGAACTATACTATACAGGTTTTTACTCACATTAATTATTATCATAGATTTGTTTACTGAATTATTCAATTAATGATAATTAAGAATAACAACAATATATTTCAATTTATGTTGGGATTTAGTTTTTTGAACTTTTAAATAAAACAATTTTTTTGTTAAACGAAACGTTCGTTAATTTCATAATCTCTCCAAAACATCTCGCAAAAACTTGCCATGTCTTGATGAAGCAGTTTGGTTATAAAAAGAAATGAAATCTCTAGGTAGATGCCTTACTTCGATTTATTTATTAATAAAGTTAGATTTTATGTAATTATTACGCAAATAAGAATGTTATCAGTAATTGATAATGTAAGGCGCTAATGAGTATCTGACTTAGATTTTAAAGTTTAAGATCAAGGATAGATACAATAAATGAACAGAGAAAAATGTTTTGTCAATAGTGTGGAAATTACTGTAAATTGCATTTAGAATGAGTACCGTCAGCAATGTCCACGCTGACGCCGCAAAGTAGAGATTATGTGCTGACGCTACCACGGTTTCCTCAACGCCGCCACCACGGCCGCCACCGACGGCGATGTCAACAATGACACTGCTGCTGCGACACCGAATTAGTACGAGTATTCATATTTGTTAGTAATTTTCGTCCAATTACTATTTCATAGGTATCCAAGTATGGTTAAATAATTTAAAGTGTATTGTAAGTACATTCTTTGTGTAATTTGTGGATGGAAAAAACAGTTTGTTGTGGCAGATATTATACTAATAAAATATTAGTCGACTTAAAGTCAAATAAATAAAGTTTTATTCTATAAAAGGTGTATGATTTAGGTTATTGACAGGACATTTATATATTTTTATATCACAAAACGCATTTAACGATGTATAAACATAAAAAAAATTTAAAGCATATAATTTTATTAGTTCATCAGTTGTATGTACTGGTGCCTGATTACTCAAACGGTACTTAAAATTAAGCAGCCCCCCATTCCATACAACTTTTGACGAATATTTGACAATAAAATGAGTAAGAGTAATCGCCCTACCCAGAGACGTCACAAGCTACTGTAGGAGAGATTTAATGAGTGATTTTGACATGTAATGTATGAAAAATTACATGAAATAGTTAATTGTTGATTTTATGAACGTTTCTGAATGCGACAGTAAGAGAGATAAAGTACCTCCTTATTTAAGTTTGACTATATTGACCAACTGAAGGAAAGAGCAAAGGTCGTGTCGTACGAACAGCTGAAGAGGATGGCAGATGATAGAGAAAAGTGGAAAGAACTCCATCGACAAGAGCCCAGCTCTTAAGTTTAATGATGATGATATTGACCAACCGACTGACCAACGACAAAATAGAGTCGGTTAGGTTAGATTAGCTTTTAATTTTAATAAGTGATTCTGTAGTCGTAAAATAAAGTGGGATCATAGTGTTCTATTTAATTAAATCATACATATTTACCCTCGTTCGATGAGTGCTTGAAGGCAATAAATTGTATTTATGTAGTACTGTGATAATGGGCTTAGGCCATGACACATTGATTATGAATAATTTATATCTGCCTGTTTATATGTATACGATGTTCTTATCTCCTCACTAGCCTTAGGATAAACACGCTAGGGCTTGTATTAGCGCGTAGATATAGTCATTTACATTAATACATACATTGACATTTTATATATTTTCACTCGTGCTCACCTACTTAGCCTTGGATCTTAACCAATTTAGGTTTTTTTAGATTCAAGTATATCTGCACTGAATCTTTTGTCGCTTTGTGTTGGTATCTTGATGAATAAGAAAAAAATTATGAAGATATCAAATATTTATTTTTATAACTAACCAAACATATGATATTATAAACTATGCACTTATGATAATTTATTTACGTTACTACTTCATATTTTACCCCGTCGTAGTACAACCATATTTTACACGTTTTCTGCCCCTTTGGGTTGATTATCTCGTCTGTTTCGTAGTACAAGGGTTTCTTACTATTCAACTTTGGATAGTAATTATGGTTGTAATGTTTGTACTTTGGTTTAAACTTCTTTTGTTTTCTTTGAATGTTATCGTATAATTGGTAGATGTAAGGATTTTTATAATATTCTTGTGCTGGAAGCAATTGTCCACGGGTGAAGGTTGGATACCAATAAGGGTATGGGGTATACACACTAGGGTCGGGGTAGTTTCCGAAATTGTAATAATCTGAGTGAAGGTTTATGTCTACAGGGTTAGGGTTATAATTTCCGTAGCTAAGTATATCGTTTTCTGGAGATATTCCTTTTTGTTTGGTCTCATATTCACGGTTCAGTAGTGTGATTCTGTTATCTTCGCCACGTTTCGTGTCCTGTTTCATGTTTGTATTCTGAGGGCTTTCTTCTACGAAATATGTGAAGAGGTTCGTAGTTTCATTGAAGAGATTTGGCTTTGGTTTGATTGGGGTTTCTTCTTCAGTAGTCTTGGAGTCTTTGTGGTATTCAGGGGGACAGGTGGTGGCTTGATCGGGGGACTCGCTCCAGTCTTCCTTGATCATGTCCGAAGCCTTTTCTGCTATCATAATGATAGGTGCGTTAGTGTTCCCGCTCACGATGCTAGGCATCACACTCCCATCCACAACTCTCAGGTTTTTCACTTGGTACACCTGAAAGGTAGGCAAAATGAGTTTGTTACGTCGCAAATCTTATAAATAACAGTGACACAATCGCTACAAAGGATCGGATGCGTTTATATTTTAAATTAGTACAAAGAAAAACGTGTTTAGTACACATTTTCCTGTATTAAAATATTTATTGACGTTTCGCATTATATATTGCGATGTGTGAATTTTTTTTTTATCTTCTAATGTTAAAACTGTTGTTCTAAATGGTTACTGTCATATTAACCACTTTCTTGAAGTTAAAAACACTACGATAGTAGTTATTGCTTATTGTTATCTAGGCGGAGTTGCAGACGCGAAAAAAAAGCGGGTCGTAACATCCCTTTCTCGAAGGAGTTCAGGCAATTATCGACATCCATATAACTTCGTTATAGATAGAGCTAGACGCCTGATTTTCCAGTAACTGTACATTTCAAGTTTCATTAAAGTCAAACTAAGGGGTCCTTCTGTCTTTAAATATTACTTAATCTGCATGTCATTAACATTAATCATATTCTGCCAGTGAACTCTTACAATGAATTATAATTATTTCAAATACTAACTTTGTGTCCTCGGTTTCGTCACTGTCGACATTACTACTCGTATCATATAGATAATCAAATCTCTAAGTAAGTCTAAACGTAATATAAATTACAGCAAAGAACATTCGGTCCCGTTGCTGCACAGTTCAAAAGAAAATAACTAACAGCATTACTCGTCAGAGCGCTACAATTCTGAACAAACAAACATTACATTTTGTATGTGCATCGAGGGTTCAATAGACTATTAATTCGTTTAATAATTCTCAACCAGTCAGTTTTCAAGATATTAATGATTTATAACAATACGTACCCTCAATCTGGGGTCTACGACCGCGTCAGGGTTATCAGGCGGTCCCATGGCGCAGGTCCCCACAGGATGGTATATGGTCAAAGTGTGGTGTCTCGCTTGGCACTCGAGGTGCTCGTCGGACATGAGGGCATGTTGAGAGCACCCTGGGTTCCGCCGCGGGTTTGGCCGGGCGTTCAACTGCTTTAGAGCAGGCTGGTCTACCAGCTCTTGAACTATTCGAGCTCCTTCGATCTGGAAGTATGATTTCAAAATAATTACTCCTCATTCAGGTACTTTTCAAACTCTTAAAATGACATTTGAAGGTAATTTAACTAAAATTATGTAGGCAATCAGACGTACTCACCATTGTTTTTATATCATCCGGGTCCGTGTAGTAGTTTGGGTATATTAACGGCGGTGAATGTGGGCTCGTATCTTTGAGTTTTATGTTACCTCGACTTTTGGGCCTCAATAATAAGGGTACTATGGAAAATGAGGATTGATACAAGATTTCTTCATACAACTGCGCGTACGTCTCGTCGGTAAGTCCGTTTGCTCTTTTGCCGAATAAACCACCATCCATGTTGTCAGCTGTGGGGGCTATAAATAGTTGTATGTCTGGATAGTCATCTAAAGGATCTTGGTATTTTGTATTGACGAAAGCCATAGCTTCAGCTTCCATCATGCTGTATAACAGACCGTCCCTTTTGAATATGAAGTCCATCAGACTCGGCAAGCTAATTACGGTACTTAAGTTGAAGCAATAATCCGACCCATTTTGGTTCGGGTTATCGAATAGAAAGGAATGTCCTCCCATGGCGACGTGATCCTGAAGATTCCTCCCAACACCCGGGAGATGCGCTATTGGATAAATTCCCATTTCCTTAAAATGTTCAGCGTCTCCAATGCCCGATAACATTAGCAACTGTGGCGATTGAATAGCCCCGGCCGATAGAATAACTTCCTTACTAGCGGTTACCATACGCGACTGGCCGTCTTTAATGAATTTCACTCCATAAGCTGTATTATGTTTATCAATCAATATTTTTTCAACCAAAGAATTCATGCTCACATGTAAATTAGGCCTTTTTGAAACAGATCTTAAGAATGCTTTTCCAGTACTGCACCGGAGACCATCTCTTACAGTAGCGTGTGAACGAGTGAATCCTGTTTGGTACTCACCGTTTACGTCCAATATATGATATCCAAATTGCTTAGCAGCTTCTAATATTTTGCCAGTAATAGGCTGTTCGTAAAGAAAATTTTCGATTGACAAATATCCGCCGGTAGAATGATAAGGATCTCCTTCAAAGCCAGGTATCCTCATATCTTCAGATTTAAGAAAATACTTGAGCACATCCTTATATGCCCACCCGGTGTTGCCCATCCGCTCCCAATTATCGTAATCACGTTTATTTCCTCTGATGTACAACATGGCATTCAATACACTGGAGCCTCCTAAAACTTTTCCTCTTGGCCACTTGCACCTTCCACCGGTCATACTCAAACAATATCCTTCATTTGGTTCAGTTTCAAATTGCCAGTCTATCGAAGACAACTGCAACGTTGGGAATAAAACAGGTACTTCTGACAGCACGTTCTCATCCTGACCTGCCTCTAGAAGTAACACTTTCCAGTCTGGATTTTCTGTGAGGCGGTTGGCTAGTACAGCACCGGCTGATCCAGCTCCAACTATGATGAAGTCGTAGCACTTGTACATATCATCTACGGAATAATCTCGCACACGGTTATCAGAATCTTCGATGTCGGGTCTGTACAAATGTATCGCCATTCGCAGCACTATGAGCACTCCCAACCCCGGTATCAACCCCAATGTTATTCTTGTATTGGATAGAATTCCTTTGACCACTAAATTCGGATCGTCGGACATCTTGCCAAAGTTCACCTCGTGACTGATACTCGATCATTGCTAATGCATTGACTGAGGGACGAACTTAAAATCAACTTAATTGTCAGCATGTATTGTTTACGTCTGGAAGTTTGGATTTGTCACATAGAGTTGGAAAAATACTAGAACGTTTTTTATATAAATGAAAAGATTATGAATATTTTTATGACTTATTAATTTTATTATATTATATTAAGAAAGAAAGAAAGAAAGAAAAACATTTATTCAGACGAATCACACAACAAGAAACGAAAAAAAACAAAGCAAAGACAGAAAGAGAACAACAGATATTACATATAAAACAATTACACGGACAGAACTGCTGTGTGAGGTCTGAATAGGCCTCGTCTCAGCGTAATGCCGCCACGATCGTGTGACCCTGGCAGCATATTAATTTTATTATATAATTTTATAATTGTATTAACTCTGATAAATAAATTTGGAATGTAATAATGCATATCTGTTCTAAAATGTAACAGAACCGTGTACCAAACCTTTCTCTTCATTAAATTAAATGAAAGACGTATTAAGTTTATTCTGTACATTCTGTTAATTATTAACTCTGCAATCGTTAACCGATCGAGTCAGCTACTTTAATCAAGTGAATATTGTCTCTCGTGATTGTAATTCGTTACGACATTATGCACATCTGACCTACTTGTGATCAATGGACCTTTTGTTACGTGATCAAACAATAAAACAACATGTTTCGTAAAATAATTTAATTAAGACTATACTTATATTCTACACTGGAACAAAATTTGGGTAATAAATAAATATTATTTACAATTTCTTAGTAATACTGATAATTTAACTCTTTAGTTTGTACCTTTCTTAATTAATTTCAATGCCTTTTTGACTTTATATATTGACAGACGTAAATATTGATTGTGTATTGGATAACTTAGGACAATATCTGACAAAGAGTTACAACACATTGAATATTAGTTAAGGAGTAATAACATTTTTGAAAGTAAATATGGCATGATAATTGAATATTATATTTCAATTTATAAATAATACCTTGACATTCTTCGCTTCAACCAGTACTCTTTTATCATATCGCTTCCTTTTTCTCCGATCATTATAATTGGTGCATTTGTATTTCCACTCACGAGGTTGGGCATGATACTGCCGTCGATGACTCTGAGACCTTTCACTCCATATACCCTCAGTTCATGGTCGACCACTGCTTCCGAGTCCCAGTAGGGCCCCATCTTAGCCGTTCCCACCGGATGATAGATCGTACACGTGTATTGTCTAATCATGCACTCCCAATAGGCATCTGTATACCTCTTTATACTGACACAGGCAGGAAAAATGTGCTGATTGAGCATGGAGCCGTGCTTTTGAAACGCTCTCGTTCGTGATAAGGCAACAGCAATTTTGACTCCCTCAATTAATGTTTTTACATCCAGTTCGTCTGATAAGTAGTTCGGATAAATGTACGGATAGTCGTACGGATTGTTGCTGCGTAACTGGATGTAACCTTTGCTCTTAGGACGAAGCAGCATAGGAATGACGCTCCATACGTCCATATTGCTGATTGGGCGAAACACTGCATCGTAAAACGTATCTTTCAAACCGTGAACTTTACGTATTTGTTCCCCGCCATCGGAGTTTGTAGATCCAGAAATGAAATGGAACTCTATATCAGGAAAATCATCAGTCTCGTTTACGTATTTTGTATTAACAAATGCAAGGCCTTCTACCCCTCCCATTATTGTTAATGGGCCTTCCCCTAAAACTGCATATTCCATCAGCGTTGTCATTGTGTGAAGCCTGTGTTCTACAATTGAGATAGGTTTTTGAACCATAAAAGCTAAACCACCCAATCCAATGTGGTCTTGAAGATTCCTTCCTACTTTTAGATTCTGTATTGTTGGTATGTGATGTTTCGTCAACTCTTCAGCAGGTCCAATACCAGATAACATCAAAAGCTGCGCAGAATTTATAGTTCCAGCAGAGAGGATCACTTCTTTTCGTGCTCTTATGCGGTGAATCATTTTGTTTCTTACAAATTCAACTCCAAAAGCAATTTTGGTTCTAGGGTCAATCATAACTTTAGTAACGTGTGAATGCATTGCAATGTGCAGATTTTTGCGGTCTTTTGCAGGTCTTAGGAAAGCTTTAGAAGTAGAGCACCGACTACCTTTACGTAAAGTGCCTTGTGCTACCATGAAGCCCGTTTGGTTTTCCCCGTTGATATCTCTGTTCATGTAACCCATTTCCAAACCACCTTCTATGAATGATGTCACCAGCGGTGTGTGATAAGGTGCTTCAGATACAGTCAAATAGCCTCCGGTGCTATGATATGGTGTCTGTGCTAGGTAAGGGTTTTGGTTATCTTCCGACTTCTTAAAATAGTACAAGACATCCTTGTAACCCCATCCCTTGTTACCAAGAGCTTCCCAACCGTCGTAGTCTTTCTTGTTCCCTCTCAAATACAGCATATAGTTTAATACTGAACTGCCACCCAGAACTTTACCACGAGGCCAATTACAGCGTCCACCTTCCATTGCTGGAAAATACAAATAATACATTTCAATGAAAAGTCCATGAAATTATTGTAACAAGAGTTTACGGCACTAATTGTGATTACTTAGTTCTTACCTAAGCAACTAGTTCCTTGAGGTTCAGTCTTATACTTCCAATCGAGTTTGCTCAATTGTAGGTAACCAGCCAGAATTGGAACATCAGATATCTCGGTCTCATCTCCGCCGGCTTCCAATAGCAGAATGTTCCAGTGTCCTATTTCTGATAAACGATTGGCCACAACCGCTCCTTGAAATTGACAAATATCTTATGTTTTATTTGATATTCAGCATTTTAGTTCACAAATTTCTGCTAAAACATAACATGAAAAGGAAATGCACAAATAGATGTTTTTATTTTAAAACAATTAATCTTTCCCTCGTAGTTTGATTTATTTGAACATCAAAATCTTAAAATATATGTACCCACTGACCAGCTGATCCGGCTCCCACGATGATGAAGTCGTATTCTGGAAGTATCCCGACATCGCCGACGTCACCCGGCCGTCCCTCCGGGTCAGTCTGGTCAAACTGGTAGTAGGCTATTGCAGCGACTAGCATGGGAATGAACCATGCCACCTGGAACACCATTATGTCATTGAATGCGTGAATATTTGCTATCGAATATATGTAAGGCGGTTGGCGGCGTGCCCGGTCGCAACAAAATAATATAAATACGAGTAAGTAATGTAAGCTTCTTTATGAAATCGGTGTTTTAGAAGGGGTTTGATTATTATGGAATTTACCGACCAAAACTATATATGTGAATATATATGTGAATATATAGGGTAGCTATAGTCGAGTGTTTCTAAATTATAGTTACCTGCGTACCTGCAGCAGCAGCGATGGCTGTCCCAGACAGCACGTCGGCGGCCGCGTTCACTATCGCACTCATCTTCACTCCTGAAATCATACAATGATAATTACACATCAGTATGTGAGCAATGATAATTACTTAAACATTTCTTTGTAATAACATCATCGTGTCAGGTGATTGTTAGAATTCCTTTGTAATTTATTGATACAGAAGGAATAGTTATAATAAAAAATTTAAAGGTTTTCCTGCATTTGATGAAAATCAAGACATTAAACTAACAAGCTGAAACTTTCTCATCAATATATTGTAAAATTATGTCATTTAAACTAGATCAATACTATTATAATAATTATACGATTATTAAGAGTTTATTCAAAGTATCGTCGCCCGTTTGGCGCCTGCGTATAATTAGATCGTAATTACGCAGCAATGCACCTTGCATATGGCATTACTAAAGCGAAACTTGACACGCAACGATAAGTGTAACGTCTTTATAATTCTATTAATTTATCGTCACATTGACTGAGACATTACGTTTTTATTACTTACGTTAAGTTTTATTCTTAACATTATTGTTACCCTCGTGGCGTAGTTGTATCATAGTAACGCATTGTGTCAAGCGGTTCATTTATAATACTCATAATAGGAAGCTTAAGGGGTATTTTATTTTGAAGCTATCATTGGGTTCAAATATAACATATATTTTAGATACTCTTTCATAGGGTTTATAACTGTCAGAGTATTGTAGAGACTTCCCCAGTATACGAAACCAGGATTGGCCTCTGCCCTACACGGGGTTCAGTTAAGTATGTGACTACTGTCTAATGATTAATTTGAAAGAATGCTCCTCGCGCCAGCAGGTCGTCTTGTATCAGTACCGTTACCTCGCGACGTGCGCAAGCGCTCATCGCTATTTAACGGTCACCTTTTTTCGCTGACCCACTTTTTAATCCTCGAATATTATATTGTTCGCCTATTTACAAGTATTAAAACAAAACAAGGTTACTGCCAATAACCACGTTAATAACGCTAGTTCACACTTTGGTAAACTTGTTATAAGTTATGTATGAGTTCTTTAACTTTTCTAATTAGAGTGAGAATTTGATTGCTTCGTAACTCTATCTGAACTAATGAGAAATTGCAATAACGTTAAAGGAAACTATCGACTATGTTAGACAGTACTTCATGATGTAAGCTTTATAGTTAAGTACTCACTCAATTGGATGGTATTAAAAAAAAAACAGTCATTTGAAAGAAAGCTAACAATTTGAGCGAAACTAAGCGTAAGTGTAAGTAGTGATTGTACAAAAGTAAACACAATTTATAGACGGTATTAGAATGGTACTACTTTTACGATCGATATAAAAGGTATCGTTTATTTTTCTTCCAAGTAGTCAATACGTTAGTGTAACAAATTTTCCACAGTAATTCAACATCAACGCAGGACCTCAACATACCCATTAGTCGTGGTAAGTATTATGTTTGTATTAAAATATCTAATGAATTAACGTCTTATCTATTAGTAATATATTCGTAGAGGAAATTTTCGCAGAATACACCAACTCTACCAAAATGATTTGTTTTTACTCCATCAGCAACACTTTTTTTGTAGAAAGTGAATCGAGTGTGTTGAGCCATGACCGCGAGCGGTGTTCAAACACTTTGTTAGCGGCTTGCATCCAGAATAACAACAAGTTCCGGTGAAAATACGATGTTATATAACACGACAGGGCAAATTACAACTAGAATATTGATTTGATTACTTAATAACGTTGCCTTATTTTCAAGTAGATGTGAATTTTATGGTGTGTGCAAACGTAACCTGTTATGCGAGCCCTGACCACATGTGTCTTGTAGTATTTGGTTTTAAAACGCCTATTTTACATTGTTCTCATATCGTTATTAGACAACTACAACAATTGTATGACAAGTGTTGTCAAATTAGATAATCTATTTCAAGCTTAATAAAGTGAATTCCATCTTAATGTAATTTTCATGAAAATAGAGATGGCCTTTTGGCAATGGCTGATGAGAACAAGGATTAAACTAATCACATGTACGGAAAAAGTATTCAAAATACTGAGTGTCAATATTCGGAGACAATGCGTCACAGATCACCGAGTTATTTGTCAATGAATCACCATTATAATTCGAATAAACTTTCTCAAAAGTTAGTTGCGTGCGAAATAACATTTATGCAGCACTTCATTGAATTTATTAGTACACTGATATTAATTTTCCTTAATACTTTCTTATTTTTGCCTACTTGTATTTAACTATTTAGTGTTTTATCTGTAATTTCCAAACCCACTAACAGATTGATACCGATTTTCTTAAAGTTTTTGGCTTCTAAATAGAACTTCCAAAAATTTTTCGAATTGTATAAGACCGAAAACTATATTGCTTATATGAATACACAAAAAACTGAAAGTTTAAGATAAAGTTACTTTATATATTACAAACAATATTTACCTTATCAGCTTCAACTTTCACGATAAACAAAAACATTGATAAAAACACAACACTGAACATTTGTCACTCTTGCAAACTCTAGTACCATCGAATGTCACTGAAAGATTCTTTTCTCACTTTCCTTTCGTCAGAGTTTGATCGATATTTGAAAATTCATTTAAAAATAACGTAAATAATGTCAACTGGTCGTATTCTGTTCAGTATTTGGAGTGTAAACGATGACTTTCTTCGGCGTTCGGAGTCCAACTCCTGCGCACGCCCGAGCGTCAACACCCGGTGAAATGGAGGGAGAATGTTCTAGCGGACCTTTTTCAAAACAACAATACTTCATTTAAATTACTAATTGTCTGTGTTCCAAATATGGATTGCTTTTTAGTTTACCGTGATTTGTCTCACGTATGCTTTGGTACAGCTAATATTGGTCTGTTCATAATGGGTTTGTTCACCGAACGTATACACTTAGTTTCGGTTTAGCAGCAATCGGATTTGACATTATTTGTTTAAAGTTTTTAAGAATTTTGGTCTAAGAACTTACACAATTACCATTACAAATAATTAGGCAAGGTGAGGTTAATATTTTCTAAACTTTCTTCAAGACCATAATTTTAAAATTATTCACGCAATTGCGGTTTAGTAATTATTTAAATAGGATTGTGTTCTTCATTTGCTGGGATGTATTTATTTAACCTAACTCTAAGATAAGTTTCTTCTATACAGGAAGCAATCACCTGATGAAAAGTAGATTTGATTAAACGAAGAAAAAGGTGGTGAGATAATTTCGGAGAGCAAGTGACAGAATCATTAGTCACGCCGCTCGCGACACTAGGCGGAAAATTGATTGGTTAAACTCTTGGATTGATTTTGCTCGTTTGCTTCATTAGCTAAGTGAATATTGGTTGTGAAATTATATAAGCCAAGTTTGTACCACATATTATAGAGAAGAGTAACATCATTTCGTACTCTTGAATATGAACCCATAACTTTAATACTTGACTGACAATGACCGTATGTTATTCATACTCAGTTTTTCCAAAGTATTGCTAAACAAAATGTAATAAGAGTTATTTATATATGAATCTGCTTTCTTAAACGATAATTTAATGATAATATAGAGCCCTACGTCTATAAATTCTACTGCGATCTATATAAACCAAGCGATAAAACAAACCACTTTATCAATAGGAAGGAAATGATGTAAAGCGAAAGCTGTAAGGACATTCTAACAGACAAGGTTCTGGACTAGAACTGGTTTAGTTCGAGGGACAGGTACGGCACCTTCACTCTCCCCAGAGGTGAGTGCACTCGGGAAGTCTGTCGAATAGCTGCGGAGGAAAGTGTTACGCAACTAGATTAATAGACCACTTATGTTGCTGGTAGCTCGTTTGCTCTTTATTTGGAGGTAATCGCTTTGAATGTTATTATGGTTTGTTTTAATATCGAGCGGGGAATAATAAGGGTGTAGTAACTATGACGTATAAATAGATGATTGCTCCCATTCGAGATATAGTTACCACGGGTGCAGTAACTTTTTCGTACATGCTTAGGGCTCTTTTTATTTAAGAGTATTCAGCCGTCCATTGACATGTCGCAGTACTACACACATTTTGGGTTTTTATTTGGCATGGTGACTGCATGAACATTTTTATCAGGAAGTCAGAACTTATTTTTCTGTCAATCTTGTTTCTGTTTCACCAAGAATTATGACTGAGTTATCAGAAACTAAACTCGGTTATACGTTTGTTCCAGGTGGATGCTTCGGCTCGACCATGAAGAGGACGATAGTGGGAGGCTGGGCGTGGGCCTGGTGGCTCGTCACCGATGTTCAGCGTATCTCACTCGAGGTAAACAAACGTTCAACCATCAGTTTTGATAATAAAGATAATGTTCTAAAATTCTAAATATATTTTTCTCACTATATCTTATGCAAACGCCGAAATCCAAACGTCGTATACAAACAGTAAATAGTATCTTCTTCAGAGAGCGTGTGGAATATGCATTGAGATCTGACCAATAATTTCCCACTTCATATTAATTTACAATCTCATAAACCTTACGCCTCCAAATAACCCATCTTAGCAGAAGTTAAATCTACATTCCCTATTAGGTTATGACCTTGAACCCGATGTGCGAGTACGTGGAGACAGCCCAGGGCGTCCCGCTCACGGTGACCGGCGTGGCGCAGTGCAAGATTATGAACGAAGACGAGCTCCTCACCACCGCCTGCGAGCAGTTCCTCGGCAAGACCGTCAAGGAAATCAAAATGACGGTGCTGCAGACTCTGGAAGGACACCTCAGAGCCATATTGGGTAAGTGCTACCGATACTTTGGTGGTACGCATATACGCACAATAGATACAATCAGCTAGCCAAAAAGAAATTATAGTTTTCTGCATTCCTGTGGTCATCCTTACTAAGTTAAATAAACATTACAAAGCAATGGTATGTTTGAGCGGCAGTATTTACATCGTCTCAAGTTGTAGGTGCGATTTAATATTAGTGCCATCTGTGTGAACCTACGGAGTTACCAGGCACAGCTAAACAAGGAGTGAATGAATCGCCCGCTCGCTACAAGATGTCGCTGTTAGGTTAAAGTCATGAGTCTTCACAACTAGCATCTTATTGGTAGGTTAATATAATGTCATCATTGTATTTTCAATATCAATGCCAAGGCTACAACCTACACCTTGATTATGAGCTGAGTTTGAAGAATACAATTAGTCTCATTGTTTTACTTAATTTGTTCCAATTTGATTCATTATTATTGAGCGCAATGCTGGCCAAATGGCTTAATTACGTATTTCCTGAAGATATTGTACAAGGCTAAACGACAATATCAGTATTAAATTAATACAGTACATAGGAAGTGGATGCAATTATGATATCAACTATTTCCTTTATTAGTTTAATAGTAAGGTTCTGTTGAGAATTTATGTCGTAGACCATCTGAAACACCGAGGCCATGTCACTGTTTCACCGTACCAGTGAACTATATAGGAAGGTGCAATCAACGTAATGTTACTATAACGCGCATGCAGCAACCACAGCAAGGTGACCCGAAACATCGTCGACACTGCATAATGAACCGACTGTGACTCACCACGGAGTTATGACCACTGCATTAACATGCTCCTTGAACTATTTCGATAAATAGATACTGTCGTTGTTACCACATAACATGACAACATGCTGAACTAACATACAACGTTATTATTGTAGATATAGAACAGAACCCCACTCTATTCGCTTTTTACCTTTGGTCAATTGTTAATTCACTGCACTTTTTATATGATGATTCCGTGCTTCGGAGGACACGTTAAGCCGTCGGTCCCGGTTACTTTCTACGGATAGTAGTCGTTACATGAGCCATGTCAGAGGCCTTTGGCAGCTCGATAACTCTGACACCAGGATTGTTCAGAAGAAGACAGAAGAAGACTGCACTTTTGTGTCCTCATTCAATCTTCGATCATTATTATTCCGACTTTCTCATGGACACTCTTGGCCGACGTTATGTGTAAAGAAACTTCTACGGTTTATAATTAAGACACGTGAAATTTTAGATTGAGGCTTTTGGTTTATAAAAAAAATATACGTATTTAGTAGATTTTTAAAAAACTACCCCTAATGTGATAAAATTGGGGTTGAAAATTAATATGAAATTTCTTTAGCTTGGCAATATAACATTTGTAAAATAAGGGTATAAGGGTATCTGTAATGGATAGCTACATTCAACGGAAAGGTTAAACGTTAATTTTCATTCAGAAACTCCTACGGGAACGGGCTCAACGCGAGCGCGGGGCGCTGCTCGTCTTTATAGTATAATAAAAGTAAGTTTTCGAGTAGGTTTCTTTAGATATTTATTAGGTTTCTTTAGATAGCAGCGGTTGATGATATCATTTCCACTGTACTGACCACTTTGATGTGATTATTCTTTAGGGAAATTTCAGAGATGTTAATCAAACTGAAAAACTTTCCCTTTTCAATTCGAATTCAAAGTCGACGAGAATTTAAATCCGAAAGTTATTTGTGTGTCATTGTGATTGTTATTGTGAAACGATGATAACTTTTAATAGCTTGTAACAAATTATATAACAATCAAATTCACTAGATTATATCGGAAGTAGGAAGTGCACGCACTGAGTTGCGTGTCACGCTACATGTATATTATATGTCTTTAACACATGATAAACATCTTTTGATTACTGAGTAGTTACTCAAGTAAAGGTAATTGAGTACTTGAAAACTACTAAGTAAACAAAAGAGTCCATTTAATTATCTTTTTTAGAAATTGATGGAAATATACAGAGTGAAAGATTTGCGTAACCAAGTGTAAAAAAATAAAACATGTTTCCTACTTTTCAACATGGCTCGGGTTTGAGATCACCAATCAATAGCCGCGTACCCACCTAGCGCACAGGCTCGCGAGCCATGGCTCGCGAGCCAGCCTCATTAGTTTTGTTCAATTTTCACGAGGCCGCCTCGCGAGGCAGGCTGAGCCATCATAAGTCGTGTATATTCAGCTGCAGCTATTTTCCTAGCTTCGCGCGCGAGCCAAAACATAACCGTACCCACCTAGCGCACAGGCTCGCGAGCCATGGCTCGCGAGCCAAATGCTCGGCTGGTGTGGACGTGCCTCGGGCTGCCTCGGGCGCGCGTTTGCTCGGCTGAGCACGGCTCGGCCCCGAGCGACAACAGATGGCTCGGGGTAACGGTAAACTTGACGCGCTCAAAGGTGCCTCGGTGAGCGCTGTGTGTTAATATATACACAACTTATGATGGCGGCTCGCGAGCCATGGCTCGCGAGCCTGTGCGCTAGGTGGGTACGCGGCTAATAACAACAAAAAATTAGGAAAGCACGGTGATTGCCTAATCCTCCTCACTGTACTGATATCTTCAGAGAGATGAGAGGTCTTGCCCATCAGTGAGACATTACAGGTTAAACGTATTTCATATCATAGAAAATAGATAACATAACGTTAGTGCGTTTAAATAGAACATTATATGTCTGATTTGTCCTAAATAATCTATCTCAATACCAATATCAATAAATAAAAACCCATATTGTCGATAACTGAACCCTATAATCTACTTGATAACATCATTTACCCACATATTTAGGTGGACCATAAATCACCCATATAATCCACTTGTCAAAATATTGTATTCTAATGAGAGCTTACGAACAGCTGGTCTCTCGACAGTTGTCACGGACATCCATTCCGTTCGGTTCCGGCGCGGGTTCCGGCCCCGTGCCGTGTCGAGCATGATATAGGTCACAGTCATTGCATTGTTTATACTCGGTAGGTAGCTTTGAAATCTCTATGTGTAAAACATTTGTAAATTGAGTAGGATGGTTTGGATATTTTGTAAAATTTAATATAGCGAAATGGAGGGGAAACTAGGAAGGCTGACTCCACTACCATTATCACATAAACAAGACGAGAGAGAGAGAGAGAGATATATATATATAATTAAATTTGTGAGAGAGAAAACATTTTGCGATATCGTTCTTTTTGATCAATAAACAAGTCATGAAACCTAAAATCTCTTTATGCATATTACAATAGTGTCGTAAGTTACTTACTCTCTTTACTATTATCTTATGTACGTCCTCGAGACTAACACGTAATAGTGTAAAAGCAACATAAAAGCTTTTAAAATATAAACGATGTTAATCTTTCTTTAATCCCTGAAGTTTTTTACTCCTACAACAATCGTTTAGTAACTGTCTTTCTGTACTTGTAGTTAGTCATGCTCTCTCTTATTCTAGGGCACGAGCCCTTTGAGGCAAAAAACAACCTTATTGTCTAAGACCAAGGTGTTTAAAACGAAGTACGACTTTAGTGTACAGTGTAAAGCCTTTTGATAGTAGTGACACTGCGGTACAATGGTTTGAAAGTGTGACGTGCGTGACTTTATGTTTGAAGTTCATACGTAGTGTATAAGATTCCTTGATGTTTCAAATAAAAAAATAAAATATAAATTATATGAGAGCGTAATTCTGTTCGAAAATGAATTTAACTTAGAAAACATATACGAACGGCGACAACTTTCATTTATCCCTGCATAATTTGTCACCAACTAATGGCAAGGTCCCTTGTCAAGATGTTTTGAATTAGTTTGGACCCTTCTAAAAGGATTGCGTAAAATGAAGGCAAAAACATTCGTCCATCTGTCACTGCTCGTTTTTCCTCTTTACTCCTTTATCTTTTGGTAGGGTTTTATTATAAAGGATTACTGTAAATATAAAGTTTAAACTTTCATTCTGAATTAAGTAGTAGATAAGTTTTCCTCTCAAATCTTGTTTATATGATAATTCCATTATAAATTATCATATAAACATTCAATGGATGTTCCAAGATGACATAGAGATGAAGAAAGGGCGAATAGCATCAAAGTATGCTGCACTTTTTGTCACATGAGTCATGTAGAACGAAGCTTTGTCCTGCGCGGATGTTACCCCCATACTGGAGCGACACAGTTAGGTACACGAGCTTGAAGTCGGTGACCGTACTGTAACGACAGCAAATAAAAGCCCTGTTATATTAAAGTCAACCATTGTTTGCCCTTTCACGTAATAAAGGAGAAAGCCAGTGTGAATTTCAGTACACATAATTTAGAACAATGAAAGGATCATGCGATGTATTTTTCGTGACACGAACTCATGGTTTTAATGAAAATCTGTATCTGGTTTTAAGCATTACTGTACCTTTATGTAGTTTTAGCTAGTGGGCGAGACTTGTAGATCAATGATCAAAACTAGTAGAAAAAAGTAAATGACTACGCCCATTTTTCGAGCGTTGTAACATTGGTTGTGATTGCATTAGCTTTGCAAGTTTGCACCCCCGCTAGATTGTTTTGCCAACGCTACATCCCCAGTGCCGACGTGCAATTGATCACGTAGGCACAGGCCGGGAGTGGGGCTTTTACACCGAGTAATACTGACTCGAACCACTATCAATCGACATAGCAGCTAACTAGGTACCCTAGGCTCTGACACCGAGCAGTCAAAACAACGGCTTACCCCTTACAAAATAAGAATCACATTCGTTAAAAAGATTAAAACAGAAAACCACAACTTCTCCATTCAAGTTTTAATGTGGTTTGAAGTTGAAACTTCTTCCAATATTCTTTTATGTCGCTAACTTCCATTAAAATTTTGGAATTCCATTATTCGTGCTCCCAATATGTAGGCTTACTTGTTTTTTTTTGCGTTAAATCGTATTTGATATTATGTTCTGTGTATATTTCGGGGAAAATAGACATTTTAAACGTAATTTAATAATAAGTAATGAACTATACTTCCAATACTTGTCCCTAAACATTTTTTGCACCTTTTAAGAGGACAAGTCTAATTATTTGGGTTACTTGATAATATCTTATTGAATTTAGTTGGAATCCTAGCATCTGTTTCATAGAAGTTTGTTCTTTTTGTTCGAGTTTTTGTAGACGCCACCCAGACATTTGTTTGCATAGTAAATATCATCTCGGGTCCGCAACCCCGAGAGGTCTCCACACAAATTATTCTGTTAAGTTGCTGTAATGGAATTGAAATTTGTACTCCAGACATGTTTGTGTTCGCTCTATTTCAATTGGAAATTACTTACTGTAAAATATATAAAGTAAGTTCGTGTTGGTGCCAACCCTGTTGTCGGAGTTCTTAAACCGCCCAAATGCCCCTGACTTAATGATAATTTTAACCGAGTGTCCTCCGAAGCATCAATGGGAATATTTTAGAATTCTTTAGTATATTTAAAAAAGATGAGTATGAAAGTATAAATAAGGTCCATAGGTGATACGTTAAAAATAACATCAGCTCTAAAGTATTTTCAGTATGATATTTCCAAATCGTTAAATTAATATGCATCAATCGACACAATCATAGTGTAAGTGCCCACAAGGGCTAATGACGTTCTTGAGAAGACATTTACCGGATTTTCCTTGTAAAAGGTGACCTCATTGAAGGGATTTCCCTTTTAAGTTCCTCGGGCTTCTGGTGCGTTTTGAATATTAAATACCTATAAGGTAGTTGAAGCTTTTTATAGCGGTAGATGTCTTTGAAGAATCTTTTGTAAATGCAAGCGATAACTTTAAACAATAATTATTTTTATCATGGTTGTACCATATTCGCATAAATATTATATTGCTTGTAAATAAATTATTGGTACATACGTAATGTGTGTATAGTACGTAATAAATATATTTCATTCAATTCTTACCAGTTATTATCTTGCCAACTGTCTGGGTCAAGTTCAATGATAAAAAATCGAGTATTGTTCAATGAATGAACTTGTATACTGATGTAACAGGTTTTGACGTCATTCGCAGATAATTTGTTGACGTTTGGTAATTAATCATTGTTCATACAAACAAGCTACTAAGAGTCTGAACGCACTATAATTGAGACTGTGTTAGACAGTCTTTTTTGGTTTGTGAAAACTTATGAAGGGGCGTATACTAGACACTAGACTACTGAAGGTTTGTCTTCCACAGACTTTTGTTATCATAACACTGACTAAACACAGTTTTACTGTAGGCCCTAATACGACATCCACTGACTACACCATATTGAGTACTAGCAGCGCCCCGCGGTATTACCCGCGTTGTTCCCGTTCCCGTGGGAATTTCGGAATGAAAAGTAGCCTATAACCTTCCCGTTGAATGTGGCTATCCATTACAAAAAGAATTTTTCAAATCGGTTCAGTAGTTTCTGAGATTAGCGCGTTTAAACAAACAAACAAACAAACAAACAAACAAACAAACAAACAAAACAAACTCTTCAGCTTTATAATATTAGTATAGATGACAATCGTGCAAGTTTCTATTATACTCGTAGTAGTGTGTGATGTTTGTGATAATATTGTGTTCTTAATTTGTTAAATTGCTTTCTGAGGGGTTAAAGTTTTTCTTTGTGTCCAAAAGGGTTAAAAAGGGTTTATATAATGTTTATATCTAATTTAGAATTCGACGAAGGAAGTAATTTAAAAGACAAAGTCCAATTATTTCGTTAAATTACACTCTGCGAGTTTTAAAATAGAGAAGTCAACGGTATTTCAATCCTCGCTTTAAAGTTTCTTTCCAGAATATTTGAACAGCTTCACTTTATACGAAAGTTGTCAATTTGTGTTCAATCTTTGATGTTCAAGTTCTTGGTTCTTGTTTTAGATTTTCAATTTTACTTAAAGTTTGTGTCGGTTGTGAGTGACTTTCTTCAAAACCATACATATTTGATGAAAAGTCAACACAATAGAAATCCGAAACCATAAACAATCTGAAATTGTATCCGGGATTACTTTTTGTACATAAAGGCTTTGGCTCAGGTGGATAGCAATATTATTATCTGTTTTTGCGTACGCGAAGTGTAGCCGATACTCTACAGTGTAATTTGCTTTAGATTTGTGTTTAAAAATATATTAACCGGTTCAATGGTCCAAATAATTGGATATTTTGTATATTCGTATCACGTTATTAGAAAAAACCTGTACTGATAAAATGTAGCAATAAGAAGTAAAAAACATTGTAGGCTTTGTATTAGAATTAAGAATACGAATATAATGTTTGTAAGATGAACGGTAGAAAAATTGGTTGTGTTTGTGTTGTTACAAATAATTGGTTTGCATCACAAAACAGTTTGTTATAAAGCCGCTGGAGTGGGGGGAAGCTTACAGTTTATATTGTAAACCGACGACCCGGCGTGCCACTCGGTAACGTCACATTCAACTCGACTCGTGTTCCATTACACACAACGATTATTACCAAATCGATTCCTTTTCAACCGATCTCAATTCGATAATTGAAATCGTCAAGTTCATTGTTAGCGTTACGTTCGCAATTCAAACGTGCTTTTTTTGCTCGTTCATTGAAAGAGTTTTCTGATTGGTATTTTAGGAACGTTTTCGCCAAAAGGGTTGTAGTTGTAATTACTTGTTTTCTGTGTTCGGTATGTGCATTTTCTCATAGTGCAGTGTATTGTGTTCAGTGTTCCATCGCCACGGCTCTGTAGCCATGTCACTGCTTTGGATGAGCGCTATTAATCTCGGATTAACTCTCGGTGCGACTCTCGCCGTTGTTTCAAGGTAAGAAGGGTCATTATCGCTCGTTTTAAAGCTGGGGTTTACCCCTGTTTATAGAGCGATGTTTAATATTATTTTGTTCAGGTCGTTTGCTCTTGGGGTTTATATTAAAAATTAATGAATTTTATAATTTATTAATGAACATGAGTTACCCTGGTTAATGCTAATTTATGTAATTATGAAGATACAAATAAAAATGTGTGTAATATATTAAACAATATCACGTGTTTCCAGAGGCACGTGTAATACGTACTTGGTCAATTACTTTGTTAATTTACAAAAGTAATATAACATGTATTTTGTTTCACAATACTTTTTTAATTGAATACAGTGAGATCATCTTTTTGTCATTGTAAAGCGATATAATTAGTTGTTAATGTACGGAATTAATAATACCTTTTGTGACACTTTAAAAATTACTAATTTTGGATTGAAACTAAGTACAGTAAACAGTATTTTCATTTCGGCTCCTTTACAGGAACCATTGTCACAGAAGACTAATAAAAAAAAACGTAGTAAAATCTTATTTTCAATTCAACATAAGGTAACAGTTAGTTCAGTCGGTACGTGGTTGTTTGAAAAAAAATTACTTTAATTTAATTTATTTTAAACCTCGTATGAGACGTACTTACATCTAGAAAGTGAAAACGTCTTTATCTATGTTAACATATTCAATGAAAAAACAGAGCTTTTGAAAAATCAAAAGATATTACAAAAATAATTCTGAGAGTCGTTTGAACTATGTAATATATTGAAATATTGTTCTATGCAGAGCTCCCGAGTTCCAGACTCGAATCAATAAACAGTTACACGTTCACGAGGAAGTTATTCATAGTCGCATTGTTTCACCAATACATTTCATAACACAGTTCAATCGGATTTCGAACAATGTTTATTTTCATACAATATCTTTGGTTTACTCTTTGAAATATTTTTAACTGGCTTGAGGTAACATCTGAAGATAAGGATGTTCCTTCTTATGCTTCAAGACAGAATTGTCTACATAAACTTGAAAGTGAAAAATGTCCCAATAATGTGAAATAAGAAGTGGAAATATTGTCATAACATTACGCAATAGGGGGTACGCTATCATAATATTTGTTATTCATTCAGCTATTGTAATTTATTGGAGTAAATCACATTAGTGGTGCAGCGACAGTATCAATAAAACGTGATCAATCTTTTCTTAATAACTTCATTATTTTTTTAGTCTGTTTACTACGTAAAACAAACACACATACACGTTTATTCAGTATAGTGTGATTAATGAAAAAGTCGTAAAGTTGAACAGTAGCTGCTGTAAACAATTGAACGTCTGGTAATTAGATTTTAAATAAACGGAGGTTTTACGATCGCTTACGGGCGCCTTTTCATCCGTGAATGTGAAGGTCGCAATCATGAACTGAAAGACAAGGCGGCGTATGATCTGAAAATAAGGCGAATATAGACGTAGCAACTTATTTCAATCATTCATTTTGAATAGGTTAGTGGCACCCTTGATATCTATTCTAAAGTCTAACGATAGATACGGTAGCTCTCAGATAGATAGTGGTAAATAAGAATCCCACAAAATCTTATATATAAAATTCTCTCTACTCGTGTCACAGTGTTCGTTCGCGTACTCCTCCGAAACGGCTTGACCGATTCTCATGAAATTTTGTGAGCATATTGAGTAGGTCTGAGAATCGGCCAACATCTATTTTTCATCCCGAAATTCCCGCGGGAACAGGTACAACGCGGGTGAAACCGCGGGGCGCAGCTAGTAATATATAACATTTTCAAATGCTTACACAAATAAGATGTTTTTTACTTAGATTCGCAATGTTAAATGCTATTATTGCTTCGTTTTATAGTTCTCTAATATGCACGAATACAAGCATACGAGTATTCTTTTGCGAGTGAAGACGTGCCAATAATCGTCTTTCAAATAGATCAATTGCCTGCTGTCGTGTTAGGACTAAAGCCTTTTTATCTTATTTTGAGGACTATATCTTCAAGGCGAAACTCGTGCACGAATTTCGCGTCGTCTAAATGGGCCTTTATACGAAGTAATTAGCGTTCGTGACGAGTTTTTGCACATAAACAATGACCTCTCTAAGAAGTACCTAATAGGTTTTAATATACGGGCCTTCGTCTTCATTACTCTCAAAATGAAAGTGGATTGTGTAACCATTTTCTAATCTAAGACTGGCTGCGTCATCTGTTATCTATGGATCCTTCAGGATTTTCCCGTCAGGATATTAACGACCCTTATCTTCAGATTTTTGTTCAAGCATGACTCGCCGCGAAACGAGAGTGTGGACGCATCTTTATTATTTGTGATTTCGTGCTATCAATGAACATCGTAACCTAGATCGTAAAAAGTAATGTAGTTTTTTCCCGAAAGTAATCGTATCCTACTACTAGGTGTAAATCTTCCTTTAATGCTTTTCTTATTATTAAATCAACAGAGTGGCAATCTCATTTTTCTTCTAAAAGTTAAGAAAATCCCAAGAAAACCTCACTGACGTAGTATAAGACCGTGAACTTGTCTCAGGCTCAGGCCTTCCACATTCACGAGTGAAGTGACGGTAAACATCGTATGTTTTCTTTTAACACTGAGTGTAGACTTTTTCAAATATTACATTCGTGACGCTTTGTTTATTCGGACCTTTGAAGAGAAACTGGAGCACCTTGTACAAATAATTTTAAACGAAAAATATGTAAGGATTGTTGACATGGAAAGTTGGAATTTAAAAAAGTTAATGTCAATAGAATGTTAAAGCTACACTCCTTTCTATAAATTTTTGATTTAAGGCTTGTTTATATTTCTTTCACGTTCAGCAAATGTTTCAAATACTTTAAGAAGCCTTAATTTTTTGTTTAGAAAATACCTTTTATATTACATACTATTTTATTCATTGTAAAACAAGCACAGTGCGAGGTCAAATAGCCGAAACTGAATGTAACTCATCAATAAAATAAGATTACCTCAATTTTGTAAGGATTATACTCATAATAATGAATAGAATAATCTGAATCTAATAATCTAAAAGCAAGAATTTTAATTCAAAATGCATTAAAATCCATATGAAATGCTTTTACAGTATCTGAAAGCTGTCAGTCCCATTAATCATTTTGTTCCGCGAGATAGTATTAAAATTAGAAATATAGGTCTAGATATTTATGAATCCTGTATTAATACACATAAATGTAAGTACATATTTTAATTAGGAAATATCTATGTACGTTAAAAAACTGATTAACTGCGTGAACTTTCATACATTTTCATTTCCCAAACATCACGTTAAAAAAGTCCTACGTTACATAACGGACGAGACCTTCAAGTAGGTCAAAGTAATCTAACGATGATACCGGTTGAGGGAATTAAATAACGGAATTTTATGCGTCCCTGACATTCAACTAATTGGTTATAAAACTGAACTATTGGTCTCGTTATTACCTTTGCTAATATTCATCTTAATTGTGATTGATTTTTGACAGTTGTTTCCAACGCAAATAAACAGAAAACCCTATACGTGTGTGCATATTGAAATATCCTTTTTATACTGGTTTGATTGAAAATTCCTTTTTATTCTTAAATTTGAGCGAATACTACTCATTTTGTATTAAAACTACGTCTTCTGTGACCACGGTTCCTGTAAAGGAGGTGAAACATCACGAAACAAAACTAAAATGTACTTTTGAACTCTCACATTTATATACACTTCTTTATTAATGATGTTTTATCAGTTACGAGAACTAGGTACTCCTTTACGAAAAGTAATGGTTTGCGACAGAGCGCATAATTTAAGGCGTTGTTGGTATTGAAGCAATGATAACGTTTAGGTAAGTTACAATAGACGATACCAAGCCTTCCGATATAAAGACCCATTACTTATACTCGTATTATTAGCTCGAGCGATACCGACGGGCTATGAACAGAATATGTATTAGAAAAATATCGTTTCATATTCTTCTGAATACAAGCCCTTGGGTATCCAAGTTTTCGCGGCCACTACACAACAATGTGGGAAATTCATTTGATTACGGATATTGGTTCAGGCATGATCGACAACATAAATGGAATTAGTTCATAAAATATTTCCAAAACTAGGGTACACCTAGCTAGATAATATGACATGACAAAAATATTTAATCATCCTAACCGATTTTTATTCCGATTTCGGCCATGGCCACCGTTCATACCGAAAGCATAACAACGAAGCATACTTGTTGGTACATTAGAACTCCGAAAAGGAAAAAGGTTTATCTCAGTTAACCGAAGGAAATGGTTTACCGTTAAAGTTATGATTAATGATTAAGTTTGATCTTGGCTCATGAATTGTGTCAACTTTACCAAAGAAACTTGAGATGTTAGATATAGCTTGTATTTATTGAAAGTTGTATTTATATTTACCGAAATATCTATACTAATATTATAAAGCTGAAGAGTTTGTTTTGTTTGTTTGTTTAAACGCGCTAATCTCAGAAACTACTGAACCGATTTGAATAATTCTTTCACTGTTAGATAGTCTATTTATCGAGGAAGGCTATAGGCTACATTTTATCCCGAAATTCCCACGGGAACGGGCACAACGCGGGTAAAACCGCGGGGCGCTGCTAGTACTTTATGATTATTGATGTTCTGTTTGTTTAAACCGTACTTCATATCGTACATAATATTCGAACAGTCAGATAGGACGGATACAATTCCGCTGACCTAGATAGGAAATCAATGATTATATGTATTACGTACTGTTAACGCAAAGTTATAAGCTGTTATAATGAGTAGTTAGCAATACGCAGCCTTTTGAATTATCAAGTATAGCGTAATTTATTAATGTACTTTGAACCTAATAGAATCATGTACTTAAAGTCTAATAATACCTTTCCTATTATAACAAGTTCGATAAGTATGGCTTCATTTTACTGTATACATTAGATTTTCCATTCCAATTGTGAAAAGCTTTAGAGTTTATTTTTTGTTTGTTTGTTTTAACGCGCTAATCTCTAGAATTACCACTTGAATTTCATAATTACATAGTCACATTCCCAATATTATAGGCTACTTTTTACTCTGAAACACCAACGGAAACGTTTACAACACGAGCTTGTTGCTTGTTAGTGATATGATAAATCGTTAACAAGAATTTGTATTTCCCCAATAAGCACGTTATCAGCGCTGCAGGCTCGTAAAACATTTTTGCGTTAAATCTTAACCATCTCCCCGAAATTATCATAATCCACAAATTCGCTTGAGTGGAAAAAATGTGCTCTATCAGCTTTGACGATCTGTCGGTACGGTTTGCATTAAATCCGGCTGAATGAGTTCCCGATACATTAAAAAGTCGACTCTGTGCGAGTAGGAAACACGCAGAGTACTTTCCAGTGCTTTTTAGGGTTCCGTAGCCAAATGGCAAAAACGGAACCCTTATAGATTCGTCATGTCTGTCTGTCTGTCTGTCCGTCCGTCTGTCCGTCTGTCCGTCTGTCCGTCTGTCTGTCCGTATGTCACAGCCTTTTTTCTCCGAAACTATAAGAGCTATGTTGTTGAAACTTAGTGTGTAGATGTATTCTGTGAACCGCATTAATATTTTCACACTAAAATAGAAAAAAAATAAAATTTTAGGGGGGTCTCCCATACATAGAAATGAAAAAAATATTTTTTTTTTCATCAAACCCATACGTGTGGGGTATCTATGGGTAGGTCTTCAAAAATGGTATTGAGGTTTCTAATATCATTTTTTTCTAAACTGAATAGTTTGCGCGGGAGACTCTTCCAAAGTGGTAAAATGTGTGTCCCCCCCCCTGTAACTTCTAAAATAAGAGAATGATAAAACTAAAAAAAATATATGATGTACATAACAATGTAATCTAACACCGAAAATTGGTTTGAACGAGGTCTAGTTAGTAGTTTTTTTTTTACGACATAAATCGTAAACCGCAAAAAATACTGATTATTCATTCAATAACTCAAATGTAAATAAAAAAACATTTATTTCAAGAACTTCTTTATTATGTTACTCGCTGCTACGGAACCCTTCATGGGCGAGTCCGACTCGCACTTGGCCGCTTTTTATCATTTGTTTTCATTCACGGAAGTCTGTTCTAGTTTTATGTTAAAGAGTTGCACAAGCCGAAGCAGACTGATGAATATTATCGTTGCTCTTGGAAAAGAACTTTTTCGGTAGTTTAAATACGTATGAATATGTATGAAAACAATGTATGTTCTACTTATGCATATAAAAACTTACTCACGGAACTCTAAAATCTAAAATAACATGTAAGATCATATGTTTTACGGGTAAAGTTTGATGGGGGAAATCTTATAGGGATCTATTTTCTTCTATCACATTGTTTCAACACGTAAAGATTAACTCGGCGACAGTAAAACGGCTTGAGTGTGGTAAATAACCGTACAAGAGGCAAACTGACTTAAAAGACGTAAGTGAAAAGCTTTCAGGAGCTTTTCCTTTGACTGTTCTTACGGGTGCTCGCTCGGATTCCTCGTAAATGGGTCGGGAGGCGGCAGCTGTGATATGGAGGAATTAGCTGTCAATACCCGATCAACTCCAATAATAGACTGGTAGTTAGAACACAATTAAATTGTTCATTTTTAAGTATGTAAGTAGATAAAGAATATACACGATTTTATCCCGAAAGAAACGCCAATTTATATTACTAATGTAATAAAAGAATCGATTGTGAGGAGTGTGTTTGTTTGTTGGTGTTCCACGTTACAACGACTGATCACATTTGAAAGTATTTTGTGAGTTTATTAATATGATGCATATCATATCATATCATCATATGATGAACGCGAGTAAAACCTCACGACACTGCTGTACCAACCAAGGTGGATCTTAACATTGTAAATAAACAATTTTGTACACTGTGTTTGAAATTGGAAAGTAAATGGCTTATCATTTTGTAGCTCCCCTAGACAGTGGCCATTACTCGTGGTAAACCCTAATATAAATCCGAACAGCGAGACGCGCCACTAGTAAAATTGTGTTTCTCTTTGTTTCACTGTTATTTATTCAATATTCAATCAGTACATTAAAACATTTACGAACGTGATTTATTAACCAAAATAATAGCAGTAAAAGAATTAAACTTTAGAATATAAATATACCTAAAAAAGTTGGAATATCAACTATCTGTTCATATAGGTATGTGGCTCAAATTGACGTCGGACTTTTTCCAAAAAAACATTTTTGGTCACAATTTTAAAAACACGTGTCTCGAGTTAATCAACTATTTTTATATTCCAATTGAGAATTCAATCCGAAATAACAACAAAATATTCAAATTCATATTGTAACCTGCACAGAAATGGTACGATATCTCAGCATTATGAAGTAAAAGTTTTCGCGAAGGGCAGCCCGCCCGCCCAGTATGCGCGCGACCGCCGACCGCGCCGACCGCGCCGCCCGACAGCGGCAGCTTACGATCGACTATATTTCTGTTATCTCTATACAGTTTTATATTCAATAGCAATAATATTTATACTATAAAGTTTTGTATTGATATACCTTTTTAAAACGGTTAATTTTTTGTCTCCCTACAAATAATACGGTTTCACTGATTTATTTGATGGTATTTTAAAATATTATTTTGCCACTTTCTGTACTGGATAGACTATATTATTATAAATACTATAAAGTTATATTATGTTCGAGCTAATCTCGGGGATTGCCTGTCTGAATCTAATAATTCTTTTTGCATTGGGTATATATATATATATATTCAAGAGGAAGGTTTCAGGATATTTGTTTTCGAAATAACCACTGGAATATAGCAGTTTATAGGTATGGTGACTTCTTAATATTGTAGTAAAAGCCTCTAATATCTCAATGTTGGGCGTAGGTCTGTTGTCTGAAGGCACCATGGTAGTAGAACATTTTAATCAATTAAAACGCAAATTAGCTTCATAACTCTCTTTGTGCTTCTCGCCCGGTTTGAAAGATTAGCTCACTATTAACTGCGACGTGTGCTGTTAATGTATAACGCCTCCTTTGTCCACGCAAGGAGTTTAATCCACTTTGCACATTTCAGTTCCCCCTTTATATCGCGAAAGTATAACTTTTGGTTTCGTATTTGTCCGTACGTACGCATTGCATATTATATGTTTTTACTTGTGTACTTGTGTTACTCGCGCCTAAGGTTACGGTACATTGAAGTGAAGAATTGCTTATTTCTATAAATTATTAGTCTCGGTTTTAAACTTATTAGTATTGAATTTTGGACTTTAAAAACTTTGTTGTTAATAATATAGCTTCATTCAACAAAACATAAAGCGTAAATCCAACAGTAACGCGGTTTAGGATTGTGGGTGAAATCGCGGGGCGTCGATTAATTTTTAAATATGCCTGTATAAGACGCTCTAGACGTAGGCGGCTAATGGAGCATTACCTATTTATTGCAAGAACCAATGAATTGCTTCTCAAGGTCTGCCCACTGAAGCGGTACAAGTCACATAATTTGATTTAAAACTTCCTACTTATAAAACATTTGCTATAACAACGCGACAAACTCCAAAAAATAGTCACAAAAATATGTTATCAAAGCATTTATCAGAACGTTTGCTAGTTAACAATATTTATGGTATGATTTTTAATTAAAATTCTAATTAGATTTTTTTGAGTTGATAATAATGAACGTTTACAACTAAAATATTAAACGGTTTTGTTTTGTCGTTAGTGTTTACCTTTTATAAAGTGCTTATACTTTCCTACCTATATTCTATTGTAAAGACGTATCAATACTCATAAAAAAGATATGGCACAGATTAAGCCCTTTTACTAAACTGTGTCAAGGTATCTGGTTTGGAACCTACGCAATAGTTTTTTTGTCCAAACTGACCCGATGTCAACGGCTACCGTTCCTTCTGTGTCCGCCCTATTTCTTATAGTACTTTTTAGGGTTCCGTAGCCAAATGGCAAAAACGGAACCCTTATAGATTCGTCATGTCTGTCTGTCTGTCTGTCCGTCCGTCTGTCTGTCTGTCTGTCCGTATGTCACAGCCTTTTTTCTCCGAAACTATAAGAGCTATGTTGTTGAAACTTAGTGTGTAGATGTATTCTGTGAACCGCATTAATATTTTCACACTAAAATAGAAAAAAAATAAAATTTTAGGGGGGTCTCCCATACTTAGAAATGAAAAAAATATTTTTTTTTTCATCAAACCCATACGTGTGGGGTATTTATGGATAGGTCTTCAAAAATGGTATTGAGGTTTCTAATATCATTTTTTTCTAAACTGAATAGTTTGCGCGAGAGACTCTTCCAAAGTGGTAAAATGTGTGTCCCCCCCCCCTGTAACTTCTAAAATAAGAGAATGATAAAACTAAAAAAAATATATGATGTACATAACAATGTAATCTAACACCGAAAATTGGTTTGAACGAGGTCTAGTTAGTAGTTTTTTTTTTACGACATAAATCGTAAACCGCAAAAAAATACTGATTATTCATTCAATAACTCAAATGTAAATAAAAAAACATTTATTTCAAGAACTTCTTTATTATGTTACTCGCTGCTACGGAACCCTTCATGGGCGAGTCCGACTCGCACTTGGCCGCTTTTTTATTGGGATTGTTGTTATATTGAGCATAATTATTATGCAATCACTCTGTATACTATATACATCAATATTTATACCTAAAGTGTAATTTAAACTTGCCATCATTCCCACTACACTGATTTAGTCAGTGAGCTGAGAAGCCTGCGAATTTCATTTTTACTCTAATATGACTAAACCAGTAATTGCATTTTTCAGTTTAAAAGTAGAGTCTATTATTTTGTGTTATGGCTTCTCACTGAATACGACTTTACGTAAATATTAGATCCACACGTAAGATGTTTGATAACGCTGTTACTACCGCATCGTTATCATATTAATAATATTATCGTTTGTAATGCAAATAATAACTACAGATAAACTCTAACGTTCATAAAAAACTCCATCTGTATTATCAACCTTATTCCAAAGGTATAAGAACGAGAGAATGTAAAAGAAGGGTCTAAGAGATGTGCACAATTTTCCGTATCTGATTATATGTAGTACCGAATAATTAATCAGAAATAGATAATGCGCGGGTGGCTATGATTGTTTTTAATACGTAGGTGAGAGATAAAGGTAGATAAATTTAACCTTTTATATTTCGTTTATTTTTGCTTTTATAAAGTAAATTATTATCTCTAAGCACAATACAAATGCAAAAATTATCCGTAAATGTCAATATGCAGATATTATGTAAATTAAGATTAAATATTATTCGCTTCCTACGAGTACCAGTCATAGTTTAAAAATAATTAATAAATACGCAATAATTATTCCAGCTCTATTAACAAGACGCTTAAGTGGTACAAAAGTATGCAAAATACAGTATGAATCGCGAAATGCATGTACGTAGAAGTACGGTAATGGCCGTACTCTGGCGTATTAAATTATTCAATTCCGTATTTCTTGTGGGACAACACTAGTTCGCAGTTCCTTGTGCCATCTGCACGGATTACGACGTCTCTTGATAACCGACGTGAGATATACACGACGAAATATTACGAAGGGACATTTTACAGTTATTCAGCGGTTTAATAGTGAATAGTATAGTTTGAAGTCCAGTTTCCATAAGTGGTACATATAACTGGTATAAGACATAGTGTTGGGATCATTATCGTATTATCGTAGTTTTGACAACTTATCAACTGCATTTTGTTGATAATATTTTTAAGTATACGATATACATTATTTTATCAGTGCATTAGTGTAATTATAAAACAATCAGCTGAGTCAGGGATTAGCAACTGTTTCGTAATCGTGGTATATAGTGATAACGAAAATACTTTGTACTTTTTATAAAAAAAATGTGGACCCCACACATCCACGTAACTTTAGTTGCCTAAAATTACCTAAATAAATACTTGTCTTTACTAAACTTCCGCTTTTTACTGATTACTATCTACATGTAAATGCGTAGAATATTTTGCAAAAAATCGTCTAATAGATAATTAATATTCGCCGTACGTTTTGTCATTAAATACCGCATTGTTTGCAGATAACTCGATACCAAGGACTGGCAAGGTCGCGATTACCATTTAACTAATCAATCATATAAAGTATATCATCTATTCTATCTGTCTTTTTATACCAATTGATCTTAGGGAAAATTACAGTGAGATTATGGAATAAATCTTCCAATCATCTTGGGGTCAAGTGTAAACCGAATTTCGTTGAAATTATAAGCAATTTATAGCCATAGAAGAAACATAAAAATTAAATCGTGTAAACTGACATTAACATTTATTGACAATAACATTTATGTTTTACTGTACCTAGTTTCAAACATCACGATACATGATTCTCAATTTCACAGTAAAATAATAATTACTGTTAGTCCTTGTCATCGAAGGAATGCCCCCATTAAAAATAAGATAGGTATTTATGTAATTTTTTTTAATCACATAAACGATGGATTCAAAATGACTTTAAACTAAAACTTTAAGTTTCACTTGTAACTATAATGCAACGATGTCAATTACAAATGCTTAATCAGTGAGTAGAGTGTTCAATATCTTCAATGATGGAAGTCCTCCGGTTCGCGTTGGTGCCTCTCTCCTTGACCATCGGTCTGACTTGCATCAACGTCAAAAAGTGAGTAAAACGACCGAGTAATACGAGAAAGGGTGCATTTCTGTGTGGAGTGGAGCTGTACGGAACCCGATTGACCAATCACAGCGCATAAGCATTGTCAAATAACGCACTGACGTTGTCAAAATCTTTTCGTAACGCATTGTCATTGGTCAATTGAAGCCCGCAAAGCTCCGCTCCGCTTCAACGGAAACGCCCTTTAATACTGGGTTGAGTAATACCGCTCATTACTCAACAGTAAAACCACTGAAATGACTCTCAATCGGTTTTATGTAATGCGACCGATCGCGCATTATCCATACTATTACAAGTATAATAAAGCTGAACAAGTTCATTTTTTGTTTGTTTATTTTAACGCACTAAACTCTGGAACTTTCAGTCGAATATTATTTCTCTTCTGTGTTTGATAGCAACGTTCAAGTGAATTATTCTAGGCTATTATATTTTATACCAAAATTCCAATGCAAACGTACACAACGCGGGTAAAACTGCGGTTCGTCGCTAGTGTAGTTATATTTGTGTGACCCCAACACTTACGATGGCACTACAACTCGTTGCAAAATGGAAGTAATTTCACACATAGCAAAATGGTGTTATTCAGAATTTATTAAATATATTCAGGAACGTTAATTATAATCGTTCTCCGCAGCAGATTTCTAAGTACCCTTTTCTATACATTGGGCTACAATAAGTTACAAATCATGCTGCGATTGTACAAATTTAAGCGTGCGTAAAGATTGGCTTGAGTGGCTTAATAGAGTAACGGCTGACAATTTGTAACTTGACACGTTAAGCGCGAGCTCCCACTGTAAATAATGTTATTTGTGAAGCGACGTTAGCCAACTGATGAAAGTGCCATCAGAGACCCTTCAGCACTATGTTTAACTTGTTTTTAACTTGTTAGCTCGATGCGTCTCCTTTCGGTTGGGGGTTGGTTGACGTTAGTTAAGTTGTTTGATGTTTGTTTAAAACATCGTATCGTAAACATGCTAATTCAGTTGACTCTACAGACTACATTTTATTGTCCTTGTCTTTACAGTAGGTATGAAACCAACATTGAGATGATAGTATAAAGTCTACATTTTACTATCATCCCAGTGGAGGCTGTGCAAGTGTCTACACTGTAGGCACTGGATAAGCAATTTAACTTTGCCGCTGGCCAATCACAAAGTCTCATTTAGCATATCTAATTCTCGGCTTGTTTTTACAAGCTTTGATTCAGTTTCACCTGTCCGTCTCTATGTAATGGAATCTTATATCATTTGACCCACTTCAGTTCTCGATTATGCTGTACGTGTAACTTGCGGATTGCATAGCAATCTAATATAATAACCAATGCACATGACAATGCTACGAAAATCATGTATAAAAGCTAGGTTGTTATAGTTGTATACAGTATCTTTGTTACACTTTGAAATTGGAATAAAGATGTGTGTTAAGTTAACTAACCTAACTTTATTGTATTCGTCCTGGTAACTGTATAGTTTGTTTGGCTGTGTACGGTAACATTGTTTGTGTATTCCAGGAACGCTTACAGTAGAAGAGGTGTACAAGGATCGAGACCAGTTCGCGGGTCTGGTGCGCGAGGTGGCGGCGCCCGACGTCGGCCGGATGGGCATCGAGATCCTGTCGTTCACGATCAAGGACGTGTACGATGACGTGCAGTACCTGGCCAGCCTGGGCAAGGCGCAGACGGCGGCCGTCAAGCGAGACGCCGACATCGGCGTCGCGCAGGCCAACCGGGATGCCGGGATTAGGGTCAGTAATCAGTATGCATACGCCTTTATTTTCCTTTTGTTTTCCGTACCTGTGGATTTTTATTTAATCTTTGGTTTTAATTTCAACCGCTTAAAGAATGAGACCATTACGGTTGTTTACGTGTTTAAGCCGTGACTGTGGGGATTACTTTTATTTAAAAGAGCCTTCCTCGTGAATGTGACTACAATCACACAAAAAAAAAGAGTTTTGGTAACTCCAGAGAATACCGAGTTCAAGCGATGTTACGATGCTTGAGGCTATATTTCGCTACCAACTCCAAGATTTATTTGAAAATTTCATTTCGAATAGGAACGTAAAATCGGAAACCCTTTGGGATTCTATAAGCCCGAACGTGCTTAGAACTAAGGCTCCGGTAAATCAATGTATTATTTACTAAATTAGAGTCAATATGTACATGTTCAGTGAATAAACTCGTAAGTGATGGATACGATGTAAAATATCGTATGGTATGACGATCACGACTTCATCGTCAGTGATTTTCCTTCTTGAGCCTAGAACGAAGGATGTTTAGAATATGTTAAGTTAAATTTTTAGGCTCAGCTCTACCGGGACTGTTTCCTTTCATAAAAAAGAGGAAAAGTTATGCCCAGAAATGGGACAGTGTATGTTTAAATTAAGAAACAGTTCAATTTCAAATATTATATTCTAAGGGATATATCATCCATAACTTAAACGTCGTACCTGTTAATAGTATCTTTTGTTAAATTATTCCGACTGCTAGCTCGAGGAGCACTCGTAAACCGGATTGTCGCGGTTACTGAACACTCTGAACAGGGCTCAGATATTCAGTGTAATCTGCTTAACTTACTACTGGCCGGCTTTAGTGTTTGTGCTTTTGACTAAGAGTTCTTTGACCTGTACCTACTAATTATGTTATTGGGTAACTAGGAAAATGGACTTATTATTTACTTTTTTAAACCAATATTAGCAGAATACATTCGGGTTTACTAAGACCGAATGTGTGAACTAAAAAACTTCCAACATCTCTACACCTATTAATCGTCAGTGGTAACAGACAGATATATATAATTAGCAGCGCCCCATAGGAATATCAGGATAAAATAACCTTCATGATGAATGTGGCTATAGATTACAAAAATAATTATTTAAATCAGATCGGTAGTTATTGAGATGAGCGCATTCAAAAACTAAAATAAATCTCTGCAGCTTCATTTTGTTGTTATATTAATAAGCATTAGGGTCCGTTCACACAGACCGGCTCGGAGAGCATCGGCGCGCATTTTTCTTTTCACACAGACCGGATCGTATGCGCTTGGAGTTGGTCGGAGCGGAGCCGCCAACTATTTCACATAGACCGGCTGGAAGCGACCTGAAAGCGGATGCGCTCGGAGCCATGCGCTCGCAGCCGGTCGGAATCGCTCGCAGCCGGTCGGATACGCTCGCAGCCCGTCGGATGCGCTCGCAGCCGGTCGAATGCGCTCGGAGCCGGTCGGATGCACTTCGTTGAAAGGATTGTGCTATCAAAATGGCGGTCGGCGTGGAGAAGCGCGGACGCAATCGGAACCGATCGGCTGCGCGAGCGAGAAAGAGCACGCAATCGGAGCCGATCGGCTGCGCGAGCGAGAAAGAGCACGCAATCGGAGCCGATCGGCTGCGCGAGCGAGAAAGAGCACGCAATCGGAGCCGATCGGCTGCGCGAGCGAGAAAGAGCACGCAATCGGAACCGATCGGCTGTGCGAGCGTTAAAGAGCATGCAATCGGAGCCAAACGGCTGCACGATCGAGAAAAATTACGCGATCGGAGCCGGTAAGCTCCTCTTATTATTTCACACCAAGCGCCTTCAAGCATTCTTAATCACAAAAGCAGTGCACATGCAAAAATAAACCTTAATACAAATACTAAAAACTCTGTTTTCAACGTGATAAGAATCTGCTCTCCTCTCCGAGCCGGTCTGTGTGAACGGACCCTTAAGCATCATATAAATATTAAGAAGTGTAATATCAATATTAATAAAGATAATAAGCATATGAATAAGCGTAATGTTGTGTATGCAGGAAGCGGAGTGCGACAAGAACGCGATGGACGTGAAGTACTCGATGGACACGCGCATCGAGGACAACGCGCGCCTCTACAAGCTGCAGAAGGCGCAGTTCGACCAGGAGATCAACACCGCCGTGAGTCCACTTACTTACTGCTCTTTCACGATACATGGAAATGCAAGAGACTGAGAAGTGTTTTTGTCTCTTTTGCTCTTCGGAAAATAGCGTGGGTCCGAAAGGGACAAACCATTTGATAGTTAATATGCTGTTATGAATAATTACCTTAAAACTCAGCAACTTGGACAGTAATGTTTTCATGTCTATGTCCAGTAGTTTTCTTCCATAGGTCGCTTTTACCGGGTCTTTTTTCATTAATGTTTCACGAACAAAAGTATTTCAGCCTTCCAAATAGAACGAGTTAGTATGCAACGAGTAAAGTTAACAGACCCAATAGTTATTATAGGTAGAGGCCTAGAGGCAAATTCCATTATGAATTCATAACCACACCTTCCAAGTTACCGAGGTTGAGAAGAAGCAAGACCTTACTAAAATAAAATGATCCCTCTTTTTTCCTTCACCTAGTTCAATATTACAGATTCAATAAAGTCTATTATTATTTACATTACAGAAAGCCGAGGCTGCCTTGGCATACGAATTACAAGCCGCCAAAATCAAGCAGAAGATCCGTAACGAAGAAATTCAAATCGAAGTCGTGGAGCGCCGCAAGCAAATAGAGGTGATGTAATCCTTATTTAATTTAGCAAGTCTCCGCGGTGTGATTTGCTATTATAATGTATTAAGGCGTTGGGAACAATTTTAATGGTTAGTAATGTTTGTCTATAGGTGGAGCAACAAGAGATAATGCGTCGGGAGGAGGAGTTGATGTCGACGGTAAAGCTGCCGGCGGAGGCGGAGGCGTACAGACTGCAGGCTATTGCTGAAGGAAAACGGTAAACCATTTTACAGGCCTCATTTTTAAGGCAAAGCCAGTTGATAAGAAATACGCAATTAAGTTTATTGGTAACTAGTAATATAAATTCCTCTTAAAACTGAAACTCACCTCCGAAAGGCGAGGGATGTTGCCCTTTGTTTAACTTAGTTAGTACCTATATACATTTGCAAACTTAAACTTACTAAACCGAACCTTACCCCGTGTAACCAAACTTGTCGTGTACATGAGGTGATTGACTTAGTAAGTAAGTGTTGGACTTTGAGTCTCTGCTAAATTTAGTGGGTATAAAAGTTTGTACGCCGCCGTAAGATTGTCTTTATTATTATATTATACCTAATTATGAAAACAGTTTGTCAAATGATTGATTTGTTTTGCTTTTAAACTACTCTGTAACTCTTTCAATTTTCCCAGCAGTCAGACAGTCAGAGTAACACTATGTTACTCTGACTTCTCTCTCTGCTCTAATGACCGAACAAATTGAAAGAGTTTTAGTTTTTATTAGCAGCCTGTAAGGGACCACAGCGAAGAAGTATTAATATCAATGTTAAAAAAAAATAGGACCAAAAGCCCACCAAATTGTTTCGACTCGTAACATTCCATGTTCGTTCCTCAGTACTCAGACTGTGGAGGGCGCGAAGGCGGACGCGGAGCGCATCAAGGTGCTCGGGCTGGCGGAGGCGACGGCCATCGGGGACGTGGGCAAGGCGGACGCCGAGCGCATGCTGGCCAAGGCCAAGGTCTACCGCCAGTACGGCGACGCCGCCATCATGGCGCTCGTGCTGGAGGCGCTGCCTAAGGTAAAACAAATACTCCTACACTCATAAATGGACTTTTTCTGCCTAAGTATATTGGCACGACCCCACCAAATATGAGTAAATAATCATTAGTTTTAAACGGTTCCGGTGACTATACCTTAAGTATGTTAACTTTCAATTTCCGTCCAAAGTTAGTAGCTAATAATTTAAGATTTATGAAAAAAGAATCTCAAGTAATAAACGTCCATAACAATTACTCACGTCACGGAGAACCTAACTCTTAACAAAACTGATTTGCCTTTTTTTCATGTACAGATCGCGGCAGAAGTATCGGCACCGCTGGCCAAGACGGATGAGATCGTGCTGGTGGGCGACAACGGCGCGACGGGCGAGGTGGCGCGGCTGGCCGGCGGCCTGCCGCCCGCGCTGCGCTCGCTCACCGGCCTCGACCTCACCGCCGTGCTCAGGAGGCTGCACCCCGCCGCCGCCGGAGGTCAGTCGCAACCACACTACGGAACCGATCACATCCAATAAGCAAGGCTAGCGAGGTGCACTCACACACACCATTCCAATTATGTAACCTATATTACTGTCAAGTTTCATCCAAATCTGTCTAATAGTTTTTTCGTGAAGTACTTTCACCAAAGGCAAATTACACATTTTTGTAACATGATTTTCAAACAATCAAAGTAAATGTTTTTACTTACTAAAACAAACTTCTGTGCCACGAATAAAACCTGAAGTAATTTGTAACGACGTAATAATGACTTAGTAATACGTTTATAACACCCTAATTTGTTCCAGAAGAGCCCACCTTGGCAGCGACCACGAACAAAAAGAAGGAAGTGCCCGCGTTTTAGGAGCGGACGCGGCCGCACGGCGCCACCTACCGGCTGACGTGCCGCGCCGTGGACTGCGCCCAGTGCAGCCCGCCCGGCACGCTGCTGCCGAACACTCCTACAGACGGTTCCATGTTCAATATACACTTCGGATAGGGTAAACAGTAGCTATTGTTCATCATTTGTATACTAGAAATACAGTAATTGGTCACTATAGTCTATTCCCAGATCCCAGATCAAATTTGTAAACAAAGTTATGTCAAGATTTTGTCACTGTCAATGTTAAATTACCCGAAGGTCAGATGTGTCGAACCTTCGGGTAATTTCATTTAAAAATAATAATATTATAAAATTATAAAAAATATTTAATATTTCTGTATGAATTTATAAGGCTTGTTTTTATTATTTACTACAACAAGAAAACATATTTTATTCGAAATTAGGACATTTAAAACACTGCAAGTTCATTACATACATTTATTCACTATCCGAAGAGATATTCAGTTAAGGTTCTGCATCTGAGTAATTCACATTTTATAATAAAACTATCACTAAATTAAAAAGAAAGAGATTAAAAAAATTAGTTTTTCACGATTTTCAGCGAAACGGTAAGTTTTATCATAAAAATATCTGAGACAAAATTGTTGATAGTGAAATTATCTACAAAAAATGTTTCATACTTTTTTCCCACGAGTCACTCTTTTTGAGATATAACGATTTAAAAAGTTGTAATGGTCAGTTATGACCAACGTGTGCATAATGATGCAAACGTTTCCACGCCACGTATGAGGTAGTGTACTTAGCGCTTTTTTTTGAGTCCGAAATACGAACCACGATAAAATAAAATGTCGACTCTAAAAAATGTTCTGCGTCTCTGTAGTGTTCCAAGTATACATAAATAAACTGCACAAAAAAAGCTTTTGATAATTTTAATTTTCTTCAGAATAAAAATCGTATAAAAGTCAATACTGCATAATCGTTTGAATAACTATAGCTATCCCCTTATTTTTATAAGATAAATAAATACCGTGAAATCGTCAAATTAACAACTGCACGATTTTCGTGCAGGTTTTGTGCACTGGTATCACATTTGTTTACAAATTTGATCTGGGATCTGGGAATAGACCATAGTGTCTGTTGTAATATATCAATCAATAAATTAAACATAGAATCGAATATAACGGATGCAGTCAATGTAATAATAGTTATTGGTCATATTTGTATGCTAGTCTCCTCTGTTGTAATGTAAATATCAATCTGTATTAAACATTGTTAGCCGTATGATATTCAGAGCTGTTATATTACTACCCTATTATCTTTAATTGGTAGTAGCGTAATTGTACCAAGAGCTACTAATACTGCGATTAACCTTACTATTTTATACATTTCTGATAAGGTAAAGTATACAGTCATTGGTGTCATAGCTATCACTATTAACTATTAACTATTTATCTATATCATTCAGGCAGCAGGCATGACTTGCAGCATGTAAGTCATAGAAAAGAACCAATACTACTGCGATTTACCCTACTACATACCGACTTTACTAGTTACATAGATCATATTTTTTGTTGGTTATTTTAACGGATCGTTAAGATATTTTCAAGCCTTTTCAAACTACACACAATATATTTTTCGCACAACTCTACATATTGTAAACCTCACAGTTGTTTATAACGAATGTTAATCGTAAGACAATTTGATGTATCACTATTTTTTGTAGAAAAAGGGACTTTTCATCCCTTTTCGATTGTCTGTAAATTAACTTATTGCTTAAGTCAATGTTAGGGCGAATTTCTGTCGTTTACCCTTTGATCAAAATAAGAGAATACGTATAAATGGTACTATAATTTAAAATTTTGTTGTATTTTAAATAGAGGCTTAGCGCCATTGTTGGTTGCCGTTACTAATCGTTTGATACTTATAAAATCACAATTAAAGAAGGTATATATATAAAAGTGAAAGGTCACTGACTCACTCATCACAAACTCTCAGAAACTTTCAGTGCTAGGAGTCTAAAATTTTGCATGGGGATTGCTTTTAAGACGTAGATGCTCGCTAAGAGATTTTGCGAAAATCAACCCCTAACATGGCGAAAGGGTCACATCCTTACACCCGAAGCGAAGCTACGGCGAGCCAATAGTATCTTATAAACCCACCGAAGGAAAAACGGTAACATTAGTAGGTAGTAAGTATGATGTAAAGTATATAAAACTACCCTATAAGTGATTGTGTCTTGTTAACGGGGTATCGACTGAAATTCGTTCTATATTATATCTTACAACAAGTACAATCTAATGCACATATTAAGGTTTTATAAGGAATGTTTTTATTGTTTTTGACATATTAATTAAATACGCCATTTTGTACAAAAATATGAGTTTTGAGAGCGTTGTTGAGCTTACGTCATGGGGAATGTTTTCTTTTGTATTTATGCTTTCACGATAGTTTGAATTAAGGTAATGCTAAGACAGCGATTCTGAATACTTGTCTAGATCTTTTAACAGATCTTAAGTCCCTCTAATGATATTGATATAGAATCTTACTGTAGTTTTATATCTTCAATAGATACAGGTATAAATACATTCTTGTAGATTTTGTATTACAATTAGAATTTGAAAAGTATATTAGAAGAAATATATTTGAATGACGCAAACCTTTGAGGAAATTAGATCAAATTGTACTTTTGTGATTATTAATTAATGCGACCAATTGAAATTATTCGAATCTGATTTGTTACCAATTTGATTTTCTATTAAATGGATATTTCAATTTATTGTGTCATATTAAGAATTACTTGTTTATTTTGTTATTATTTATATATTTTATTTGATGCCATATACTAAGGAGTTAGAACAAATATCATTTGGCTTTATTAATAACCTTGGCTAAGAAATTACTCACAGTTAGATGCAACGTAATTTGAACCCTATTACTATGAGGTTTGAAGTCAACATATTTTGGTGTTCTATATTTTGTGGTATTACGTAGGGTGTAAATAATTTTCGCCACATTAGATAAGGCCACACCCATTTATTTTCTAGGACACTTGAATTTGGGTGGTACCTTAGTCTATTTTGAAGTCAAGGGCCCTTATCAATAAAGCTGGTAATTTTAATATGTCCACTTACATTTAAGTGTGTATGTGTTCTACACATTGTGTGACTCTTATTGTTTCTCTTATACTTGTAATTTGTGATGCGGAAGAAAATATTTTTGAAATAAAATGTGTGATTTTGTAAAATATGTTTTTTTTTGTTACTGTTTTTCAATTTATACTCTTATCATGTACTGTAAAAACAGCGGATCTTCCACACAGACAGATTTCACTGCAAGGGAAAAAAATATCAGTACAGTGCATACTGTTTTGTATTGTAAACCTGTAATGGGATCTTACAACATTTACACACTTTTGGATTGCAGTTGGAACCACAAACAACAAGTTATTTTATAGACCTAGAGCCCGTGAACCCCAGACCTTCGTCATTTTATAAAAGCTGAAAGTTTGTCAGCGCATGCTCCCAACACAGGTAAGAACGATGGACAATTATGAAGTTTGGGTTATAGACCTAGAGCCCGTGAACCCCAGACTTTCGTCATTTTATAAAAGCTGAAAGTTTGTCAGCGCATGCTCCCAACACAGGTAAGAACGATGGACAATTTTGAAGTTTGGGTTATAGTGGCTTTGGCAGGTAGACGGTACTAAAGGTCAATGGTCGAAAACACCAAGTTGGCCATCGATTTCGATATCACCGTCAAGGGTGACTTGTACAACTTGTCAAGAGCTTTCAAATGACATAGGTCATGTCACTGTTGAGCATTAGGATCAGCGTCGATACTTCGGTATAGCATAGCCCAACTCCAATCTTCAATGGTCGAAAACACCAAGTTGGCCGTCGATTTCGATGTCACCGTCAAAGGGTGACTTGTACAACTTGTCAAGAGCTTTCAAATGACATAGGTCATGTCACTGTTGAGCATTAGGATCAGCGTCCATAGCATAGGTCAATTCCAATCTTCAATGGTCGAAAACACCAAGTTGGCCGTCAATTTCGATATCACCGTCAAAGGGTGACTTGTACAACTTTTCAAGAGCTTTCAAATGACATATGTCATGTCACTGTTGAGCATTAGGATCAGCGTCCATAGCATAGGTCAACTCCAATCTTCAATGGTCGAAAACACCAAGTTGGCCTTCGATTTCGATATCACCGTCAAAGGGTGACTTGTACAACTCTTCAAGAGCTTTCAAATGACATATGTCATGTCACACAAATCACACTTTATTATTTGATGAATTTAGATCGGTATTTTACACACCTTTAGTACCGTCTACCTGCCAAAGCCACTGTAACCCAAACTTCATAATAGTCCATCGTTCTTACCTGTGTTGGGGAGCATGCGCTGACAAACTTTCAGCTTTTATAAAATAACGAAGGTCTGGGGTTCGCGGGCTCTTAGTCCATTACAGTGGCTTTGGCAGGTAAACGGTACTAAAGGTGTGTAAAATACCGATCTAAATTCATCAAATAAAAAGTGTGATTTGTGTGACATGACATATGTCATTTGAAAGCTCTTGAAGAGTTGTACAAGTCACCCTTTGACGGTGATATCGAAATCGACGGCCAACTTGGTGTTTTCGACCATTGAAGATTGGAGTTGACCTATGCTATGGACGCTGATCCTAATGCTCAACAGTGACATGACCTATGTCATTTGAAAGCTCTTGACAAGTTGTACAAGTCACCCTTTGACGGTGATATCGAAATCGACGGCCAACTTGGTGTTTTCGACCATTGAAGATTGGAGTTGACCTATGCTATGGACGCCGATCCTAAGTGACATGACCTTTGTCATTTGAAAGCTCTTGACAAGTTGTACAAGTCACCCTTTGACGGTGACATCGAAATCGATGGCCAACTTGGTGTTTTCGACCACCGAAGATTGGAGTTGGCCTATGTCATGGACGCTGATCCTACTGCTCAACAGTGACATGACCTATGTCATTTGAAAGCTCTTGAGAAGTTGTACAAGTCACCCTTTGACGGTGATATCGAAATCAATGGCCAACATGGTGTTTTCGACCATTGACCTTTAGTACCGTTTACCTGCCCAAGCCACGATAACCCAAACTTCATAATGGTCCATCGTTCTTACCTGTGTTGGGAGCATGCGCTGACAAACTTTCAGCTTTTATAAAATGACGAAAGTCTGGGGTCCACGGGCTCTTGGTCCATTATACTTTTGTTTGTTTTGAATTGTGTGAGTCAGCCTCAACTACAATTGCAACATTTAAGGAAGGTTTCTTTATCTTATTTAATTGATAGGTAAAGAAGATTGCATCATTGGTGGCGGATTACAAGTTAATGTGAAGTGCCCAGTCTTCATTACTGTAGATAAGTTTTATAATATTACGGATTTTCATGGTAAGATAAGAGCTAGATTAGGTACTGTACAACATGCTAATACTTAATTAGGTTAATACCGCATTGCCTGAAATAAATTAAATATTTGAATTTAACGCACTAAAATAGGTAAGGTAATTTAGGTGATGTTAGACTGGTACGTTTGAGAGCCAAAATCACAACAAAAATATTCAACTTTGGTTTTCATTAATTTTCAGTTTTAATGGGAGTCGCCACGGGGAGAAAGGTGGCTTACCGGTTGATTTATTTTTATTTCCTTGAGTCCCTCCCTTCGCCCGATGCCCTTAGACTTCCAGCCTGCATCTCCCTTGGCAGCAAGCAACACCCTTGGTTGCTAACCCAAGCCAGCTGACCCAGCCCACGTTGCTAAAAGCATTCTACTAGTAATTGAAACGCACGTTAATGTCATTATTATTAAATGAAACATGTACTTACATACGACGGAGGTTGCTGTTGAGTATTCCTCAACACGTTACGGTCGCGTCCGGTGACCTTTATCAGGAGGTGGGTGAAGCGCTCGCGACAGCGTCTCTCCCCGCACTGAATCGTGTTGAGGAACACGCAACAGCAACCTCCGTCGTACGTAAATTACCGTTTCAACAAATGATATTGTTCTAGTTACTTGTAGTTGGATACCAACCTTTACCTTTGAACTCCTATTGTAAATAGTACACTTGTACACTTGTAGGTTGGGCTCATTGAAACAATATGTTATTGCAATGGTTCAAAAAGTTTAGTAGTGGATATTTCATGTAGATGTTAATTCCTTAATAGATGTTATGTATATTATCTTGATAGTTAATAACAAGTTTAATAAAGGGATCTTAAAATAAATAATAATAACAATGATTCACAGTGTCGATTAACCTTCTCTTTATCATAGTTGGCAAATGGTGATATCAAAATATTGATAAGACGGGGTTCATTGATTTTGCCGCTCCTGTGTCCTATTTATTTTATATGTAATACGAGTACATAAAATTATATGGTTTTGAAGCTTGTTTATCACTAAACTAACTAACCAGCCTAACTTAATCTTAAGTAGGAAAGTTAATAAATAATTATCTATTGATAAGTATATTATAAGGCCTCTGTCACTATAACATGCGTAGATTGCTTTCAGGCGCTATGTTCAATGAGGCTAGAAATGTGTACATAGAGGAGTTAAACACCATTTACTATTTAAACTGTTTATTTCCATGATGATATAATAATTATTATATGACGAAAACCATTTTCTGCACCTTCAATTGTAACGGTTATAGGTATGATAATTTGTTTTCCACATAAAAATAGTATCTTATCTGCTGGGATAAGTATTAAGGAAATAGTTATGTACTTGTTAGTTTAATTTTGTTAAGTTATAGGTATATAATCGTGGTGATTATGCCTAATCCTCCTCACTGTACTGATATCTTCAGTGAGATGAGATGAGAGGCCTTTGCCTAGCAGTGGGCCATTACAGGATAATACTTTATATATAATCTGAATAGATTCGGCATCCGTATTAATAAATACAAATAAATGAAGTACCGTACGCTAGTCGCGCCCCGCGGTGTTACCCGCGTTGTACCCGTTCCCGCGAGAATTTAGGGATAAAATGTAGGTATCCCATGTGTTATTCTGATGTACGAGTATAACCTATGTTTGTATATATATAATTCTACTGTAGGTGTGTATGTCACTGAATACCTCCTAAACGGCTGGACCGATTTGAATGTTTTTTTTTGTTTGCGTTTGGGCGGCACCCTGGATGGTTTAGATTCACACTAGCGAACTGTATTGGGTCACGGATGGAACCTCCGCGTGGGACAGCTAGTATCAATGTAAAGTTTCATCCAAATCCGTCCAGCAGATTTTTTCGTGAAAGAGTAACAACATACATATATACATCCATACATACATCCTCACAAACTTTCGCATTTATAATATTAGTAGTATTCATGAGTAGTCTACGTTACATTCTCCTCGATGTGGATTATCAAGTTCAATATCATTTGCACCCAAATGATTGAGTACTTTGAAATACCAGCTAATCCTCGGAGATATCATTTGCATTATTTGCTCTTTGGACCACCCATATTTATAAAATATCATACAAAATATCAATCGCTATCATTGATTTATGACAGGTATGAATATATAAATATGATTCGTGGACCCTGAGAAGACGTTTTGGTTGGACACTCGTCGTTCTCGAATCGACAACATGGCTTTCTTCGGCAAGACTTACACCCTCGTGAAGAATGAAGGGTACCTGGAGTGGCTGCTGAGCACCGGTGTGTTTTAGATCCATTATTTTGTTCACGTAGTAAAACTGTGTCAGTGTTGTAAATAAATTCAAGTTTCGTGCGTTATTTCTCGACCCGTCAATTGACTGGTTGAATTGGAACTTCGTTTACGGATACACTGCGCTTTTATGTCACAATTTATTTAGTGTCTTGTAACTTTGAAAAGTGAACGTTTTAACCTATTTGTAGACTTCAGTTACCACTGTATGTGATCACTGCGAATATAGGTAAGTAGTTTGGTTTATAAAAAATCATTTAAGTATCTAATAAATTGTGCAAATAAACAGGTGCCACTGAAGAGAAGGCGAAGGCAGGTAATAGCGCCAAGACATCGCAGTCCATTGTCCAGAACGGCGACGGCACCTACACCATGACCACCACCAACAGCGGCGCGCCGCGCTCCTCCACCTTCAAATCAGGAGTCGAGATGGATGACGTCATCGGAGAAAACAACATTCCCGTAACTTTCCTTCAAAAATGTTACATCATCCCTTACTTTGATTAATTTAACATTACGGGACTTATCAACTCTGCCTTTAGTAAAATTTACATCTCTCGTAATAATATTGTACGTGTGTATGTCTCTGAACTCCTCCTAAACGGCTAGACCAATTGTAATGATTTTTTTTGTATGTGTTTGGGTGGCATCCTGGATGGTTTAGATTCACACTAGCGGCATCTATTAGGCCGGGGTGGAACCACCGCGTTGGACACCTAGTATTTGACAAGTGAAAGCGCTTACTGTGTCGGGGGTTGCAGGTTCGATTCACGCCCGGAGTAAACAATATGTGAAGACATAGTTGTTGGCAACGGCGTCTGGATGTCAATTATATACATAACACTGTATATATTTTTATAAAGTACTAGCTGTGCCCTGCGGTTTCATCCGCATTTATTCAGTCAATGCTTACCGTTTAAACCTTCCCTAGACTTTCATGAATATTTCAGACCAAAATTAGCCAAATCGGTTCAGCCGTTCTCGAGTTTTAAGCTGACTAACGAACAGCAATTCATTTTTATTTATATAGATACATAGATATGTAGTAGTAGTAGTATCAGTTATTTAGATTCCATAATACAAGTTTAGAGCTGAGTTTGGGTCTAATTAACCATGTGTTAATTTGTCCGGGTATATTATATTATTATAGTATATTATATTTATACAAAGATCAAGTATCTTAGACAGTTCTAATCGAAGGCTCTTCCTCTAATTTCAGATCAAGTCGACCTACACAGTGGATGGTAACGTCGTCACGCAGACCATCTTGGGCCCCCGCGGGGCCGCCACCTTCAAGCGGGAGTACAACGGAGACGACCTCGTGGTGGTCCGTATTCTATTTTTTCGTACGAGAGTTAATATTCAAACAATCATGGCTGATTTTGGAACCAAAGATATCTTTACATTGAGGAAAAGGGTTAAGAATCGAATGAAATCTCTTAAGCTTTTAGCTCATCAGAAGTATTTCGTCTGCGGCTGGAAAACGACTACATTAGTCCACATTAACTGTCGAAGGAAATAATAGAGTGTAGCACCAATCATCTTTACTCTTACTTATAGCATAAAATATAATGCTCCTAAGATTTTTCTTATCATTGGACTTTGCCAAATGATAATGTATCAATTACTTTAGATGCGACTATGTATTTGTGAACATTGCAATTTCCAAAACATAGTTCCTGAAGTTTTAATTTCTAAAAGAGGAAGTTTTCAGTTCGGTTTTTGTTTATTTACACCCAAAACATAGTTACTGGTTTCTTAAGTTTAAGCAAACCCAACCTTTTTGAATTGATACTAACGTGGTGTCCCCTGTGACCACGGTTCCTGTAAAGGTCGAAACGCCAGATAAGAATGTAAAATAATAGCGAAGGGTATCATTAACGTAGTGTCAATTTAAAACATAGTTATCACATCACATATTTCAATTCTTTTGTTGCAGACCATCACCAGCGACTCGTTCGACGGCGTCGCCAAGAGATACTACAAGGCTTAGGACACTTTTATAGATGTATTAACTTATTTCTTTGTAAATATATAAATCATAAAACAATTTGGCCTGTTTAAATTGTATTTCAAAACCATAAAATATTGGTATTTAATATTGTACTTAGGTATATATATAACCTTATTATATAACTGCTGGCGATATGTGAGGGAGACCTTTACCCAACACTGTGACAACATAGGTACCTAGGTAATACCAAGCTAAAAAATAAATAAATTTGGCTGTGGCCAAAATCGCTATTTCCGGAACCACCTCGCTCTTTACCAAAATTTCAACGTGACATTCCTTGTTTTAGGAAAGATTATAATATTAATTATTTTCTAAAATAGTTTAACTGTATCTTTTCTGGTTGCGTCAGAATATAAAATTATGTATGAAAGATTTGTCGTAAGTAGTATATTAAATGTATGAAAGCTGGAAATATCGATTTTCGGATTGTTCTTATATGTTTTATAAACTTTTATTGTTATCATTCGATAGAGATTGAAGCATTCTCAGGATCGAGAAGCCAGTTCTTCAAGTTATCATTATAAATAGTAGCTCAAGAGTATTAACATTAATAACCTATGTGCTGATAGAATTTCGTTGAGGGTGCTTACTTTACTTTTGTTATCGCCAAATTTAATTCCATCTTATGAATCCTACTGGTCTTATCTTATCTTACTAACATTATAAATGCGAAAGTTTGTGCGGATGGATGTGTGTACATACGTTTGTTGCTCTTTCACGAAAAAACTACTGGATAGATTTATATAGATGAAACTTTACAGTAATATAGGTTATTCATCAGAATAACACATGGTATACATTTTATCCCGAAATTCCTGCGGAAGCGGTTATAACGCGGGTAACACCGCGGGGCGCGGCTGGTAGAAAATCATTTCAACTCAAGTGATTGGTAGCAAGTGGTGATATCAACATAAGATAAGAGACATGCATGGCTCATTGGTTTGCCGCTCCGGTTTCTTGTATATTTTTTGAGTAATGGAAAAATGAAACACAGTAACAGTATATTATATTATGACTAGCAGCGCCCCGCGGCTTTGCCCGCGTTGAGCCCGTTCCCGTAGGAATTTTCGAAAATCCTTTCTTAGTATGCGCTTACGTCACTTGAAGAACCTTCCTGCCAAATTTCATGTTTCTAGGTGTAGCGGTTGAGGCTGTGCGTTGATTATCAGTCAGTCAGTCAGTCAGTCAGGACTTTGAATTTTATATTATAGATGTTATTGACTCCGTATTAACTAACGGAGAACCTACTTTATATTTACAGTGACTGTTGCTGTTAGTTTGTATCACCCATTGTTGAGTCATATATATCCCACTAATATTATAAATGCGAAAGGTTGTGAGGATGGATGTATAGACGTACCTTTGTATTTTTGTTACTCTTTCACGAAAAATGTATTTGAATATCAGAAACTTTACAGTAATATATCAAATAACACATTTTATCCTGAAATTCCTGCGGGAACTGATTAAACGCTGGAAACACCGCGGCTAGTTATCTGATAAATTAAACCTAAACTTAAATAAAATTAAACTTAACCAATTTCATTTTCCACAGCTGCATTTGAGCAATTTAGATATGATAAAAATGTTTCCATCATAAAATCGGTATCTTATCAGCTGGGCTGGGCGGGCTAAGTATTATTATGTTGAAAAATAGTTAAGTATCTCGTATTCATTAATTTATTTTTGCACTGAGCCATACTGAATAAATCCGGATTACATTGGCAACATAATTAAAGGCGCACTTCGTTATTTTATTCGTAGAGAAGCAAATAATTAAGAATTACCATTCATAATTCCTATATCTAATTAAATACAAATATAGCACCTTAGTATGATGTAAACTAGTATATTATGCTAGTTCTATGATGAGTTTACGATGCATTCACCTCTGTTTAGGTTATCTGTTAATGTTTCGCAGCTAATCCTCAAAGATATAAAAATGTTTGGGAAAATAAGTGCACTTATTCTGCACTGTTTGCTCTTTGGACCACCCACATTGATAAGGTATACGAATAGGATTACCATGCCATATAGATATTTCGCTATCATATAAATTTATGACAGGTTTTGAATGTAGGTATAAATATGGTTCGTGGATCCAGGGGAGACGTTTTGGTTGGACACTCGTCGTTCGCGAATCAACAACATGGCTTTCTTCGGCAAGACTTACACCCTCGTGAAGAATGAAGGGTACCTGGAGTGGCTGCTGAGCACCGGTGTGTTTTAGATTCATTATTTATTTACTTATTACCTAATTGTGTTAATGTTGCAAATAAACTAAAGTTTCGTGCGATATTATCGCGACGTGTTTTGATGGTTTGTCTTTTAAAAAGGAGATTTTCAATACGATTGATCGGATTTCTAAAAGTAGATAATTCTATAAGTAATTTATCCTGTTAATTTGAAAACAAAAAGGTGGGTTGTCTTCTCTTTTTGGACAAATATGTACATGCATGCTTCGATCAACATGCATACATCCTCAGCATACATCATTTAAACTTGTCTATTCTCCATTTTCACCCGCTTTGTAATTATAGACTTGAAATGAGTCACTGCATCATCGTGAATTTAAAAACGTCTACGTGTGAAGGAACAAATATCGATTAGATCACTAAAAATGAAACATCATCGGAACTAAGCAAATATTTTTTTGTGAAACACGTTTTCTGATTAAACTTTATGCTTGGGTTACTATGCGAGCTAGCATGTAAGTCAGCTTACACTTAACTCATGTGATGTAGGTTTAATACCAGAGAAACTCTCGCAATTTTAACCTTGACTTCAAATAATATTAATTTAGCAAACCACAAGATGGTTAACCAAAACCGTTTACCTCTGAACCAGCTAATAGTGACCTATTTGTTCGCAGGTATCCCCGAAGACAGAGCGAAGGCCATGGACAGTGGCAAGCCTACCCAGAGCTTCGTGCAGAACGGCGACGGCTCCTACACCACCACCAGCACCAGCACCGGCGCGTCACGCTCCACCACCTTCAAGTCCGGAGTCGAGATCGATGACGTCATAGGAGACGACAACCTGGCCGTAAGTGCCTATAGCCAATTTTATATCTTCTAAACAAGAAATGTTAGTTATCCTTCTTTAGTGAGATGAGAGATCTTTTCCCAGCAACGAGCATGCTTTCTTTTTTTCTCTTTGTGGTCAGTTCTAATTGAAATTATCGTACTTCACTTCAGATCAAGTCTACTTACGTCGTAGACGGCAACACCATCAACCAGGTGTTCAAGAGCGCCCGAGGAACCGTCAACATCAAGAGAGAGTTCAAGGGAGACGACCTCGAAGTGGTGAGTCACATCGAACAACTTAATAACGTAAAACGCACGTGGTGCAGTTTGACTGGGCGATCTTAGCTCATTACGATTGTTAACCACGTGCAGCCCTACGGCCCTATGTGGATGGGCCGATAGCGGAAGGCTAAGTATTTCGGAGAGCAAGTTTAGCAGTCGATTCAATACCTAGACCATATTCAACGCCTTTAGGCGGTCTAAAAACTTCCGACACCAGGGTCAGCTATAGAAATGAATGACTAACGATCATGCAAAAAACACAATGGTGATGTTACGTCATGACGCTTCTAATATTTTTGTTTATCATTCTTATCTCTTACCTTATACCTTAACATTTCCAACAGACCAATGTGTAGATCGGTCATGGGCTTTCTTGGACTGATCCACACATTGGTGTATTGGAACCGAAACAATAACTTGAAGTCAATCCGGACAATGTAAAGCGCAGTAAAATAATCCCTTAAAATATACCAGCAGGATTCAGTGACCTCCTTTTGAAGACGGTTGAACATAGAGAATGGTTATCACCTTACAACTTTTTTCCTTTGTTGCAGACCATCACCAGCGACAAATACGACGGCGTTGCCAAGAGATACTACAAGGCTTAAGATTCTGTTTTAGATTTAATAACTTATTTTTTGTAATCATAAAAATCTGAAATTTACTTTGCTTGTTTTAATTTTTAACATGGGCTATGACACAATCTTAAATCATTTTATATGTTAGGTTAGTTATAATAGTCTAGGTGTACCCCAAGGAATCAAATTTGGTCCTACATTCGATACAATTCATACATTTTATTAGTAACGGATCCCGGTATCGGTGGGATTGGCGGGATAAGTGGCCGATTCAATCTGATCCCGGAATCTGTGGATACCAACCCCTATCTGTGTCTAGCGCTTTAAGTAGGACGGTCCATCCGACAGCCGATAAGAGGGAAGAGGGAGAGCTGTAACGTCATATACTCGTACATCACGGAAGTGGTAACAAATGTCAATAATTCATATTAGGTATAATCAGGCTAGATTTATAGTTATCGTACTGAATGAATTGATAAAACGATAAATCGTAAAGTTTGCTCTACATGCTGAGATGTAAGTAGATACTTAGTTTTTATCTGAGGCTATTACGAGTGTTTGAATCACATTGGAACTGAGAGTATAGAGGGTACCATATATCTGTTATTCAGCTCAGCTTTATGTGATGCACACGTATGTTACTCTTTGAGTAGTTTCACTGAGCGATGTTAACTCATCGATAATATAAAAGCACGTAGAAGAAAGCAATCACTTCACTTAACAAAACATATACTCGTACTATATTCATTTTGTAATCTAGTCACTCTGCGATGTGGTCAAAGTAAGGTCTGGGAGAAATGAGAGCTAGTAATTTTGCTATGTAGTCAAAATCGGACAGACGTTGCAAAAACCGCCTTCACTCGTAGTTAAAGGGTCGTTTAGACGAAGCGAGTTGGCTAGCGGCAAGTTGAGTTGAAGAGAACTAGTAAGTTTCCAACAGAAGTCCATTTAATTAAAATCAAAGTAATAACAAAAATTACCAGATAATACTCTTATCTAGTTAGATTACTACTCAGCATATAAAGGAGTGGATTGTACAACTTGATTATTTAGTAGTGTCTGTGATTTGTTGGCTTTGAAGACGTAACAAAACAACACCCTCACAATCAACATGGCTTTCTTGAACAAAGAATACAAATTCGTCAGGCATGAGAACTTCGACAAGTTCTTGATGTCTGTTGGTGAGTTTATTTATGTATTATATCAAACTAGCCGCGCCCCGCAGTGTTACAGTGATGTTAGGCTATGTTCACATGTAACGCGCGTTAACGCGCGATCAAATTTGAAGAGAGTTCAGATGATGAGCGCTAATGCGCGTTGCGAGAGTACTCGTCAGTCTAGTCTTCCAAACCATAATATCAAAGCGCGAGTCAACGCGCGATTGTCTGCGTCTAGAAACTTTTTCTCTGAGCTCCGCGTTGACGCTCGCTGACGCGCGTTAACGCGCGCGCATGTGAACGGTTGCTAGGTATATATTAGGATGTCTAAGCGCGCGATTTGAAAACGCGCGTCACAATTCAGCCATCTGAACATAGCTCTCTTCAAATTTGATCGCGCGTTGACGCGCGTTAACGCGCTTTACATGTGAACATAGCCTTAGGGATAAAATGTATCCCATAATGTTATTCTGATGTTGAATTACACATATATAATTACTGTAGTTTCCTCCAAATCCGTCCAATAGTTTTTTCGTGAAAGAGTAAAAAACATACATATATACATCCATCTTCACAAACTTCGCATTTATAATATAAGTATGATATGATTATCCACATGACAATGAGCGAAAGGCTGAACCTCGTTTTTTGGAGTAAGGTTTTTAAGCGAGAAATGCGCTGAACTACAGTGGCCTGCGTAATCCCGTGCAACAAGTAACAAGATGTGCAGTCACAGAGTTGATAGCATTATCTTGTTCTTGATAATGAGACTTTTCTGAAGAAAGTTTTAAAAGCACTGCGTACGTGAATGATGTCTATTACGTATTTGACTGAAAGGCGTTAACCTTTAACCTTTAGTTCAAAATCCCTACGGATCTTGATCAAACGAACCGAAAGAAGGGTGAACGCTCGCTAGTCAACACTACTCATACTACAAGCTAGATGGTGTAGGAATCTATTGTATAGTCACATGTCATGTCTTAACCCAGGTGTCCCCGAAGACCGAATAAGGCTCATGGAGAGCATCAAGCCCTCCCAGACATTCTCCAAGAACGCCGACGGCACCTACACCGCCACCAACACCCACAGCGGCCCGCCCAAGACTACCGTGTTCACGTCCGGAGTCGAGCTTGAAGATGTCATCGGAGTTGATAATATTCCCGTGAGTATTTCCAACTAACATAACAATTATTACTATAACTAAGCACTCAAAAAATGCATAGATACGGTAGAATTGAGAAACCTCCTCTTATTTTGAAGTCGGTTAATAACATTTTGAGATTACATTTAAAACTTCGCAACTCATAAAGAAATATAAATCGGTAGATTTGTAAATTACATACAAAAAAGGAGTTATCGTTTCTGAAGTGTGGCTGAGGTTATAATCACGAGGAACACTTATATCACACCTTATAATATAAGAAGATAAACGGCAAGAACCGTAGTGCAGTAATGTCAAATTAAGTAAATTTCATGTACTCTGTCCATTTTGTCTATTGTGGCATTTCTTTGAGACTTTGTAAGTAATTATGGTGACATAATGTTTCAGATCAAGACGACCTACACCGTGGACGGCAACACCATCACCCAGACCATCAACAGCAGTCGAGGTAGCGCCACCTTCACGAGGGAGTACAACGGAGACGACCTCACGGTGGTGAGTCACACCAACAACTCACAAGCATCCTACATGTTGTGGTTGTATTAAATGACATTACAACATTTTGTTTATTTAAAGCGACCCCATAAGTGGGTGATAGACGTACGTACTTTGAGGTGATACACACGCTAGTAAGCTCGCCGAGCCGTAAGACCGCGAGTAAGTACGCACGTCTATCATCCCGTTTAGATCGAGTTTATAATCTGCCTGCAAGCTAACGATGTCTTAAGAACGCATGCGTGAATGAATTTTGACAAGTGCGTTTGAGCACGCACGGAGCAGCCAGATGATACGTTAAATAAACAAAAAAGCGTAATTTACATTGAACTATGTGCTTAGTGGGAGTTTTCCAAATAACTTTACAGTCGCGTAAGCGAAAAAACTCTGTGAGTCTGTTGTTTTTAAGTTGCCATGATTATTTTTACGCGTTCACAGCGTCAACATTAAGGCCGACGCCGACGATGAACGAGAAACGAGTAGAACTAGAAACTATGTATAAACGAGTTGGCGATCAACAGGAAGTCAGTGTGTAGTTTCGATAGTATTGTAGCTGAATTATATAAAAGAGAGTGCGCAAGTGCGACGAGCGATTACTCGCGCATCTCGTCCGCAGTTGCTCAATCCTGTGCAAACCTACTTCTATCTACTTTCATTGTCGCACTGTAAAGAAATGATAATTCGAGCTAGCATCGTTGAACGAGTATCGCTGAGCGAGTTTATTTTTGAAGCTCCTCGCTCAGCGACAAAACTAAATAGTAAAACGAGTCGATGCGAAACTTTTAATATCTGCACCTCTTTCGTTTATACGGAATATGCATTTATTGTGCGTTTCTTGAGAGAGAAAATCGCCGAGAGTTACTCGTTTTCTCGCCGGCTGTGGGACCACTGCCTAACTCAGAAATATATGTAGCTAAAAAGCGCCCCTAGTGGTCACAATGCGAACTAAAATCTGCCATCGACTTAGTAAGCGCGTACAGTGCCACCAACTTATCTGTTCAGGTGGGCAAAATGGGAACTACAGCCGCGTCAGCCGTTTTTTCCTAAACGTCATTCCGCTGTCAGTTGATGTCTAGTGCGAGTGCTCCCGTGTTTATTTATTGATTTCATTGTGAAAAAAGCAAATAAAATGCCGAAACCTCTCAAAAGTGATGCACGGCTAATTATTTTAAAAGTTATATCTTTCATGAAAGAAGAGAAACGCCTACAAGCTCCATTAATACCATTTGAAAAGCTGAATGAACGCGTTGCTGCCGCGACAGGTCAGTGTAGCCAGATATGGAAATTTTAAATCACTCATTATTACAAAAAATATATATATAGAGCTGGTGGTTATATAATCAGCAGATGGTTCAGGAATATCGACCGGAATTCCTGGAGTGCGACCGCTTGAGCTCAGAAACCTTGACCACAATTATTTTATTATTTTATAAAATATAAATAAAATCCTATTGTGCTGCATTATTGTTTTATTTATGTAGTTACTAAGGTTCATAGCTATATGTTATATTTATTGATTTGTGAGCCTGTCACAAATTTTGACCTGTTTGATCACTATCTCACCTGATGGTAAGTGACGATGTGATCGAAGCTGGTAAACACTAAACACAGTAAACCTGGAATATGCATGTTAATGTTATAATTTATTATATTTTTTTATTATAATTAAGCCATATTGAATCTATACTATACTATGTTAGTTACGCTCTATATGATTGATATTGTAGTTTCTTAAATTTTAATGATATCTATAGACTGACTTGCAAGACATGTTTTAATTACCTTTGTTTCTTGGTGAATTTCTTATATGGCAATACCAAATTCTCCACTAGCGACGCCGTCAACTGAACAGATAAGATGGTGGGACTGTAAATGTACATTTAGCGAGTGTGAGTTGCAAGTTGACAGTTACGCTCACTGTGCGTAAAGTAAAGTTCTCACTTTGAATTTATTGGTGAGAGACGGGCGAACGGACGTAAAATGTAATTGTTTGTTTGTAACTATAGTGATTTATCAATACGTAGTATAAATCAAAGTCGCTTTCCGCTGTCTGTCTGTCTGTCTGTCTGTCTCTATGTTTGCTTAGATCTTTAAAACAACGCAACGGATTTTGACGCTGTTTTTTTAAATAGATAGAGTGATTTAAGAGGAAGGTTTATATGTATAATGATTCCCGAAATTTCCACAGAAACGGGCACAACGCGGGTAAATAAACCTCGGGGTGCTTCTAGTAGTGTTATAAACAAACGATGTCATGGTCAGCATATTATTTTTTCGCTTGGAAGATGTTTACGACCGCAAGAGCTCAAGATGATCTTTGTTATAATGTCCAGTGTTCGTTCTACTGCTCGAGTTCCTAGTGAACCTCTGACGGAATTGACGGAAAACGATTTTTAAAAAAGATATCGCTTTACCAAAAATTCATAATATACGGTTGAATTGAGAAACCTCCTCCTTCTTTGAAGTCGGTTAAAAATGTCATAAGTAAGGAGCTATGGCAACCTACAAACAACAAACAATGTCAGTCAAGTGCGCGATGTCGATGTCATGGAATTAGTATGTACTACGTACAACTAGAAGGTAATTTTTTTAGACATCGACCATGGAATTAGTATGTACTACGTACAACTAGTACATACTAATTCCATGGTCGATGTCTAATAAAATAACCCGCATAAATGTTATATGTACTTTATACCTTATGAAAACACAGTCGATATGGTATATTCAATTTTGCCGGTTTATTGTTTGGACGCCACAGAGCTACCAACTTAGAAATAAAAATACTCACGGTTTACGGTGAAAAAACGTAATAAATGAGTATACTCGTACTCACAGTTATTCGATGCTCACTACGTACAGAGTTAAGAATGGGTTCCCAACCTTTTTTAGACCGGAGACCACTTTTTAATTATTGTTGTCATCAAGGACCTCCAGTCAATTTTTTTTCATTAATTAGCGATTTAATTTATTTGTATTTCACATTGAATGTGCGCGAGTCCGACTTGAGCATTAATTATTATTATCTTGGACCTCAAAGAAAATGTATTTTCGACTTCATTCAATCAAACATTTGAGCGAGCGCGGAACGCGATCGAAGTTTGTGCATGTTTTACTTGGCCCTTAAAGCCATTTTAAATCCGACTTTACCTTTTTATACTTACAGAATGATAATTGAGTGACCAAATAATATTTTTTTTCTTAGAAATAAGAATAGAAAAGTTTTCTATTCGATCGAATTTGTGAAATATTATTTCGTTCAGTATTTTATCAACGACTTTCCTTAAATTTTCATAAATTAATTTGATAATGTTCGCGAATTATATTTCGACTTTTGGTGCGTCTGTGGACCACATTTTGTCTTCCGCGGACCATCAGTGATTCACGGACCACCAGTGGTTCACGGACCACTGGTTGGGAACCCATTTAAACGCAAACGTGAAGTTAAAGTAAAATAATTGGAAAACTCGCACTAAGCACACTTTATTGACTTGCATTGACGAGTTCCATAAACTTGCACTATACATCGCACTTATCAAATTCCAAACTTAATATTGTTCTTTTTCTCTCGCATCTTGTCATCATCTCCAAGGACTTTATTTTTGTATATTAAATTCATAATACTTATTAAATATTTGACCATCACTATCTGTACCAACCACCTAAGTAAAATCGCCATAGATTAAACTCAATGCGATTATTTGTTCCAGACCATCACCAGCGACAGATTCGACGGCGTCGCCAAGAGATTCTACAAGGCTTAGGACAATGTTTTAGATTAATTTATTCGCCTTTAATTTCGATTAATTATTATAATAATTATTAATATTATAATTCAATTAATTTATTTATACCTTCTTTTGTTTTTTAATTACCTGAAACAAAATAGTTAACGCTCTATGAATGTGGTATAGATACCCCAAGGAGTAATACAGGGTGAGCAATCCAAATGGGTCAGTATGGAGGTTTTGGAAACCATAACAGATAGCGAAATCTTGGCTTAGGAACCATGACGTTGATTTAAGTAAAAAGAAAAACTGCATTCATATACTTACAAAAGTACGTGTACTCGGCCCGGGAATCGAACCTGGACTTTTTGAAAAATTAAATTTCGTTATTTTCTTTTGAATATCAGTTATGTAGCTCTTAAATAGTAAATGTTACTAAGAAACATGATATCTAAAACTAATAAAATGCATTGTTTTTAAACAACGAAGTTTTATTTTTCAATACTTCAGGGCCGCTGCCGGCCCTTTGACTTTGTATGGGGAAGTTTAATATTGTTTAAGTAATTGAACATACCATTTTGAACATTTACTGAAATAAAATAAGTATCTTTTTGTTGTGTTTTTGTTCAATTACTTAAACAATATTAAAACTTCCCCATACAAAGTCAAAGGGCCGGCGGCGGCACTGAAGTATTGAAAAATAAAACTTCGTTGTTTAAAAACAATGCATTTTATTAGTTTTAGATATCATGTTTCTTAGTAACATTTACTATTTAAGAGCTACATAACCGATATTCAAAGGAAAATAACGAAATTTAATTTTTCGAAAAGTCCAGGTTCGATTCCTGGGCCGAGTACACGTATTTTTGTAAGTATATGAATGCAGTTTTTCTTTTTACTAAAATCAATGTCATGGTTCCTAAGCCAAGATTTCGCTATCTGTTATGGTTTCCAAAACCTCCATACTGACCCATTTGGATTGCTCACCCTGTATATAATGTTATCTAAGATGTTCTACCGTAAAAAGTTTTGAGACACCATGACCAATTCACAATAATGTAGTAACTAAAAATAAACAACTAATTGAAATAATCTAATTAGTCGACTAGGTGACACATTTTAAAGTTGAAAAAATAAGAGTCGGTGCCTCAGGAAGGTCTGTTTACTTTCGAGCCTCTGGAGGTTTGGCTAAGGAGTTCATGGCACCGACTCCAATTTTTCATCTTTAAAATGTGTCGTCACCTAGTCGACTAATTAGATTATTTCAATTAGTTACTACATTATTGTGAATTGGTCATGGCGTCTCAAAACTTGTTACGGTAGAACATCTTAGATCATAGTTGCCAAGTTATGTGTTTGACGGGTTGACGGGATAATATTGATGTGGTCCCTATTAATAGGGAATTTGGACAAATAATAATAACATGAATTGTTTATCTAAGATATGACATTTATTCAAATATTAATATTCACACAGCCAGCGGTAGGTACATGTTAACATAACATACCCATATCAATATCCCATAAAAACTGCAAAATGAATTAACACCCTAGTATAACCATACTGTAAGCGATACAACTGTTGTGCCATAATGGTTTTGTCTGTTGTGCACTCTCCGTGACCATATCGCAGATGAACCACATTCGACAGTTGCAATGTACTAAGGGCGGGTCGCTGCCGCCCCTAGCTTACAGGTACCTCCCATTTTGTTTGTTTTATTTGGCATTTAAAAGTTATATAATACGTTCATCACTAAGGAGATAGTTGTCACAAAGATTTCGGGTATGAAAATATTCTATAACTTCAGCAGGCAGGTGACTGTTGATGATGGACGAGCATCGGAGGTTGTTGGTGATTTGACTGAACGGAGTGGGGACATCGTGCACTATGATGGGGTTAACAGAATACTCCTGGAGAGATGATGATGAAGACAAGTTTCCGGCTCGAATAAGGACTATTTGTGACTGCAGTCGTTCAGGTGAAGGCGTAAAGTCTCGAGCAATTTTGATGCGGGTGTAAGCGGCCTCCATCAGGTTGCGAGCATATTGCCCTGAATGCGGCACGCGGCCTAGCAGCAAGCGAACACTTGCTTCTACGCGCTGTTCCCACGACGAACACTCCACCAGAGCCTTCTCCAAAGAGTCTATTTCGTCGACACCAAGTAGAGAGTAGATGTGTCTTATCAGGGCTATTTGGAGTTCATCGTCCATTGTGTAACATTGCAGCTGTTCCTTTATCAGTGATACAGTTTCATCCGGACCATCGCCAACGCAGAATACGGTGCCGTGCAATCCTATAAAAATAAAAAGAGTAAAAAATATACCCAATAAATTATTTAATTGACATCACGAACATAATATGCTTTTAAGACTTACCATTTTTCTCCAAAATTGCCGCAAGTTTCAATACTACAACAACTCCAAATTCATATCCCAAGAGGACGAATTGTTTATTGTGTCCTCTTTGTCGTAGAAATACCTAAAAGCCAATTACAAATTGTTATAATTGTTAGGAGAATGTAATTTTTTGACATAAAGTAATAGTACAAATCGCAGGTTTGTGGTAAGGCGGTGCGAAGCGCGGCGTACCTTGGAGTATCTGTGGGCGAGGCGGTCGGGGTCCTCGCGCGGGCGGTCCAGGCCGGGCTGCAGCACCAGCGCCGGCAGCTTCAGGCGCTCGCACAGAGTGCGGAACCGCGCGTACAGCCCGTCCAGCCCGGGCACCACGCACAGGTACGTCTCGTTCACGTCGAACTCGTCGTCTCTCTACACAACACAAATCAAATTAGTAACTAGTTTCAAAGTTATGTCATCATTCAAAAAGTAGATAATCCAGCACCACTAAGTAGAGGACTTCAAGATGGTTCAGAATATCGCATTTCATAAAAGGAAGGCGTTTCTGAATATTAAAGTATTCGTCTTTTTGAAACTTACACGATTTGAACACATAGTTTAAACGTACTCACACGGGTTTTTTAGAAAGTTAATAAAGCAAGTAAAAGTGAGAAAATCAAACACAAAATCTTATACATAAAGACTTGCCAGCACTACAAGTTATTGACTGACTTAACATACCGTAATTGCAGTATTAGTCAAAGTTGAAAGCTTCACTGACTCTGCATTGGCAAGTAATTCATCGGGCTCAGCATGCGAATAAAATGTTTCCAATCCAATTATCTTCTTAAAATCCACTTCTGCGAAGCTATTTTCTATTTCTTTTATCCTGAAATTGGTGCCTAATTAGTGATTTTAAATGTATTAACTGAATGGACAAATTTAATAAATATTGGGTGAATTCTAGTTTTAATTATGTTACCTCTCAATGGACAATGCCAGGATTTCATCGGCTTCAATGTACACGTTGTGGACATCACTTAAGAATTTCGATACTAACTGCGATTTCACTGAATCAATTCCGACGCTTTCAAGAGTTACTTCGGAGCATAGTTCGTTCGGAACTGTTATATCTGGAACCGAAATTATTTTCTTTAAATGAGAGTTTCTGATACAGTATCTCATCAATAGCATTGAAAAGTTACAATAGACGACTCACTAGCCACTGCGGCGATCTGCTGCATCAGCGGTGTCGAGGGAGTCTTCTTGGGCAGAGCTCGAAGGATCGGGTGAGGTGAACACAGGGCTTGCTCCACCGCGCTCACTCCGTGTTTGAACCACACCGCATCTTGATACTGAGACTACAAATAATGACATTATAAATTGTTGTAATTCTCATAATGCAAAATTATTACCAACAACAAGTCTAGATCCAAAAATTGACCCAGCTGTCGCTGTTAGTCGCTGTTAGTAACATGATTTGCAACTTTACTTCTATAAATTTAGATTACCTTCTCCAAGTGCTGAATGTCCAAATATGTTGCGGGAAGGCCGTCTTCGTATCTATGCAAAAACGTCTTTTGGGAAGAACTATAGCCAACCACTAAGAAATATCTGGAAATGTGGAATTAAGCCGTTAAGTTATAAAATCATTACATAGTATAAAACAAAGTCGCGTCTGTTTGTCGTTTGTCTGTTTGTCTGTATGCTTAAATCTTTAAAATTACGCAACGGATTTTGATGCGGTTTTTTGTAATAGGTAGAGTGAGTGCACAACGCGGGTAAAACCGCGGGGCGCTGCTAGTAAAGTATATATCAATAACTAGCAGTGCCCCGCGGTTTTACCCACGTTGTGCCCGTTCCCGTGGGAATTTCAGGAAATTTTATACATAATAACCTTCCTCCTTAATCAATCTATCCATTTAAAAATACCGCGTCAGAATCCGTTGCATAATTTTAAAGATCTAAGCATACATAGGGACAGACAGACAGCGGAAAGCGACTATGTTTTATACTATGTAGTGATTACAATTGTATGAGACATTGGTTTCTTACTTCAAGTCTGGACACAATTTCCTAGTTGCGGAATCACAATTCTTAATAAAATGTTCCTCAATCGTGTGACCTACGATGAATACACCCGCTAGGAATCCAGGGTTTGAAATAGTTTGTAATAAATTAGTGATTGAACTTTCATCAGTTAAGTTCAGAGAGCTCACAGTGACTGATGCTCCTTCACTCTTCCATGACCTGAAAATAATTGCACCAATTTAATACATAAATATGTAACAGCATTATTACATTTTACTATTAATTGAAACGTACGTTGATGTCATTTTTATTTGTTAAAACGGGAACTTACGTACGACGAATGTGACCGAAACGTGTTGAGGGACACTCAACAGTAACCTCCGTCGTACTTAAGTTCCCGTTTTAACAAATAATAATAGCATTATTACAGTTCAACAAAATAGACTTGGATTTTGCCAAAAAATATGTCTCTATATCTCTAACCTTATTTTGAAAAGAAGTAACGGCGACTGCCGTGATACATTAAGATGTATCTTTCTTGCTCCTCTGCTAATAAGTCTGTCTACTAACTGCAACCCCAGAGGCTCTCCGTCCGACACTATGAGGTGGTTGTGGTCGGGAGAGCAGGCGAGTCTGAAACAACGCATTATTTTGGTCCTCTAGCAACCATTTATAGATAGAAGTCAACATAGTTAGTTGGTGCTTGTTGGTGAGTCGCAGCAGCACTCGTCCGCAGTGTGTTGTGTGTGTGTGTGAGGTTCACCTGGCAGTGGTCTGCGGCCGCGTGTCGGTGAGTCGCAGCAGCACTCGTCCGCAGTGTGTTGTGTGTGTGTGTGAGGTTCACCTGGCAGTGGTCTGCGGCCGCGTGTCGGTAAGTCGCAGCAGCACTCGTCCGCAGTGTGTTGTGTGTGTGTGTGTGTGAGGTTCAACTGGCAGTGGTCTGCGGCTGCGTGTCGGCGAGTCGCAGCAGCACTCGTCCGCGGTGTGTTAAGTGTAGTGTGTGAGGTTCACCTGGCAGTGGTCTGCGGCAGCGTGTCGGTGAGTCGCAGCAGCACTCGTTCGCGGTTTGTTGAGTGTGTGTGTGAGGTTCACCTGGCAGTGGTCTGCGGTCGCGTGTCGGCGAGTCGCAGCAGCACTCGTCCGCGGTGTGTTGAGTGTGTGTGTGAGGTTCACCTGGCAGTGATCTGCGGCCGCGTGTCGGTGAGTGGCAGCAGCACTCGTCCGCGGTGTGTTGTGTGTGTGTGTGTGAGGTTCACCTGGCAGTGGTCTGCGGCTGCGTGTTGGTGAGTCGCAGCAGCACTCGTCCGCGGTGTCGGCTGGCGGCCAGCAGGCGCAGCGCGCGCGCTGCCTCCTCCGCGCCGTACTCTATCGAGGACAGAGGACGCACGTAGCCGCTGGATATGCCTTTAACTATCTCACATTGGATATTCTGCAACAATCATATCGCATTAGGGTAGGCATCTGTTCAGTCGCAGTATTACGGAAAGAAAGACTCTGAATTTCTTCTATGCCACCTCATGCCTTGGATAATATCGTGTAAAAATAGTGGACGGCTGCATTTATATTTGATTAATTAATATCCATATTTCCCCCCTTTTTAGTAAAAAAACATGATATATATCCGAAACGAACTAGAGGACATTTAATTTTATAATTCACAACAACTTTTTTCTTCCATATGCTAGTACAATATTTTAAATGAGGTGCACCAAAAAGTTTTCAGTAGAAATCTTAAAATTTTTATACACCTAATATTGCTGTTTTTGTTTTTTTACGTACCCAAGATAGGGCGGGGAAAGCTACTAATTAAAGTAAAAAATTAAATACCTTCATCAAACCAGGTGATGTGAAAAGTGACTGAATGTCCACTGATATGTAAGATCTGGACTTAGTAAAACTATTCATCCCCAAATAAAATATATCTTCTGTGTTCTTTGGCAGTGTGTCGAAGGTCAAGCCGTTACCTTCTGTACATTTGAGTGAACTCTGCGAATAAAACAAAACATTTATGAATAATATAAAAACAAATGAAAATCTCCTTTAGTTTTTAAATCAATAAAAATTAAGGATACTTCAATTCATATATGATTTTTGTTTTCAGTTCGATTCTTACATGTTTCAGTTCTCCTCTGACGCAGCACACCACTGCTGTTACTCCTTTCCCATTCGTGTGTTGTAGCACCATGTCAGCAAACGAGCCGTCTCTTGAATTACCGATGTATTCCTCTAGAAACAATGAAGTAAAATTATGAAAGTTGACATACCAAAACTGAACTCTTCATTAATTATTCAGAAACTACCTTTCAGTTGAGGGAACAGTCTCATTAGGAACTTCTTCTTCTGCACACTGCTGACTGTGGCGAATACTTTGAGTCCGTGAGCTAGAGCAATGCTGATCATTGCCTGACCGACAGCGCCCGTACCTCCGTGCACTAATATACTTAACGCATGGATTCCCTGATCCTCACGTGTTATCTAAAAAATAACAAGCAAATAATTATTGACTTTGTTTTACGAGGGGTAGGTCACGTAAAGCATTATGGACCAAGAGCCCGTGAACCCCAGACCTTCGTTATTTTATAAAAGCTGAAAGTTTGTCAGCGCATGCTCCCAACACAGGTAAGAACGATGGACTATTATGAAGTTTGGGTTATCGTGGCTTTGGCAGGTATACGGTACTAAAGGTCAATGGTCGAAAACACCAAGTTGGCCATCGATTTCGATATCACCGTCAAAGGGTGACTTGTACAACTCCTCAAGAGCTTTCAAATGACATAGGTCATGTCACTGTTGAGCATTAGGATCAGCGTCCATGGCATAGGCCAACTCCAATCTTCGGTGGTCGAAAACACCAAGTTGGCCGTCGATTTCGATGTCACCGTCAAAGGGTGACTTGTACAACTTGTCAAGAGCTTTCAAATGACATAGGTCATGTCACTTAGGATCAGCGTCCATAGCATAGGTCAACTCCAATCTTCAATGGTCGAAAACACCAAGTTGGCCGTCGATTTAGATATCACCGTCAAATGGTGACTTGTACAACTTGTCAAGAGCTTTCAAATGACATAGGTCATGTCACTGTTGAGCAATAGGATCAGCGTCCATAGCATAGGTCAACTCCAATCTTCAATTGGCGAAAACACCAAGTTGGCCGTCGATTTCGATATCACCGTCAAAGTGTGACTTGTACAACTCTTCAAGAGCTTTCAAATGACATATGTCATGTCACAAATCACACTTTATTATTTGATGAATTTAGATCGGTATTTTACACACCTTTAGTACCGTATACCTTTTTTTTTGTTTTTTGTTAAGCAGTGGAAATGCATTTACGCATCCCCCGCCGACCGGGTGGTGCCAGACGACAGGGGTATGTGGGGCTCAACCCGGTAGGCAAGCTCCCCCCGCTGCCGGGGCTCATCGCACCTACCGCAGTGACTACCCACTAAAACCACTGCTGTGTCTTCTGTGCGCTTAGTGTCGGGAACGTGGGAAACCAAGACTCGACCACCGAACCCGACAGCGCTGGGCCCCCGAGAGGGCCCCCGCCTCGGAGGGTGCTAGGGGATAACACCCTCCGCTCTTTCGCCAAGTGGCGCGCGGAAGACACCGCGCGCGCGCCACCTCGAGGCCTTTTCGCAGTGACACACCCGCACCCCGGGGGCCACCGCAGCCTCAACTAAGGAGGTAGAAGGGCGTCCGCAAACGCCCTCCTACGCCGGCCTCCTCGGCGGCGGCGCATGGGGCAGTCGGAGACCGCCTCACGTTCGCGCTCTGCCGCCTCCTTCTGCATGAGCATAGTCCATCGTTCTTACCTGTGTGTGGGAGCATGCGCTGACAAACTTTCAGTTTTTATAAAGTAACGAAGGTCTGGGGTTCACGGGCTCTAGGTCTATTACTTAAAATGTACAACAAGGCGGATAAACCGAAATAGTTTCATCCGTTTTGGACCTGCCCTTTGGATCGACATTAGTGCTTATTTATGTAACTTCATATACCTGTAACCACAAGTAGAAAGCATACGTGTACGCTAGCGGCACCGTGGCGGCCTCCTTCAGGCTCCAGTGCTGGGGGACCGGCCACAGCAGCTCGGGAACAGCGATCACCTCACTCCGAGCAGAGCCGTTCGGGACGAGGCCCATCACTCTTTCACCACTAGAAATCAAAAGGATTGGGATGTGAACAGTGGAGCAGTGAAAATTATATTCACTTTAGGTAGGTGATTATAATTTAAATATAATTTCTACTGTTTCCCTGGTGATATATAATTCTACCTAGGTGGCATAAATCTACCTAAGTTAAAATGTAAATTAAGTTAGTCACATTACCTCTTAGTTACTCCACTGTAATCCATTCCATATACTAATTTCACTTGATCAGTGGACGATAATGCTGTAGCAGTGTGAACATCATTCATGCTAACACATGCGTAATGAACCTAAAAACGTACAGAAGATATAAAATAGTACCACCTCAAAATTTTAACACTGTTGCTGGACCCAAACAAAACTTTGAGCTTGTATGATAGCGTTGTGTATTGTTGATCGAAGAAGATAGCAATACCATAGCAGTATACGTCCTTATGAAGTTTTGTGTTTACCGTTACAGATACACCCCTTGCAGTTTGTTTGGGTACTTGGACCCACTTCAAAGACTCCAGGTTGCCGATCTGTTCGCTCGTCAAAATCACGTCATCAATGTCGGTCGCTGCAGTTTTTTTAACTGGCACATAATATTCTCCGCCCCACACTCCCTGAAAAAAATCAATGAAATCTTATATATAAAATTCTCGTGTCACAGTGTTCGTTCGCGTACTCCTCCGAAACGGCTTGACCAATTCTCATGAAATTTTGTGAGCATATTGAGTAGGTCTGAGAATCGGCCAACATCTATTTTTCATCCCCAAATTCCCGCAGGAACGGGTACAACGCGGGTGAAACCGCGGGGCGCAGCTAGTATTTTTATATTATTTCAAAATGTGTATTTACAGCATAGAAGAATATCTTAATGTACACCAGATTAACATATGGAAGTTTATGCAACCGTTTATATTCGGGGAATCATCTTTAATCATTCTTAAAGTTATGATCTTTTAATGCTTTGGCAAGAAAAATATCATGGCAGAATAAGCCGGTCAAATTTAACACAAAAGTTATATAACACATAAATTTACAAAAGTTGGCCAAAAAATACAAAGAAGCCGGAAATATAGTTTTTTGGGCAATATCCCGCTTTGAGGGTTCCGTAGCCAAATAGAAAAAGGTTTTCTAAGGTAACGAGGTTTCTCAAATAGTTTTTTGATTATGTCAATATTTTGAGAGATATTCTTCTAAAGTGGTAAAAAAAAAATGTGTGTGAGATAATCGACTAAGATCACTTATCATTTCCACTTTGCATACAAAATCAAAATATGATTTATATGAGTACATACGTCACGAATGAACTTCAAAGATTCGAGAACCGCGTGACCCTCATCGAGGGCCGGAAGACTAATCATTAAAATATCTTCCATGACAACGCCTCCGCAACTTGAACAAGGGAAACAGAATATTACCACAAACCTCGTATTCGTTTGAGTAGTTTTACTGCAATGAATTGTTCGTTACCTGATGCGGTCGAAATCATCGGAAACTTTAGCTTTTAATACAACTTTGTTCTGTTTCTCTTCCATACATGTCTTGTGTTGGTCTACATTGATTGTCATGTGTCTAATGAGGCTCACTCTCGACACAGTTTGGTTTGGATTCCTCAAAGTTTGGAATTGTATGAGACCATCAATGAAGGTAACCCAATTCTCCTTCCACAGCAAGTCAGCCTCAGTTAACGATTCATTTGTACCATCGATTACGCAGAAATCAGTACTGAAATTACAATTATAGCTACTGTAATACCGTAACTGCTTATACTCATAAATATAATTATGCTTTTCAAATCTTACCTATATGTATATCCTTTTTGATAGAGAAGTTGATACAGTTCTTGAGGTTTAAAATGTATTTTGGCGTCCATAGTAATTAATTGTGGGTTTGTGGATTGTGTGATGAATTTTTTATTTTTTCCAATAATTTTTATAAATCCCGTAGCGACTTTACAACTCTCATGCATCACCTTGAACATGAATAATCAGTTACTCTTTCCATGTCTAGATTTTAGCCCAAAAGTATATAAATATAGAGAATATAAGTATAGAGTACCTCAAACCGGCCGCTGCCCCTGTGCAGCACGACGCTGAGCCGCAGCTCGCGCTGCTCGCGCAGCACCGGCTCCGCGAACAACACCACGTCCCGGAACTCTACGCTCTGCTGTTTCTTCGGCACCTTCAGCGTCATAGCCAGCGTGTCCCACACCGCCACCAGGGCCAACGAAAACGGAACGACGGTCTTGCCTAGCAGGAAATAATATCATGAGATCTACTTCTTCTTCTTCATCGAGTGGATGGTCAACCTGACCAATCCTGGTGTCAGAGTTATTGAGCCGCCAAAGGCCTCTGACATGGCTCATGTAACGACTACTATCCGTAGAAAGTAACCGGGACCGACGGCTTAACGTGCCCTCCGAAGCACGAAATCATCTTACTTTTCGGGCAATCAGGTGATTCAGCCTGCAATGCCCTAACCAAACTGAAGGCAGTCTCACAAAGTGATTTCTCCGGATCGTGAGCCGAGCGCTCAAACCACTAGAGCACGGAAGCTGTTAATGAGATCTACTACAACCATAGATTAACCGACTTCAAAGACCGAAGGCGGTGGTTCTCAATTCGTTATATTCGGTATATCTTTTTTTTTTTTATTACACACCGATTACTCTGAGGTTTCTAATCCGATTTACGCGAATCTTTTTTTGTTCGATGCTGTTAACATTCTCATTGGTCCCGTTGAAAGTTTTATCCCAAAATTCCTTCGGGAACCTACCTAAAGTTGAAATATTGTAACGCAGTGTATAGAAAAAACCACTCATCGGCGTGCTTCTATAGCCGCGTACCCACCTAGCGCACAGGCTCGCGAGCCAAATGCTCGGCTGGTGTGGACGTGCCTAGCTACGCGTGCGAGCCAAAACATTACCGTCCCCACCTAACTCACAGCGCTCGCCGAGGCACCTTTGAGCGCGTCAAGTTTACCGACAACAGATGGCTCGGGGCCGAGCCGTGCTCAGCCGAAGAAACGCGCGCCTGAGGCAGCCCGAGGCACGTCCACACCAGCCGAGCATTTGGCTCGCGAGCCATGGCTCGCGAGCCTGTGCGCTAGGTGGGTACGGGGCTTATGGCGTGCGCTGCGAAAACTATAGATGATACATAAAAACAATGTCCTACACGTTTAAAGTACCTACCTACTCATTATTTTGCACAATTAAACTCGCGCCGGTATAATGTCTATCTATTATAGTTTACGTACAATTACGACTTGTAGTTAAATTTCTTCAATTTAAAAACTAGTGCAATAGTTAGCTTATGATATTCGCGTGATGATCAATATATGTACATATATCAAAATAAATGCTTACAACAAATTTTAGTGAAGTGACTCAATACCTTTTTATATTATCAAAATTGGACCGTTCCGTTTAAATTTAACGACGAATTAAAAAGTACGAAATATGCATCGGGTGGGTTAAACAAACCACTGCACGCGCTGTTCGAATTAATTGGAAATGAGTAGTTCACTATTTTAAATCATTATCAAGAGTTTTTGAATTAAGAAGCAAATTAACTAATAAACAAAGAAAGTAGACACTAAAAAGTAAAAAATTAAATAAAAAAAAACTACATTTAAAAAACCGACTTCAAAAATAAAAAGCAAAAAATAACTCTATAATCATAATATGAGTACTACTAAGGTAGTAATAATTATTAATTAATATAGATATATAGTATTGTTATTTTTGGAGTCAGTGACAGCTAAGTGAGATTGTGTGTGTGGGTGAGAGAGGGAGAGAGAGAGAGAGAAAGGGAGAGAGAGAGAAACTTATGAAAATAATTTCTCTCTCCGCTGGATGTTCGCAATAAGGTTCTGATAAGGTATAACTATAACGCGAGCATAACCTAACATTTTTTTAATAATTTGTTCTTTCATGGCTGTTACCGACTCCAAAAATAACAATACTTTATTATTACCTTACTCATATGATTATAGAGTTATTTTTTGCTTTTTAGTTTTGAAGTCGGTTTTTTAAACGTAGTTTTTTTTTTTATTACTGCAACAGTTACTTACCTCGTACAACATGCCCTTTTAAGTAACTGTGTTCTTCATCGTATATTGAAATTGTAAATGTGCATGATGCTGCGACAGTCCTTATTTCCGATTGGAACAGAGGTAGTGACCTTTAAATAAACTATGAGGTTAGGCAAGTGACTTTTTGGGGATAAATCCTTATAAGTCATTAAAACACAACTTATAAAAAATAAAAATACTCGGCTTACTACTCATCAACATTTTACGGTAGAACCGTAACATCAACATTTTACGGTAGAACCGTAAAAATAATAACAAGTCGGTTAAATTATTCATAAGGGTCCTTTTTAATCGACTTCAAAAACCGAAGGAGGAGGTTCTCAATTCGGTGGGTATTGTTATTATGAATAATGACTATACCAATATCAAACTGTTTTGTGTTTTACATAACGAGGTTGACTTGGTCATGGCTAAAATAATGCATTCATATATTTTTCGGTAAAATGTTTCGTTTAACAAATAAATGGCTTCTCTTTTATTTAGCGATGTAAAATAAATTTTAACCTATAAATGAACATGAGGATTGCTGCAATAATATGTACATAGTTAGATATAATAATACAAGTATATCAGTCAACAGTCGTAGTTACCATATTTCCTCGTGAGCCCAGTCCACCAGGTGCGACAACATGGGAGTCCCCGTCGACACAGGGAAGTCAATCTTTGCATACAATGCTTGAACGTTTAGATTGAAACCCTCCATAAAGAGCCTATGAATAAAAAATGCCTTTATTTGTAGGTATAGGTATAGGTTGTAGGTATAGGTTCGGTTGTTAGAAGCTGTACAAATATTAAAAACTAGCTGTGCCTTGCGGTTGCACCTGCATTTATTCCGTCACTGCTTACATTTTAAACATTCCCTGGACTTTCATGAATATTTCAAGACCAAAATAAGCCAAATCGGTTCAGCCGTTCTCGAGTCAGACTAACGAACAGCAATTCATTTTTATTATATAGATTAAAAACATTCTTACTTGCCCACAGCGTCGAGCACCATGCGAGTGTTGTCCGCATGTCCGCGCCGGGTGAGAGGAATGTTGACGCAAGACTCGGGCAGAGACCGCTTCAGGATCGCTTGGAGGAGGCCGTGAGGCGCGATCTCTATCAGCACCGCGTTGCTCGGAATCAACTTTATGGTTTCTTCAAATAAAACGGGGCTCTGGAAGATATCGAGTATTGAAAAAAACTCTATAATCATAATATGTGACCTACTAAGGTAATAATAATCATACACTGTTATTTCTGAAGTCGGAATGTTATCGAACAAAAAAAATAATCACTAAATCGGATGAGAAACTCTAAAGTAATCGGTGTGCATACATAATACAAAAAAAAAGACGTATGGCACTCGAGGACTGCCGCGGTGAAGCTATTGCATAGCATTTTGTATCAACTTATGCAATTATATTTGATATATTTGATATCTCCTCTCTCACCCTACCCGCCTCCTCTCTCTCACCCCTCCCGCCTCCTCTCTCTCACCCCTCCCGCCTCCTCTCTCTCTCACCCCTCCCGACTCCTCTCTCTCTCACGCACCCCTCCCGACTCCTCTCTCTCTCTCACCCCCCTCTCTCACCCCTCTCTCGCCCCCCTCTCGCGCCCCCCTCTCTCGCCCCCCTCTCTCGCCCCCCTCTCTCGCGCCCTCTCTCGCCCCCCTCTCTCGCCCCCATCTCTCGCCCCCCTCTCTCGCCCCCCTCTCTCGCCCCCCTCTCTCGCCTCCATCTCTCGCTCCCCTCTCTCGCCCCCTCTCTCGCCCCCCTCTCTCGCCACCTCTCTCGCCCCTCTCACTCACCCCCCTCTCTCGCCCCCCTCTCTTGCCCCCTCTCTCGCCCCCCTCTCTCGCCCCCTCTCTCGCCCCCCTCTCTCGCCCCCCTCTCTCGCCCCCCTCTCTCGCCCCCCTCTCTCGCCCCCCTCTCTCGCCCCCCTCTCTCACCCCCTCTCTCGCCCCCCTCTCTCGCCCCCCTCTCTCGCCCCCCTCTCTCGAAGACTGCCGAACTGAAACGACGTTAGACGATGCACGGCCTTCAAGCCACACCTCCTTCCCGTCGGATCGGGTAAGCGTCAGGTTTTTTCGTTACGGAAATTTTGGATTCGGTCCCCGCGCTCAAGGCCCGCGATAGAAGCTATGCAATAGCTTAAAAATAACGATCGAATTGAGAAGTCGGTTAATTAATAGAAGCGGCGTACATACATATACATACATGTATGTAAGTACTTGAAATACGTGTGTTTATATTACCAGTAAGTTATTGGTGTGATATTCAGCAGAAGACAGTTTTGCTTCTGATTTGTCCCAATCATCTTGAGGCACTGATGTGGAAACCCAGCGCTGCGTTCTTGGTTTTGGACTCTTGATTACTTGTTTTAAGTATTTAAGTAAACCTGGACCTATAAACCAAATGGAAGATTTATAATGTGGCTATACGAAAAAATAATAATTATAGCTGATAAGTAGCTGATGAAAACTAACCCGCTTTTGCGATATATCTGGAGTGATACGCGATGTTGGAACAAGGCACTTCTTTGGCGAATATTCCTCTGGCAGTGAGCTCTGCGACGAACCGCGTCATGGCCTCGGCCGGCCCCGATATCGTGGACGACTCGGGCCCGTTGTGACAGGCCACCTCTATCTCCGGGGGGCACATTTTGGAGATCTGAAACAGAACAAGGTTCATATTTCAAAAACCTATATTCCTACAAAATATGTTGAAGAATTCAAACCACGCAGTAGTGCACTGCAGTTGTGAGTTATGCGCTGTCTTACGTCCTGATATCCGATACCGACAGCTGCCATGGAACCTCGAATGAAGTCTGTCTCCAGAGAGACGCGGCCGCGACTGTATGCTGACAATATCATCTCCTCCGCAGTGAGGCATGCATCCGCGTACGCACATCCGAGCTCACCAACACTGTGGCCTGAAGAACAAGGAAGATTTGTTGATCACCATTAATGTCTGCCCGCATTCCATGACCATGTCATGAACGTATCAGGATCGAAAAGCAAAACGATGGTGATGGTAGTTGACGGAACAGTTGATGCCCATTAGGCATAGTCTAATACTTTCCACTACAAAGATAGGTTTTTTGTCGGATACATTCCTATTATGGCCGTAGTATGAAACAGTGTAGTGAGCAGATATTGACATAAATATGCCAGATGCCTTGTGCTGTAATTTGTTAATTTGTTGAGTGAGCGACGGCGAGTTCAACACAACGCGAAAAACTCACCAACTCACAGCTTCTATTACCACCTACCAATAATTTTATCCGGAAATACTCCGAGTTCCCTCAGAACATCTGTAAGTCCTATTTGTAGGGCTGCGATTCCCACAAATGAGTGCAGTATATTGTCGAACATGTGCTTGTCTGGTGACGTTATTATGTTAACAATATCCAGTCCATGTGGTTCTAATGCTAGACGACACCTGGAATAGAGATGAACGATTTCTTAAAAAATAACAATATACTTGGTTATTACAATCAGTCTTATCAGTCAACCATAGCGCTGAAATAATAAACTTCATGTGTCTGCTATCGGTTACCTCTCGATGGCTGCCGCGAACACCGGGATCCGCATGAGTTGCTCGCCCATCCCCGCCCACTGCGAGCCCATCCCGCTGTACACGAACCAGAGAGGACGAGTGGCGCCATCAAAGTAATCAGACTTCTCGGATAGACTAATCGTGTTGTGCTCTTGATCGGTATCTGGAGCAAATCAAACGAGTTTACAAAATAAAGTTAAGAAAAGAAATGTTACAGTCAAAATTCATGAGGTGAAAACCACTTTTGAATTCAAAAATCAGTCATCACTTTTTACCATATTCCTTACCAAGTACAACATATCCCCTCCCCAAATGTCCGGCAATTCTGGTCTTGTGAATATTACGCAGTAAAGCCAGCTCTTCAGGATCGATTGTGCGAGTTTTCAAATTGTTTATTATCCTTTTCACTGAAGAGTCTTGACGACCAGATATCGTTACTAACTGAGATATAGATGACTTGTAGCGGTTGAGATCCTGAAATGTTTGATTGTGGTGTAAAAGTATTGGAGTGTGATAGCGGAGCGGGGCCCGGCCGGTGCGAGGGGCTGTGGGCGTACCTTAGGCTTGTGGGTGGCGTGCAGCAACACGTGGCCGTTGACCCCCGTGACGGACATGCTGTTGACGGCGGCGTACGGGCCTCTGAACGGCTTGTGGTTCTGCAGCACTTGGATGCGACCTTCACGCAGCGCCGCCACGTCAGAGCGAGGACTCTCGCAATGGAGGTTCCCAGCCAGTTCGCCACGGTGGAAGCCCAGCAACACCTTGACACACGGTACGTCATTCAGGGAACAGTAGAATACGAGTATACGTGGAAATGTAGTAATATTCAAATTCATATAAACAATAATCTCGTAATAAAATAAGTAAAAATTATTGATTGGAAAGCAAAGAAATTAGATAAGTCTACCTTTGTAATACCAGATATTCCCGAAGCTGCTTCCCCGTAACCGATGTTAGACATGACACTTCCTACCAGCAAAGGTGCCTCTCTACCGTTACAAAACACTTTATCGAAAGTTTCCAGTTCTGATTTATCTGCATCGGGAGCAGCTGTCAATAAATAGAATCCAGGCATAATATACAAGACGAGCAGTGGGGGACCACAAGAGGACTTTTACATCGTCGAAAAACACTTGGCAATTAATACGTGGAACAAAAGTACAAGAAAGCATAGTAAGTTATTTAATTCACCGAATTCTTACAGGAATATCTAGCCTACCAAAATAAAATAAATAAAAAGACGTGTGGCACTCGGGGACTGCCGCGGTAAAGCTATTGCATAGTTATTTTTTGTATCACTAGATGGCGTTAGTGGGGAGCGTGAGGTTTTTTGCGTGAGGTTTTTTCGTTACGGAATTTCTGGATTCGGTCCCCGCGCTCAAGGCCCGCGATAGAAGCTATGCAATAGCTTAATAAATAAATATACCGTACCTATAAATGTACCTGTTTCTGCGTAGACTATCTCTGTACCACTATAAAATTAATTTAGTGATGAAAGTGTACACAAAGAGTTACTTTTGTACTTACATTATTAATAACACGTTTCCTACAGAAAAATTAGCACAATAGTTAATTGGGTATGTTAAATGAATAGTTTCATACCGCAACCAACAGCTTCCACGTAGCCTACGGCTTTGGGAGATACTCCAGCTTCTTCGTAGAACTCATTGAGGAACTTGGCTGAGTCTGATGGATCTCTGGTGAAGCCGTATCTTGGACCGTTCTCACCTTCCAATAAGTTTCTAAATTCAGTTTTCACGTGCATCAATTCAGCATATACTCTGTAATTATAAGTATGTATATGGTTATTCTATCCTAGCGTATCTTGACATTTTCAGCCGTCTTTTTTCCGTATAGCCGAATGGCAAAAACGGAGGCCAGATTGACTCAATGAAATTCACGTCATATTTAAAATTAATTTTCTATGTTTGATTACCTGAGGGCGTCACGGGGTTTTTGAAGAAACAATACGTTGACGGCTTCTGATCTATTACACCCGGCGGCATTCTCATTGAAAGATTTCGTTTTTCCATCCTGACTTAGCGATATTACTCTAGAAATGAAGAATGAAAGGTAAAGCTTCACACGCACGGTCATTTTAACGCGAATAAACGTATTTCCAAGTATATTTTCATACTGTAACGCTGACGTTCGATGTAGTATTAAGGTATGAGTTGGATCAGCGACTGCAGCAGTCGACTGCAACTGCAGACACAGCTTCACTACTAGTTTCTATGAAATTTCGAACGCGCGGTGACACTTCTGCTGCGGTCGCGGAGTGCTGTCCTGCAGTCGTGACGTAGAGCAACAGCAGATAAGAGAAAAATATTTTGAAAAACGAACTAAAATAATAGTGTAGGAGCTAATGTTATTTTTTTAATACAATTTAGGTTGCTTAGTAATGATTAATCATTTCACTCAATAGAAAATCATTATGTTAAGATTGACGAATGTGGCATAGATCAAAGTGTCGTGGTTTTTATCTCTGCTATGTAGTATAATGAAAACTTGAAAAGCATAATATAACTTCACTTTTTTGACAGCCACTACCATTTTTTTAAAAGACCATTTTTACTGTATACCCCAAAAAATATAAAATCAGTTCAATGAAATATTGAGGTTTAAATATAAATTTAGTTCCAACGACGTGACAGACATAAAATAAAAACAAAAACAAATTTAGTTTTTGGAATAAGTAGAATTTGATGAATTACACTTCGATCAACAATACACAACTAGATAACGAGTCACGTTCAAAATCAAAGCTAAATGCTGTCCGCGTGGATGTGGAGACAGCTTTATTTGTTTACTACCGAACTGAGACAATAGTTTGAAAATATTTCTAATTTCAACCTATGAGAGACCTATCCGCTATCGTCACTAACAGTATTGTTGATCGAAGTGAATACACGTTGGAATAAATACATAATGCATTACAAAACCGAAATCTTTAAACGAAAGTATCTTAATAACTATAATTCATTTAATCAAAGCCATGTTATTTTTGTCACCGACGTTGTTTTGTTCCTTCAAATTGTGTTGAAAACGTTCGATTATTTATTATCATATTTGTATCTGCAACGGTAGGCAGCAAATGTGGCGATCGGCTCTCCGACCATAAATTGTATTATGTCAAAATTTGAAAAATGAATTTGGGTTACCATTTTTCAAAATAATTACTCCTCAATTTATTTATTAAAAAGAGTAATTTTTTGTATTGAGATCATAATTAGTCGTTTGATTTCAAATAATATGTAAAAACAATTGGATATAGATCAGATCGGAATAATAGTTTCGAATTCATGAAAATTTAAAACATTCGAATTCCAGTGGTCTTTTTTGAGGCTTTTTACGATATCAATCGATTTACATAGGTATTCTTATTTTTAATCAACTTCATTCAGGTTCTTAGTTAGTTGTAAATTCTTCCGGTATGTGCGAGTTGACCATTACATTACGTTTAAATAGTTTTATTGAATCTCTTATTGATTGTAATTCCCCGCATTTTGGGGTAATTTTCACACATTGGCAATGTTGATTATATGGTGTGCAGTCGGCAGTGAATTAGCAACTGCAGACTGCACTGCGGACGACTGCAACGCCCTGCTGTCTGCAGTCTGCAGTCGACTGCTGCAGTCGCTGATCCAACTCACACCTTTAGCGTTTATAGCTTCGTAGATAGAGTTAATGTATGAGTGCGATGATTTGGGCCGAAAAACAGCGTTACCTGGAAAAGTTACGGGATTTTTTAAATTGGCAAAATTATTTTGTTGTCTTCTTTCCCAATTTCATTATTGACCTCGATTATCTTTGCCGTCTGCTTCGCCATCTTAGAAAAATGGAGACGATGTACATACGGCAATGAACTGGATGAGAACTAGGGATGAATATGTACCGACCTAAAAATCAATGTCTCAAATAAAACTCTAAATATGTGAGTCACCTTCCATAATGTACGGAAGAATGTGGATGCAGACATAAGTTGGCGCCGCCGACGATAGCCGCCTCGCACTCACCGCGCGCTATGGCGAGGTAGGCTTGCTCCACGGCGGCGGTGGAGCTGCAGCACGAGTTGTCGATACACATGGACGGCCCCTTCGTGTTCAACCAGTACGAAATACGGTTGGCAAACATCGATTTGTTGCACCTAGAGAAATAAAAAAGACGTGTGGCACTCGGGGACAGCCGCGGTAAAGCTATTGCATAGTTATTTTTTGTATCACTAGATGGCGTTAGTGGGGAGCGTGAGGTTTTTTTGGTTTTTTCGTTACGGAATTTCTGGATTCGGTCCCCGCGCTCAAGGCCCGCGATAGAAGCTATGCAATAGCTTAATAGAAAATTAAATTGGCAGATTGTTGCCTGATAAATATGTAAATGAAGCTGTCATGTAAAATTTAAATAAAAAAGTAAATATTAGTTAGCAATGTCCCACTGCTGGGCAAAGGCCTCTCATCTCACTGAAGTTATCAGAACAGTGAGGAGGATTAGTCGTAATCACCGCGCTTGCCAAATGCGTGTCGGTGATCTCAAACTCGAGACATGTTTGAAAAGCAAGAAACATATATGTTTTCGCTCGACCCGAGAAATTAAATACTTATAAAAATATATTTTACCCGGTTATTCCCAATCCCGTACATGTCTTTACAAAATAAAAGCAACTCTTCTCAGTTTCGGAGAAGCATGCCCCGATGTATACACCAATTTTTTTCCCATGTAACTGCTCAGGATTCAGACCTGCGATGAAAGCAAAATATGAAGATGTTTTTCAATTCCTAAGTGAATAAAGATATTTCTTTGTCTGATTATCTTTGTCCTGCCTGATTGATTCACTGACTGACTAGACGAAGACACACATAAGTATTCCCTTCTACCTTCCCACACCCTTGCACAGTAACGTATCTAATCCCTAATAAAGTCACGCACTAAAAAATATTTAAAAAAAGAAATGTAATTTGCTTTATAGCCATATACTCGTATATATCACTAAATAATTATAATAACTAATTATAATTTAACATAAACCCACAAATTTATTGTTGAATAATATTATTGATAACAAAAATATGTATAGACTGAAAACTGTATAGATAGACTAATAGATTATTATATTTATACTAGCTGCGCCCCGCGGTTTCACCCGCGTTGTACCCGTTCCCGCGGGAATTTCGGGATGAAAAATAGATGTTGGCCGATTCTCAGACCTACTCAATATGCTCAGAAAATTTCATGAGAATCGGTCAAGCCGTTTCGGAGGAGTACGCGAACGAACACTGTGACACGAGAATTTTATATATAAGACTAGCTGCGCCCCGCGGTTTCACCCGCGTTGTACCCGTTCCCGCGGGAATTTCGGGATGAAAAATAGATGTTGGCCGATTCTCAGACCTACTCAATATGCTCACAAAATTTCATGAGAATCGGTCAAGCCGTTTCGGAGGAGTACGCGAACGAACACTGTGACACGAGAATTTTATATATAAGATAATATCTATGACTGAAATAAATATATATATTTCTTTAATTGGCAGACTGAAAATTGCACCAGAGCGGCTCAGCCGACACTGAGTCTACTCCTCTGCATCGTAATTTATTTTGTTCTGTTTCATTTTTGTAAACTTAAAAAATATACAGTTTACAAAAATGAAACAGAACAAAATAAATTACGATGCAGAGGAGTAGACTCAGTGTCGACTCAGTGTAGAAATAAATGGTTTAAAATGGTTGTAATAGTTTATTGTACTTACCAGCATCGTAAATTGCTTCATATGCCATTTCCAGTAATTTCTTTCCCATCATATCCATAACACATGCTAGTCGATAGTGCACTCTGAAGAACTGTGCGTCAAACCGATCCAGATCGGGCACTTGGCCCATGTGCTGAGCCACTTCAGGATGCCTGAAGGTCCATCTCTTATCTTCTGATGCTACGTCGCTGATCTGCAGACATTTTCATTTAAATGCATAAGGAAAGATTTTGGTAGATTTGATCGAAGAAACAGTCATTTGGTGCATTTCTTTGGATGATACAGGATTTATCTGCAGCTATATTCAAATGCTTATAAAAATATTGGCCATGCTTGTATTCACTTGTGACTCTTGTGAGCCACACAATATGAAGGGGTATGTTCCGAATTGTAGGAAACAAAATATAGGTTTCAGAGTTGCCCATCACAATAAAATAGATAAGAAGAGAAGAGGGCTTTTAACATTTTCAATGTTAATGAATAAATAATGGATACAGTTATTTTGCGTCCTCCGCGCCCGGTACTAGGTACCTAAAGGTGCTCGCTTTGAAAGTTAAGTAAACTAGAGATTGTGCTACACACCTTGTCGTAGAGAATGTGCTCGAGGTCCTTGACGTATCGTGCCCGCGGGTAGAGGCCCGACATGCCGGATATGACGACGCGGGCGCGCGGCTGCTGGTCGCCCGGCGGGGTGGACGCGGCGCACATCTCAGGGGTTGGGGCCATCCTGAAAACTTTACTGCTACACACCTAAGTATTGACTACAGGAGGCACAAAATAATATGTAAAAGGAACGTAAACTTGAGTTTTGAAAAGAGTAATTCAAAACGGGTGAAAAAAGTGTGGGTTTAATATTATCACTCAGTGGTCTGAACCATTGCTCTGAACACTTTTCGCCCATTAAGTAAAAACCCGGCTAAACACATGCCTGAGAATGCCTGACTATCACGCATGCCTCTCGCCTCTAGACGTAATCTACAGGCGACAGGCGTAAACGGAGTCTCGTCGAGAGTACGTGTTGATGACGATCCAATTAACACTGAAATGTACTCGAGCAACTTCTTGTGCAGTTTAAAATGCTGCTAGTAAGCGTTTATGAATAAGGCCTTTAATATCTAATTATCAACTTACTTTGTACAAATATACCTAAATATGCCCAGCGGACTATCAACTCGCTACAGAACTGATATAGGAACAAGACTCCTGAAACATCGTAATTGAAGTTATTTATATAACATCGCAAATAATTAATAATTCATTCAATGCTAGTAGCATTATGCGATTAGCATCTGGGGGCACGGCAGTGCCCCCGCCGAGTCGAGCGCGAAGCAAACACTGTCGTACCATCCTTTACTGGAACCATTTCGTCGCATTTTCAGGCTCCTATTTAAGAACCTCTGGATTAGACCAGAACGTTGAAATTTTCGTCATCCAGTAAGCTATAATCACATACTTAAAATCCAAAATTTCAAGTCTGTAGGTCATTTAGTTCCGAAGTTAAGCGAAAGCAAAGTTTCGCATTTATGATACTCAATCAATCATGATCATCAAAATAGAACTAGTAGGTACTTCCCATAAACGCAGAGAGCTGAAATTTGGTACAGAGTTGAGGTTTAATGGCCACATAAAGGGAAAACTATAAAAACTAGGATAATCGAAGATATAGAGTTCCTGGTGACCTTGATTAGAATACACAAGAGCCCAACCAAACTATTAGAGATATCGACATATTGCATATACCGCCTTTACAAAAAATATTCAACTTGGTAGATATAAGAAAATCTAATAAAATAAATCAATAAGCCCACGTTTCTACAAAAATAAGTGATATCCCATCAAAAACATTCTGTAAAAAACTAGCCAAGTCTCGATGGAGCTGCTTGTTTATCTCTAAAAGTAATGAAATCTAGACAAAGTCGTGCCAAGTCTAAGGTTCCTTGCTGCGATTTCTTTATTATTTATAGTTAATGTTGTGTGACTTGGCCGTTGACTTTTTGAGTTGACGTTGACGTTGAGGTTTTAACATAGGTTACTGAACTATTCTATTAATTGAAAGATGAAGGCAAGCAAGCTTGTTTATAAGCTTTAACTACGATCTCACAATAAAACTCTAGAAAAAATAACTAACTAATTAAATGTGACTTGACCCGAGACTTAGGAGGAACGATTAAGTAATCATTCAAGCGTTATAATTCACGTTTGCTGATAAACCTCTTATCCTATTAGATAATTTATTGGACATCAAATAAAAAGGCGTTGCAAAATCTGATTATTATTAGTAGTCAGTTATTTCTTGGCGGCAAAGTCGGAACCACATTCACACCTTCAACATGTCTTTCTTTGGAAAACAATACACTTTCGTCAGGCATGAGAACTTCGACAAGTTTCTTCTCTCTGTTGGTATGTTTTTTGTTGTTGTTGACATATCTTGAATACTTAAATTATCGATATCTTTTGTCAGCTTCCTTGTCAGTGTTATGCTACCTCGATCTTCGAACGAAGTTACTAGGTCTGTTCAAATCTGTGCCTTATTGCTATTTCGATAAATAGCGAAAATTCGCACAGGGCACCCTGTATCTTCAAAAACTATTCTATTGTCAATTAACATTAATTGGTATAGGTCATTGAGATCGGAGTGTCACGATATACGATATAACGATCTACCTATAATTTATGAATCCATTTGCATAGATTTCCAATTTTTATTTTTTTATGTACTGTATCATAAATTTCCTCCGCATATTCCATTGTCATATTGTCTCATTCTCCGTTTTGCTCAATAGGCAGACTTTTATTTGAATCTTGAGAAATATTTCTCTATCCCTAGCGTTAGGGTGCGTTATTGCTGAAGCGGAGATAAAGCTGTGCGGAGCTCAAAGGAGCAATCGCAATGCATTTTGAAAATATTTGGACAACGTCAAAACGTTGTTTGTTCGCTTCAATAGAGACTGGCTGTGTTTTGGAGGCATCCATTTTGTCTTAATTGAAAGAACATTCAAAGTCCTGGCTGGTGTTCTGACATGAACGCAGCAAATCAAAATAGAGTTAAATGTTTTACAAATACGTTAACGTTATGTCAATATTCAGGTGTCTCCGAAGAGAGGGCGAAGGCTATGGAAAACTTAACGGTTTCCCAGAGCATCGTGAAGAACGACGACGGTACCTACACCATCACTAGCACCTTCAGCGGCAAGCCTCGGTCCACCACCTTCACGTCCGGAGTCGAGTTGGAGGACGTCATCGGACAGGACAACGTTCCTGTATGTAACTATCACAAAATATCTACTAGTTCATAAGCATAATCATAATTATAGATAGTTTTAGCTTGTAGTATATGTTGTATGAACAGCTAAAGAATTGCAGATAGGACAGTGGAAAGATGAAAGTAAAACTCCATCAACAAGCTCTTAAGTTTATGTGAACTGTTTTTCTTTGTTAGCTGTAGACCTTACCAAATAAATCTATATAAGCATTGACTTTAAGTTTATACTGTCTGTGAATTTCCAACTACATTAAATGACTGCGAGATCTATTATAGGGTAGTTAAATGTTTCCAATTATCATTTGTAACCTTCTTAATTAAATTTTGTTCAATCAAACCGATTGAAGGACTTATTTATCGTCATACAAATATGTGAAGCTAAATAACCTAGATGTGTATCAAATACATAATCAATCGTAGTATTTTCTCCTTGCTTATTAATAGGAGAAATTCTAGATTCTTCTCTGTATTCAGTTAGTTATAATCGAAGCCTCTTTCTCTTATTTCAGATCAAGTCGACCTTCACAGTGGACGGTAACGTCGTCACCCAGACCATCAGCAGCAGCCGCGGTGCTGCTACCTTCACGAGGGAGTTCAACGGAGACGACCTCGTGATGGTGAGTTACACCCTTCGATTTATCCTTTTCAATTTCAAAATGTTTGTAACAAATAATACAAATTAAGTAATAGCCGTGCACACAATGTTATTTTGATCAACTTCAATCAAATTTGTGGAATAATACAATTAAAAACATTTATTTTGAATATTTATATCCAAAACTGGCCCGTCAGTCATTGATTCACTATCGCTGTGATTATTCAATTATTCTAGATCCAGGTCAAGGCCTCGAACTGGTGTAAAACGAAATACTAAGTAATAGGTAGTTTTAATTAAAATAAACTTATTCTTCGCATTTTGTTCCAGACCCTCACCGGTGACAACTTCGACGGCGTCGCCAAGAGATTCTACAAGGCTTAGGACAATATATTAGATCCAATTATTTATTTAACTAGCTATTTATACAAATTACAATTAATTTTATTAATCGTGTTTTTTTTTACTCGACTGCGGGAAGGCCAAAAGGAGATACTCAAAGGGAGATAGTAACAGATTACATTACCTTAGTCATCACAGTGAATTTTAAGTCCCTAACTATTTACAATGCGTACCAATGAAAATCTCATGACATTCCAAAATCAAGCCACTTCGAATTGTAAGGAACCCTTTTCACTGTGACGAACTATGAGGTGCTGTAGTCTGTTAAACAAATAAACATATGAAGTTGGGAGTTACTACTGGAGACAGAAATATACCTGTGTACAAATGTAAGGCATTTGTAGCTCAATTATACCAACACAGAGGGGGTCTCACTATTACCATACCAGTAATGATAATACGTTTTATACACTACATACAACACTTTTCTGCAAATCGGGCCCACTATACCCGGTAACTTAAAGAAACGGCGAAAGCTATGATTTAATGAGACTAGAGTCCTCCCAAAAAATGATTCGGTATTGAGAGGGTTTACTTCAACGCCTGAAGCAAAAGTGAAAAAGAAAAATGATCCCAAGTAAAATGTGAGGCAAAACACTTAGGGCTTATTTATTTTGCTTATTTTATTTTAGGTCCGAAAGGCCAAAACTAAATCAAACAAAGAACACTATTCAAAACCCCATTCTGTTCATTTACTCTCCACCGTTACGGGAATTTGTTATATTTAAAGTACCTAACTAAAAATTGAATTGATATTTACAGTTTTTCATTACTAATATCAACGGGACAGCTCATAGTGAGAGCCACAAGTCTGAGATGCTTTCTGATATTATTCCTGTGACAAAAAAAATCATTTAAATCGGCCATTCGTGTGATTTGAAGAGCCAAGTGACTCATTAATGATGTTAATGACCGACTGCTTAACGCGCCCTCCGAAGCACGGTAGCGTTCAGATAGAAATGCCACTATCGGCCACCATCCAAGTAGGGGTCGTGCTGTACGTTGCTTAACAATCGCAATGAATTTACATCGCTTAGTCAAACTGCGCCACGACCGCGTTAATTATTACATACTACAATGAAAAAAATCGATTAAATACAAGTGGTGTAGCTAGATATAACAGGTATATGCAACTACTAGTTGCACACTACCACAATACATTCACACTACCTTGCACTATCTTTGCATTACCAACCTACATACTGCAATTAGTAATTAAGAGATACTGTGAAATTCATTTAATTAATGAGCTTCACATCACATGCACTAGCCGTTGCCTGCGGGTAGTATAGTAATAGGCGCTTCTTATTATTATTTCAATTATTTTAACGTATCGGTGTTAAGAGATGTACCAATGTTTTTTTCTTCGGAACTACGTATAATAATCATTTACATTTACAATTATTTACCTGTAAATATTTATATCAAACAGTAAAACAAACACTTTACTTTCCTATTAGAACAAGATAACACATACAATATTTTATCAATGAAATCAGTATCAGACGAGTAGGTAGATAGATTATTTTGGACACTATAAGTAAATCCGTGATTTTTATTATTTATTGTCTTGAGTCGTGGCAAGTCGGACGCAACCAGAACAAAATGTCTTTCTTGGGCAAGGAGTACGTGTTCACTAGCCAGGAGAACTTCGATTCCTTCCTGAGGGCTCTCAGTAAGTGTATACTCGTACTCAGTACTAATTTAGTATTAAGTAGACGCTAATGTATAGGATGCAAGCTGTACTGACTTTTGAGTTTAGTGATGTAGGTACATACTCTCTATCTCCTCCATCTCTTCTTTGAAGGAACATGTAGATAGAGCTACGTACCAAAACAGATTCAGGTTGAGATTTAATTTTAACACGTTTGGCTCTAAGTATAATAGCTTTGATAGGTAAATAGATACAGAACGTAACATTTATATATCTATTCTGTTAATATACTACTTATGTTGTGTTGCCATGTCGTGAAGTGATTTCATGTAATGAAATAACACTTATCTTGAGTGTGCCACAATAAGCACTTCAACTCTAATGTACCACAGTAAAAATGTCTAAAATAAAATGTTAATTTTCGACACAAAGTATTAAAATTGCGTTATAAAATATCTAGGGAGGTATATACACTTCCAAATCAGTGGCGGTCTTATCAACACTATCGGTCCCGAATGGTTATACTTAATAATATTAACAAGGCTGCTTCACAATGTGCATTATTGCATTATTATGCAATGATATTGACAAATCCGGCGAGTATTCATTCAGCAATTCAAATGTCGTAGACACTTGACCATTTACAACTGTGGAACCTGAACAAAATGAATATTTTTCTTCGTTATCGCTAAATATCAGAAACTAAATTCAATGAATGCCGATCAAAAAAAATCTCTCAACACTCAAGCCGCTAGGCATCAGTATCAATACCTATCTAGGTAGTTATATGCATCCATAAAAATTCCATCAATGTCCTTTTATTGACAACCCATTTATTTTCTGTAGAGCTGCCCGAGGAGCAGATCGCCAAGTTCTTGGAGTTCAAGCCTCGCACCACGATCTCGAAGGAGGGCGACGAGTACGTCGTCAGCACCACCTCCTCGGACGGCACCCGGACCACCAAGTTCAAGTCTGGGGTTGAGTTCGACGACCTCATCCAGGGAGTGTTCCCGGTGAGTGAAGCTAGGCAGAGGCGATTCTATGAGAATTAAGAGACTCACAAAGAATCCTCGTCATCGTCCTTAATCGTCCTAATCGTCCTAAATCGACCTAAAAGTGTCTGTGTTTTCTGAAAGTATCCAAATTCAAATTCCATTATTAATAAAACTTGCTCCAACCAGGGTTGAGCTCACCCAAAACTGAAACCACTGTACCATTAGTACCATACTTTACTGACCGCCGACAGCCTGACCTGTTACACTGTTAGAGTATCTTTAGATATGGTGTATTGGATACGTTTGTTGCCCCAAATATCGCATTCTTTGAAATGCACTCCTAAAGGTTGACTGTTCACTTCCCTATCAATTAGATCGGTCCTTAAATCTCATCAGAAAGAAACACGTATCTTTCATCATCAATTGCACAATACAGTAAGCTCATTGGTTCTTTTATTTTACTTTTAAACAGGTAAAGAGCAAGATCACCGTGGAAGGCAACACCGTCACCCAGTCGATTAGGGAAAAAGACGCTCAAGAGGACACCGAGGTCATCTTCAAGAAGGAGTTCGATGGAGACAACCTCACCGTGGTACGTATATGTATATAGATGAATTAGAATAGAAACGACTTTTATTAATTTTCGAACATATAAGTTTTTGTATGAAAAGACTTTCTACTGGCTCGTCAGTAATATTCTATGTTAAGCTATTGCTAATTGGAATATATAGTCAGACAATATTTTAAACTATTTTTTTCCTTAATGTACTGATACCTTCAGTAAGATGAGAGGCCTTTGCCCAGCAGTGGGATATTTCAGGCTAACACGTCTTTTACTTAAAAAAAGAGTGTAATAATAACGTGAATAATAACCTAACACGAGGAGTTAATAAATAATCTCCATGACGCCGTATCTAGAAAACTGACATTGTTAATCTTTCTTTCACAGACTCTAACTTTATCGAAATGGGACGGCGTCGCCAAGAGATTCTACAAAGCTAATTAAGTTATCGACCGACAACCTAACTCCGGATTAAATGCATAAGACTCTAATTTGTTTAATTCATTTATTACATTATCGGAACATTCTATCAATCTCACAGATTAATCAGGTCTGAATATCGTTTTATTTAGTTTTGGCTTTACTTTTTTGACCCCCAAGAGACTCTTACGTACGTAGCTAAGACTAGAAATAAAATATCTATCCCAAAATTCCCACGGGAATAGATACAATACAACGAGTAATCTCGAACCAAGAGAAACAGCTAGGCCAAACATCTTGCATACGAAACAATCAATACAAGTCATTTAATTCTAATTATTGATGAATAATGATTAATGATGTCTACATCATTGATCTAAAAAGAGGATTGTCACTTATTGTCATTATCAAAATCACTACATATTAAAACAAAGTCCCCGACCGCGCCTGTCTGTCTGTCTGTACGCGATACTACTGCACGGATTTGACGCGGTTTTTTCAAATAGATAAAGTGATTCAAGAGGAAGGTTTTTAAATATAAAAATTCCTGAAATTTCCACGGGAACGGGCCCAGCGCGGGTAAAACCGCGGGTCGCTGCTAGTACTTTTATAAGTTCGATACATATGGCTATAGGTACATAATAATAATGCTGAGTAATTTTTCAAATCTTTATCCGGTATAAATAAATAAAATAATTAATAAGATAACTTGTTAGTACTTACACAGGAAATGGTTGATAATAATGTATTTAATGTAAGACTTAATGCCAGGTGATGCATAATAGGTATAAATCAGTACAAAATTCAGTCATGCATTTATATAGGTTGCTTAATTATTTCGACTACATGGTTCCACAGCTAAAGTTCTTAATACCCTAGGTATTTAGGTTTAGACCGAAAATAATAATATCCTAGATTTAAAAAATATAATTCCATTGAGTCAATCGATAAACCTCTGATAACTACACGTAACATTTTGATAATTGATCGATACACATGGGTAGGTCTTATCTTCTCTGGCGAAGGAAATAAATGGTGACAATAACCTATTAATACTTAGGTATATATTGTTGATGTCATGTTGTTAAAGGTTATAAATAAACTGTATCCAAGATCTAAAGTAAAATATTAAAATACTTAATAGTTTTTTTGTTTATTCCACATATGTGTAAATGAGATACCAAAGAAACAGAAGAACTTCGTACATACATATAATAAGAATGGAATTAAGTATATTAGGTATAAGAAAAGAGTTTGGGACTGAGATATGTACCACGACTTCTTTGTAGGTACTACAACAACTTGATATGTCAAAAATAATTTAAGAGATTATCTTCTTCTTCATCGAGTGGATGGCCAACCTGACCAATCCTAGTGTCAGAGTTATTCAGCCGCCAAAGGCCTCTGACATGGCTCGTGTAACGACTACTATCCGTAGAAAGTAACCGGGGGATATGGTTCTGTCTGACCAATAATAACCCAAGGACAAGGATTAGCACACAAAAAATTATGAGATGAGGCCGATTGGTTCAGCTTACGCTCACGCACCATTAAACGATAACACAAAATGTTAGTCTAAACAGCCGTCAGAAAATGTATCAATCACTTCAAATATAAGTAGGTAATTATAATCTGATATAGATGTCCTTTAACATAGATAGTTATAGTAGCGTTAATCTCAAATCAATATTTAATAAGTGTTTGCCCTGTTAAGTGGAGTTACTATGGAGCCTGGCAAAAAATCCCACCAGGGATGTCATTTGAAAGCTTTCAGTATAAAGCTCAGGATTATAGTAAGTATTAAGATTGAATGGGAAGCCAGCTGTCATTTTTGTGATCGCACAATAGTTTTGGTATAATTAGAAGGGAATTGAAATTGGATGACAAACTTACGTGATATTTGTATTCTATAGGAAAACTCGGGTGATTGAATAGATAAAAACTACAATCTTAATTATAATAAAATATATTATGTATTTTAGTTTAAGATATACAAGTACATTTCAAATATTTACATGATCTATAATTACAATTGAAGTCCATAATGATTATTAAGTTTATTAACTAACACGACTTTCAATGAGAAATTACATATTTTTATATAACTATCACATTTATTCATTTAGCGCTATGCGATAGCAAGTCGAAAGTCATCCCACGAGATGTGACGAAATATCTATTGATTGTTTCAAAGAGTTACATCCTTATGAAAATTCCTTCTTTATATAAGTAGGTGAACATAAAATCGTTATCATTCGTAGGTACTAGCCGTGGTACTAGATGTTTATCAGTAATACAACATGTTTTGTATTGGAAATGATATATTGCCCGTTACTTTTAAAACTAAATAAACAGATAACAATACCCCAAAATAAATACAAACATAACATTGGTAGCCTAGAAGGAAGTCAAATATAAATTATTTTATTATACTTCTCGCCCAAATCGATTACTCTACAATTAGTGTATTTCTCTCTGTCTAAATTTAAGTCGTCTCGCTCTCTTTTAAAGTAAGAAGAATTAATTTTTCTAGTCAGCGCGTTATGAACTGAGTCGTCGTCGGGCCATTTGGCTATTTCTATCTCGCTTGCACTTACGGATTTTTTTACTCATGAAGAGCGCAAAAATAAACTTAGTGAAGAGCGCAACAATAAAATCAATCTATCTCTGTTCAATTTTATAGCCATAGTCAGTTCACAAAGAATTTTAATACCCGTGCGTCTCTATGTGAGCCTTTGTAATTATACAACCTTGATTTGTTTCATAGGAACAATGCAAGCTATATCGCAAGTTTTGTACGAAGAAAGGTTCACCCACACATAAAGTCACAAGCAAAGATAAGTTGAGCTATCTACAGAGTTGCCAGACGCGGTATGACGCAATTTGCCTAATTACCGTCGTCATTATATGTTGATAAAGTTCTTATTCTGATTGCGAGAAGATAAATAAATTGCGCGAGGTCTCAGACCAAATTAATATCGAAACTGAACACTACAGACAATGCAGTGAGGCATGCAAAATTCCTTTTGCTTACTCGTCACACATTCACAATTTACCATCAAATTACACTTCAATTTGGTTAGACGCCAATGACAGTAAATGTAAATTATAATATGAAAAACCGGTGAATTTCAAGCAAATAAATGCATATGAAACCGGCATTTACAGTATATAAACAAAACGGGCTCACATGACTGTAAAAGCACTCTATCTCGATTTTATATTTGGTCTAAGGTTCACAAAGTAGTGTCGTGGTAAAGAAGTCGTGTTTCAATGGAATGCGTAGAGTAGGAGCAGGAATGTGCACACGGCGACCACGAGCCCGATGATGAGCGAGTCGCGCCGCTTGCGGGCGTTTATCCGGTAGATCAGACTGTTCAGCATTGGGAACCTAAGGATGAGACATGAGTCTTAATAACTATTAGCCTGTAATGCCCTACTGCTGGGCAAAGGCCTCTTATACCACCGAACTTTAAAAATGGTTTAAAAAATTACAACTTTAAAAAAGTATGTATTAATGTGAATCGTGGCTAGGAACAATCGATCGATTCACCTTTCATACAAAAAAAAACAAATCAAAATCAGCTTCCAGTAAGCCTACAAAAATGTTTGTATGACAGATAACATTAGCTGAGAATTTTCATTGATTTCTTAGTAGGTATTAGGTGAGGTTAAGTAGCTAAGGTTGTTTGTAGGTTTTGTTTGAGGGTTTGTTTGAGTTGGAATATGAGAAGTTTTCAACATTCAACATCTTGGTTGGTACCTATTGGTGATGTTATTGAAGGTGGTCTGCATCCTCTTGAAGGCCTGCCGCTGCGACGTGAGGTGCTCGCGCGCCTCCATCGCGATGTTGATCTGTTCGTCCACCAGGATGTGCGAGCTGGAACGTTTACATTATATTTACTATATTAGTCGGATAAAGTATAGAGAAAATAAATATACTAGCAGCGCCTTGCGTTCCGTTCCCGTGGGAATTTCGGAATGAAAAATAGCCTATATCCTTCATGTTGAATTGATTCCATTCCAAAAATAATTAACAGTTATAGTATATATTAATATTACTGTTACTGTTAGTCTGTCACTGTACTGTCATCCAATTGTTGGGGAAAAGCCTCCCATATCCTCGCCACTCTTCAAGCCAACAGTTGCCATATTAATATTATGACTTAAAATTGCGATAGTTTAATTAAAGTATAGTATGCACCTGTGTAAATGGTTAGCCTCCTTGGCGTACTGGTCGCGCCGGTTGAGTCCGGAGAGCACGCCGGGCGGCGGGCTGGAGCCGCGCAGCAGCTCCTCGCGCTCGCGCCGCGCCGACACGCGCGCCGACGTCTTGCTGAACTCTTGTTGGTAATCCTGAACATACAAAAAAGCAATTAAATTCCATACTTTGATTATGCGATTGGTTTAATGTTTAATGTAACGTAAAACGTTAGTTGAATGAAACAATAATTAACCGATTGATATAATTTTGCATATATTAAAAAATTACTCATTAGGCTTTCTCAAGGAATCATAAGTAACTCAGTGCGGCAGTTAGTGGTTTATCTGAGAAAGGGTAGAAGACATATTTACGCATTTATGTAGATAGATACTGGGAATAAGGTAAAAAGAATCGTCAAACATTATCTAGTATTATTTACTTATTTGTGTTGTTATGACTAAGTATGATAGTGTAATATTCAGTTCAACAAACCATTAATATCTCTCTGTGTCTCTGTATAGTGTGCATTGTAGCAGCTCCACTAGGTGCAACGTCAGCTAAACTGTCATTTAGCGTTGAAAGCTGAAACACAATAAAAATATTGTAATTAGTACAGTATAGATTAAATATTAATGTTAATATAATGATTCATTTTTTAACTTGGTCATTTTCTTTTAGCTACACATTACTGGATTACACATTATTGGATTCTCCTTAAATAAAATATTGATTACTAGCAGATCCTCACGGTTTTACTGCGTTGTGCCTGTTCCTGTGGGAATTTCAGGATGAATGTGGCTATCCAATGAAAATATAATAATTCAAACAGGATTGGTAGTTTCAGTGATAAGCGCATTCAAACAAACATAAATAATAAAGCTGAACAGAGAAAATATACATGTATACAATACATTAATAATCAATAACAGCCTCCGTGGTCTGTGGTTTGAGCACCCGGCTCACGATCCGGAGGTTTCGGGTTCAATTCCCGGTGGGGATACCTCACAAAAATCACTTTGTGAGACTGTCCTTAGTTTGGTTAGGGCATTGCAGGCTGAATCACCTTATTGCCCGAAAAGTAAGATGATTCCGTGGAGGGCAAATTAAGCCGTTGGTCCCTGTTACTTTCTACAGATAGTAGTCGTTACATGAGCCACGTCAGAGGCCTTTGGCGGCTCAATAACTCTGACACCAGGATTGGTCACGATGACCATCCACTCGATAAAGAAGATTAATAATCAATACAGATTGTATTTATATTTTACCTTACTGGTTTCTTAGTTTACTACTCTACTTCTTTTATTTTACCTTGTTCAACAACTGCTGTATCTCCATCGACATGGTATCAAACATGTCATCTGTATTGATGAGCGGCGAGCTCTCTGAGTCCAGCCCTGTCGTGTTTGGACTGATGCTCAGCTTACTGAACGCAACCAGCTTCATATCAATGTCATTCTCCAGATTACGAGCCTGCTTCCGTAGCTCTGAAGAAGATATTTAAGATGTTTAGTAAATGAGAGATGGCTTCCATTTACCACCCGAAATAGTGATGCAACCATATCACTAAATTCAGGAAAAGTCAATAGTAACAAATAGGGATGTCATCTAGAAGTCTATGTTAAGAAAATGTGCTTAAACATTTGGAAGATGTAAAGTTTAAGTGTACCTATTTGGTAAATGTAGTCTAAATATTGTAGTAGTTACTTGACATGGTAGTTTCAAGTCGGCAAAGATTGTTGGTTAGTAACTTATGTTTGACTTCAATGGAGAAAGATAACGACTATGTTAGAAAGTAGATAGGTATTGTATTGGGCTTTTGTCTAATACTTCATTTGAAGTCTGAATTGATCTTCAATAAAATTGTTTATGTGTGAAATATGTCCGCAATTCGCATTCTTTATGAGGTAGAGGCCGGGAAATACCAACACATTCAAACAAATAACATGAATGTAAACATTATTATTATTCATAAAATAAAATCCCAGATTCGGCATTCTGCTAAAAGAAGGGTTTTAATTAATGCAAATATAACCTGCGATGACTAGTAATGCTTAAATACATTATCTCTAGCATATTTCAAGAAGTTATAATTGCAACGTCACACTTTAAAATCATAGGTACATACCTTCCCAAGAACCAGCCATTGTTAGGCTTTTATGCTTTTACAATTTGAATAAATAAAGAAACATGTAACAAAGTGTGCCGCAATATTTGTATTATTATTTACCACATTAATTTACTAGTTAATGTGATTATATTTATGTTTTTGCTACTGATTACTGACTGATGCTGAAGAACTGTAATGGTAATGAATGAAGAAAGAACCTTGTAAAAATCACAAAAACAGACAGAATTACAAAAAATCCGACAATTTGACACTGATTTAATTTTAATTTGACACTTGACAGTTGACATATTAAAAAAATTACAATGATGGTCTCCGAAAGTAAGATTAAAAAAAATTACAAAGCTGCCAATATCATAACTTGAGCCTTTTCTAATCTGTCACTGTCACAGAAGGCACAGATTATTTAGATGATTATTTTACGTCCCTGTGCTGTGGCATACAAAATAATTTTAGATTTCGTTGGGTACCTACCTACGAAAAAAATAAGAAAAAACATCAATACGTATTACGTAAACAAAGTGTACGTGAACGGATATTGCGTAGGTAATATTAAATTGTTACTGAAAATCTATATTGAATAATAATGCTATTTACTTTTTTAATTGCTCTCATTTAAAAAAATACCCATTGCAGTGCCAGCCACCACTTACCACTTGCCATTGCCAACTTTATCTTATTCTTTACACAATTATTTTTATTACAAAAGTTTCTTTATATTTAACTTTTTAATATTTAGATCTATTAGAGCAAAAATCTTGTAATAACTATTTTATTTATTTAAAATAGGTAGTATCTACGAATATTCCTTCATAGATGCTATATCTATACTAATATTATAAAGCTGAAGAGTTTGTTTTGTTTGTTTGTTTGTTTGTTTGTTTGTTTGTTTAAACGCGCTAATCTCAGAAACTACTGAACCGATTTGAATAATTCTTTCACTGTTAGATAGTCTATTTATCGAGGAAGGCTATAGGCTACATTTTATCCCGAAATTCCCACGGGAACGGGCACAACGCGGGTAAAACCGCGGGGCGCTGCTAGTCATTAATATAAAATTAAATGATGTAGAAACTATTGTCGCAATCAATTCAATCTTTCACTCAGATCACCTATTTCTTTTTTGAAGTAGGGTAAATAGTTTTGAAGTAGTGAAGTGAATTTTCTATGATGAGATGAGTATCGCGTATCTCCATACCTATTGTACAATGTTTGTTATGTTTTTATCCTTTTCTATCATATGCATTGAGACGTAAGAGTAAAAGAAACAATACGTACTAGACAGACATAGCTGTACTGTGGCTGTGACACGATGAATTAAAAAAAAAAATAGTTTCATTATAGAGTATGGGAAGGTACATACATTGATTGAAGCAAGTAACGTTTATGAAATATACTTTTTAAAAGATATTCAAATATTCAGTTTAGTACATTCAATTGATATCGTGCAAAACGCGATTATTTTTTGTAATTTGCTTCTTGCCTTGACGTGGTGCGTGCCCTTTTACACAATCGGTTCGACAAAATACACCTTTATAACTCCGTTTGTACAAAATTCATCCTTAATTCTCAGTAACAGGACTCTTTGAGTTGGCAAGAACTGTTTTGTTGGCAGCTGGGTATCGAACACTTTCAACAGTTATCGTCTCTTTTACTCTCGTATAATTTTATGTTCTCTTTCCTTTTCGCACAGTGCAGCCCCACCCCACCCATCGCTGTGTAGTGAGCGCAGGCAGAGCAGTTGTCTTTCTTTGGAATTTGGTTTCGCAAGGTGTTTCGTGATTAAATTTGTATCGTAACAATTTGTGAAGAAAATCCTTCAACATGGTCGAAGAAGAAAAAACTTAATGAATCAAAAAAATAGTGCCTCGACATTGTTTTGATATACAAATGCTGTTGACATTTACCAACGAGAACGCGAACAGTTCGATATCGCAGTACAAAATGGCTGGAACTAGCGCTAATACGAACAAGATGCGGAATTTGAACATTGATAAAGTCTGTAGAGCTTGTTTGGAGATAAAAAGAGATATGAGGCCTTTGTTCGAGCAGCTTACAGCAACTATGTTGATGGGCATTTCGAAAGTGCAGGTGAGTGACGAATTAATGAGATATTTTTGGAATGTATTCTCGTCTCTATCGCACCCGAAGGGAATCCGTATAGCGCGGTACAACAGCTACATCAGCCGTCCTTCACACCCTGTCATCTTTGTTTAGAAGTCATTCAATATTGAATTTGGAGGTTTCCCAGGTAGCGTAGGATCTTCATATTTAGTTGATAAATTTGTTTCTGTCTCTTTCTGGCGTGCGTAGATGTATCTGATACGATTGAGATAAAAAATGCGTGCTTGCATTGCATTTCCTACCTGCTGACTCTACGTGTACTCTACGTAATCAGTAATCACTATAGTATTTTTAATATCGATGATGAAAATAAATTACTTTGGGTACATATAATATTACATTATTTTTATGCCATCATAATTTTTTAGTTACAATAATCAGCAAAATTATATTAAACTTTATCGGAATTTTCCATTCAAATCAGGCGAAATCGATTCACAATTCACGATTCACGAATTCAAAATAAATCTGGTTGAATTAATAAAAAAAAATATCATTTGCATGATCGCACATCCCTATTGTTATTATATTAAACATGAAGTCGGATTTTTGTTAAACATGCTGGAGGCCTCCAGGCTGTTTAATTTTTTTTTACACCAGGGTTCAGTGCTGGCCAATAACCTGTACGAAACCTAGTTAACTATTAACTACCTAGGTACCTACTATTACGTCATTCACTACACCACAAAATATAGAACACCAAACCTAATTATTTTAAGTATTAGGTAGGTACTAGCTGTTCCGTGCGGTGGTTCCACCCGCGATACAATAGATGGCGCTAGGGCGAATATTTTCTAGATCGCGCTTACGTTATTTCCCAGATTTTGGGTGCCTGTCCATTGATGCGAAGCGAGCTGGCGGAGCGGAGAAACGGACAAATATAAATCAATAGGATTGCATAAAATCTCCGGTCAGATATTTTATGCAATCCTATTGGTTAATATTTGCCCGCAGGCACCCTTAGTGGGGTTGCGACCATACATTTTGTTTATAAGAAAAATCATCCTCTGTATTTAGCTTAGACTACCTACTAAGATAGGTCGCTGATAAAGCCTTCCTTCCCAGGTGGCAGTGGGCGACGGCCTCCCGTCCCAGCTGTGTCTCCAGTGCGTGCATCAGATCTCACGCTGCCACGCCTTCAAGGACCTGGTAGAGCGCAACGACGCCTTGCTCAGGGAACACGTCGCGTATCTCAACCAGGAGGCACTTAAGGTAAGCACTCTTCGAAGTATTTGACATTGGAACGACTAATATATTCTTTCGATAGCACTCGCAAAACTCCTAGCATACCTTCCTCTAACATTGTAGGTAGGTACATATATTACATTTTTTCTTACTTGAGGTAAAACTCAAACTATCACGAGAGATCAATATGAAAGGAAGGTAGGTCTTTGCTCTGCATTGTGAAAGAAACTAATTCATGACTTTTAATAATAATAATAGGTAACTACTGAATAAGTATAGTTTAATAAATAATAGATAGCGCGATGGCGAACTGTAAACAGGCAAGACTGAAGTCCCCGAATCTATTCCCGGGTTGAGCAAGTTATAATAAAATAATAATATATGTGAATCTTTATCACGCAGTAAAAAAGCACGGTACAGTTCTGAATGATCATTGTACTGTACAGATACATCTAGTGAGCGAGTTAGTCCTGTGGTGGCAGTAAAGTGTACTTAAATGTTCTGATCAAAAGTTTTGCATTGCAGAAAGAAAAGCTTCTGGACATGGAATTCATTCAAGTTCCGACTATCACCAATCCCAACCAGATCTTGGAAGGATTCTTCGGGCCCCCTCCTCTAGAGGTTGAGCCTGTGGCGAAGGTCGAAGAGGCAGTTGAAAACTGCGAACAGAAGGTTCGTGTACATTTGGGAGTGAATTTCAGAAATAGAACCCTAGAATCTTTTTCAGAGCTTTTGTACGTCGAACTGCTTACCAGAAGCATAGTGGCTCTTATGCAAATCTATACTAATATTATAAAGCTGAAGAGTTTGTTTTGTTTGTTTGTTTGTTTGTTTGTTTGTTTGTTTGTTTGTTTGTTTGTTTAAACGCGCTAATCTCAGAAACTACTGAACCGATTTGAATAATTCTTTCACTGTTAGATAGTCTATTTATCGAGGAAGGCTATAGGCTACATTTTATCCCGAAATTCCCACGGGAACGGGCACAACGCGGGTAAAACCGCGGGGCGCTGCTAGTAAGTAATATTTGGTTAAATTGACTCCCTTTAGTTTTTTTCAATAACAACTACAACATTAGAGATTGTGTCAATAGTTGACGGAGAGGACTATTCGTTTTCCTTGAAAAGTAGCTTTCTTCGTCAGTAATTTCCTTTCGTTATCTTTTTAACTACATAATTATATAAAGGGTCTGGCTTCTCCTGCATGCTGTAGTAATTAACCTTATTGAAGTAGAAATATGGTAGGTATTCAATCGAAATGGAAACTATATTAATCTATGTATTAATTTCCAACAGGTACAGGTAGTAGTACCTGAAGTGGAAGCTCCGAAACCGGCTAACAAGGACGAGGGTCTGAACTCTGACGAAGAGAACTACCTTCAAATGGTGGTGTTCCAAGCAACGTCGTCCGTGTCTCCGGGGAGACATGTGTGCAACCTCTGCCACAAGGAGTTCAAACACGCGAGGTGGCTCAAACAGCATATGAGGTCACATACTAACTGGATCAAAGCGAATTGTAAAAAGCCGCCGATGTGCCCTATCTGTGAACGGACTTTTAAGGTTGGTGTCGAAGAAGAAATTATTTTCATTTCATTCATATGGTGCACTCGTGACGTAGTTTAACTGAGCGCTTTCATATTGAGCTCGTAGTATAGTTTGACTGGATTGATACCGAATACTAGGATACTGGGACCGAAAATGTAACGTGCCCTCCGAAGCACGGTGGCGCTCAGATAGAAATGCTGCTATTAATCTAGTCAAGACCGCTTTATGAAACTACACCACGAGTACTACAAAGAGTTCCGAAATTATAGCGAAAATCTTACTTATCTACTTCAATTCCAGGGTCCAGGAATGCTCAAAATGCACATGCGGACCCATGAGCAGAGGCCTCCCAAACAGCCCACATGTTCCGTCTGTCAACGGACCTTCCCCACGAAGACGCTCCTCTACCGCCACAGACAAACACACTTCGAACAGAAGACGCACCAGTGCACAGTATGTGAGAAGAGGTTCTTTAGCGGCTACGCTTTAAGGTCGCATATGGCTCGGCACAGAGGCGAGAGGCCGTACATCTGCTCAAATTGCAACAAGAGCTTCTATAATCCTACTGATTTGAAGGTAAGTTTAAGCTATTGTCACCTATGGTTTTCTTGGGTTTACCATAATAGGTTACACAAAAAATCCCGTTGTAAGATTATTTCCTTTTCGTCGGGTGTTACTGTGCTACACTGAATGTTACCATCAAATAAATAAGTAAGAAAATAATCGTTATCAGCAAATACTTTACTAAATATTATAAGATTAAAAAATAGATTCCTGTTATTCATAAAGAGAACTCGTCGATAAAGTTCCGCACTTGAGTTTTTCAAACTTCTCATCTTCCTCCCTCTTCAACTTGAACGCCTCCTGGAATCCCTTTTTGCTCTTCTTGGACATGTACTCAGGGAACGTTATGTGAAAACGTATCACTAGGTTTCCTCTGGCTTTCTTTGGACACGCTGGTACTGGCAAGCCTTCTCCTTCTATGATTTTCTCGTACGATGGCGTTATGACGTCGCTGATTTTGACTCTAAGCACGCGATTGTCTAATGTGGTCAAAGTAACGCTGACTCCACAGAGAGCTTCTTCTAGAGTAACTGTATGTTGATAGAGCAAGTCGCTGAAATCGAGTCGCTTGTACAATTCATGTGGTCTGTCTTCAGTTACAAATATGACGTCAGCTGGTATCCTAGTCGGTCCCTGATCGCCCTCCTCTTTGAAAATGATCTCTGTGCCTGGATATATTCCCGGTTTGATGGGAATAGACAGTACTTTGTCTTTCAACTTCAACTCTGAACATGTCTCATCAGCGAAAATCAAGCGCTGAATCTTCATCTTCTTCAATGCTCCTTTGTATATCTCTTGCAGTGTTAGAGCTAGTGGTCTTACTATTGTGGCGTCTTTTTCCTTGTATCCTTTGCCTAGAGGCGAGTCGAACATCGGAGGTGGGTCTTCATAGTAGTCTAGTAAGTCTGCGTAAGGGTTGCTAGTGCCGAAGAACTCTTGGAACGTTCTCAATGGTTCCCCATGGTAGGAGTAAGGCTGGATGTAGCTGTGCGGTCCAGGCACGCCTCGCTTCAAACCTTCTTCTCCGAATTGATCGTATATTGCCCTTCGTTGATGATCAACGAGTACTTCGTAAGCTTCGCCTATAAGAGCGAAGATTCGCTTTATGTTTTGATCGTTGTCATGTTTCTCAGGATTGTATTTGAGAGCTAACCGCCGGTAAGCCTTCTTTATCTCCAGCTGGTTGCAGTCTCTCTTCGCACCGAGTATGCTGTAGTAATCAAAGCCCATGTTGATTGTGTTTTTGTATAAAAAAACAATATTAATTGATTGAGATTATTTGTTGATTTTTTCATTTAGAATTTGTTTGACATTTCATCTTGACATTGGTCACGAAAAAGTTTTAAAACTTCGTCGTTTTTAATGAAACCTTTCTTTACTGACCTCTTTTGTTGTTACCAAAAAGTTTTCAATTTCCGTCATTTCTATTAAACCTTTTTGCTGAAGTAGCAAAGAGGTTTTAAGGTAGAAAGCTACCAAAAAGTTTTAAAGCTCCTTATTCATTTCAAACCTTCTTTGTCATACAAAAAAGTTTTCAACCAAACGTATTATTCAACAAGGTTCATTTCCGACTGCACACGGGCGAGAAACCTTTGAAATGCAGCGAATGCAACAAGACGTTCCGGCGTCACTCTACTCTCTGCCAACATATGAAGAAACACCGCGGTATACGGAACCATGTGTGCAGCGTCTGTGGCAAAGGATTCTACGAGGTCTCCAAACTGAATGCTCATATGAGAGTACATACAGGTGAGTCAATAAACATTGCAAAGAGTAGGTACTATGTATAAAAGTAGATCTGTATGTCTATTCGGTGTCATGCTCAATTCATGTCCAATTCCAAATTGTGTTGTCGTAATCGGGTGTTAAGAGTGAAACCTTAGAATTGAACTTTATCTTCCGATTTAAAATACAATTTCACTTATAGCTTAGAACCAGGCCACCGGGCTTTTGATTAGATATTTGATCTATGTGTAAGCAATCATGAAACCCTTTATTTGCTTGCCGCCAGGCGAACGTCCATACGAGTGTCAGTTTTGCTCGCGCAAGTTCGCCCAACAGTCGGCGCTGATCTACCACCGGCGTACGCACACCGGCGAGAAGCCTTACTCGTGCAAAGTGTGTCCCGCCAAGTTCACCACGTCCTCCGCCAGGAATAACCATATGGTCACGCATACTGGGAACAAAAAGTAAGGATAAGTTACTAAAGTATTTTCATTTATTTAACTGTTGGATAAGAGTAAAACTCATTGCAATTAGATTGGTTTCATATCGATACCTCTTTTAATAATTTCCTACATACTGATACATTTACTACCAGAAGTCATTTTATAATTTAGATATGTTTATTGTCGGTTGGCAGGTTCGTGTGCTCCGTGTGCTACAAGGGCTGCAACTCGCGCACGGAGCTGCGCGTGCACGCGTCCAAGCACACGGGCGAGAAGCTGTTCGAGTGCGACGTGTGCGGGCAGCGGTTCAGCTCCGCCTCCTACTTCGCCGTGCACCGCCGCTACCACGCGGGCGAGCGCCGCTACCACTGCAGCGTCTGCGGCAAGAGTACGCCCCTTTGTACTTTTATATTAGAGGGAGGGAGAGGGGGAGGGAAAGAGAGAGAGACGTGGTACGACCTTAGGGGCCAAACCTGAATAAAAATGTTTGAGACTCATTTGTGTTTTATATTTTTGCTTCATGTAGAAATAGGGAGAAAGAGCGACAAAGAAAGCGAGTGGGGGGAATACGAGGGAGAGAGAGAAAATGTATTCTCTCTATTTTTATTTGCTGGTCTCTCCACAGGGTGGATTCTTTTCGGTCAATATGGACAAGTCTCAGAGGTCAGAATGGTTCTAAAGAGTTCTCGTCGCATGGTCATTGCACAGGATCAGTAATCTATTATCTATGTAAGATATTTTTTGGCTCGTCTACTTTAATCACTATTATTACTCAGGTTACATGGAATCTTCTTCATACAAGAAACATATGAAGACACACGAGCCCAAGTCAGAAGACGGAGAACAAAGTACGGAAGATAATGACGCCAAGAGCGAAGGTCACGAGACGCAAGGGGACGAGCAAGATGCGCAGGCGCAGGGTGAGTTCACTGCAAGCGTAGCCATAGATAATGGCCACATATATATGGCATAGGTCATTAAAAGCAATTTCTGATTCTACAGTAATTATTAATTCGGGCCATTTAAAATCTTTGAAAGGTCATTCATAAATATTGCAGTCATTCATGGAAATATTCATAGATGTTGCAAATCATTAATTAATAGGTATAATATTAATAACCCAATTTAAATTTTAAGTCAACAAAAAACCAGGAAGCTTAACAATAGACCTATAAAAAGAACAATAAAATATGAATTACATAAAAAATAAAAAGATTGGGTAAAGGCGTCTCATCTCACTGAAGATATCAGTACAGTGAAGAGGATTGGGCGTAATCGCCACGCTTTCTAAATGCGGGTTGGTGATATAACATACAATAAAATATGAATACAATTCCAGAAATCCCCGTCCAAGCTCAGAACCCGACACATCAAGTGACCCAAGAGCAGCCCGCGCCCACGCCGCCGCCCGAGAACCAGAAGCGATACAAGTGTGGCATCTGCGTCAAGACATACATGTACCTGCACAGCCTGAAGAAACACATGCTCATGCATATAGTATGTACCTACTCGTTCACAACTTGGTTTTAAAGGCATAAGGTGATCACTGATCAGTGATCAGTATAGGTAGATGAAAATAATACAAACCGAAGAAGTGGAATGTAAAGTGCTTCTTTAGCTTAGAATTTGAGTCAGTGCTTGAAAGTTAACCAATTTAATGATAAAAGAATGGTTTAATTTTCATTTTTAGGTTCATAGTTTTGGAATTCGGAATGTCTTATTATGAAAATGTTTTTAAATCACTTATTACACATTAACAGCAAGCTGCAATCTGTAACATTTTAGGAGAAAATAATACTAAGGTAATTCACAATGTACTGCCTACAGCCACAACAGCAGCAACAACAGCAGCAACAGCAACAACAACAGCAGCAGCAGCAACAACAACAACAACAACAGCAGCAGCAGCAGCAGCAGCAGCAACAGCAACAACAACAGCAACAACAAGTCCAACAACAAGTGCAGCAACAGCAACAAGTACAATCCCCGGTCCAAACACAAGTGCAAGTGACTCATCAACACATCCAACAGCAACAACTGCAGCAGCTGCAACAACATCAACTGCAACAACAAGTGCTGCAGGTCGGAGGGGTGCAGCAACTGACTGTGCCTATACAGCAGCTGTCGCAGGGAATTACTGTTAATGGAGTGCAGGTAATTTACACAGTGTATTTTCTCTACCAATATTTTAATTACTAAGCAGATTTTAAGGATGAAACGTATTATTTTCTTCTTTGGAAAACCTGGGAGGTTCAAATTACTAAAAAATCTACTAACTTCAAATGGTATATAGTTAGGCGAGTATGCCAGCCGAGGTCAAGCAAAGTTATTGGAGTTCAGGACTTCAGTTGAAGATTTTATGAGACTTGATATGTTTTCCCCCCACGATAACTTATATGAAATTAATTTATGAACCCGAATTGAATAAAGATTTCCGCCATATCAATCTAAAAGTATGTATTTTTTAAGATAGAGATCGTAAGTGATGTTTTAGGCAGACCTTTGTCCAGTAATGGGACGGTAGGAGTTTTGAATTTTTAAGTCTAATATTTGAGGTCATAACCTCTTCCACGATATGTAAATAACCATAGACATAGAAACCTCTTCTCTGATTCTAGTTCTATATAAATAACCCAATACGATTGTCGACAGCCCGGCCAGCACACGTACCCGGTGATATCGTCGGTGCAGTCCCTCCAGCTGCAACAAACACAACAGGTTAACACGGTACTTGTCTATTGATGTCGTTACAATGAGTCGAAGAAAATGCTGAGCTCTTTAGTACTTTGTCACATTATCACGTTTGATTTTTTATTGATATGGTAGTAGGTATTGTATAAGTTTGAATATGAAAAGGTTCTAAGTATGCTCAACATTTTATTATGTAGTTACTTAGACAGTTGTGCACTTTAGAATGTACATAGATTGAAATTTTAGCTTAAGATTACTTACATCAACATGTATGTTTTTTTTAATTTTAAGAGTAACTACCTAATTCAAAATAGTATTAACCATTCACTTGCTTCGTTGTCAATTCAATATTTCATACTTACATACATGCAGTACAGAAAGTGATTGGTTTCGTTTGTTCCTCAGCAACCGCAGCAGCTGCACGTCCAGACCATTCAGTTGCACCCGCAGCAGCAGCACCAACCCATACAGATACATGTAAGTACCAAATTATGTTGCTTGATTACACACATGTTGGATACATGCCCAAATACCTAAACCCCCCTTAAAGAAGGGCACCTGTGCATGGAGTTTTGGGGGTGATCTTAAGATATGTGTACACTAGTTAGTAGTATGATAACGAATTCGACCCTTTTCCAGGCGGTCGGAGTGCAACAAGTCCAACAACAACAGCTGCACGTTGCTACATCCAGTTGTCAAACCATGCTGCCTAACATTTTGCAGGTAATACATTAATTTTGATTAAGGTTTAATTTGAATGTTGTCCTAAGTACCTAGTAGAAGAGCTAGGTTGTATTGGCTGTCCCCTCATATAAGTAATAGTGTTTTAGTTTGATTGTCGTTCCCAGCTGCAGCCCGCCACCGTGGTGTCGGGGCTGAGCCAGCAGGAGCTGGGCGGCGTCGCGCACCGCATCATCCTGCAGCCCCAGGGCTCCGCGCCGCACCCCGCCGTCTACACCATACACCACTGAAACATTCACATTACAGGACAAAGGCTTTGAGAATGACTGGATCAGTTGGAGTTACAGGCCCTTATGCGGACCAGAAACAACCCAACTCACCGTCAATTTTGCATTGGACCTGAAACGGCGTCCAGTAAAGTTGATGGTGTAAGTAGACTTGTCATGCGCACCCATACACTGTCAAGTTCACTGGACGCTGCATCAAGTCCGATGAAAACTAGACAGTTAACTTGATTGTGTATGACCCGCATTAGACATCTAAGTGAATCACTTACGCAATAGGGAGGGACGTCTAAGTTCTAGATCAGAGCTAAAGCTTAATCCGAATCTTGCACAAAACCGCTTTTATCAGAAAAATAAGGGCAGAATGTAATTAAAATAAGGTTGAATATGTTAAGCTTGACTACATCGAAGATATTTAGTTTATTAGTATTGGTCAATTAGAGTTCCGCTTTCAAAGGAACCGCACTTTTTGGTGTGTAACCTTATCTAGTATTCTTCTTTGTATACGCCTAAGTAGCCACAGGAGACATTTATATGTTGAATGTTGGTATAAACCAGTTATAAATATTGTACTAAACGACATTTAATTAATAGGACACAGGTGATAGCGTGAATTTATCAACCATTTTAATTGGAGGTTAACTTCGATATACGTACTAATGTTATTATTAGACAAGTACAATTGTGATTTTAGGATTAGAGTATTGATAAATATTTCTTTTATGTTGTACATTTGTTTGGTGTTTTTGATTTTATATTAATGTTAGTATGATTATCGCGATGTCATATATTATATACTAATTTTCAATGAGGCAAGGCAAGGACTACCTTTTATTGCTCAATTAACTGTGCAAGGGTTGTAAAATAACGACATAATCATAGTAACATATGAATTATTTTTTGTTTGTACCTGATAATTTCAATTCGCATAATTATAGTAATAGTTTGTACATTGTATACGCTAGGTAGACATACAATAAATATATTGGAATTTATTACTCTACGTCTTATTATTAAAATTAAAACACAATTCCTGTTTAAAAAATATTATATTTAAATTAAACATACTTAAATTAAGACCACAATAATTACGACAGATGCTTACATTCATTTCACTTCATAAATTGATAATTTCGTTTTAAACGAATGGAAATAATTCGAACTATAATCAAGAGAAGTTATAATTATATTAAACCTGGCCAACATAAAACAAGGCATTATTAAAATGAATTTTCAAGAATGGTTTACTTATTAAAGAAACTTTTAGCTATTCATGTAAAGAAAGCGGTGGTGGTATCTACCAAACATAGGTTTCGGTAAATATTAGTCTATTGGTTGAAATAAAATGAGAGAACATAAGTTACAATTCTAATAAATTTTAATATATGGTAATATCCCTGCGCAATGCGCAAATATTTCTAAGCATATGACTTCGGACTCTTAAAGTATCTGTCCGTATATCCGTTTATACGAATTTTGGCACGCACAATTATTTACAAAACGAATAAGACTCAAATCGTGGGGAATACAAAAGTATAAAAATATCGCTAAGACATCATGCCATCCTAATTATAATACAATGCCTAATGATACGCCTTCAAAGGCTAGAAGAAACACTACAATTAGACAGGATATTCCATTAATTTCGTATTAAGCAGAGTTAATTTACTCTAGAAAGATGAATAACACTTTCTTCGAATTCTGTTGACAATGTAATAAGCGAGAAATACAATATCAACTTGGATAACATCTGTTTGGTAGGGATGTGTTGCCGACTTATGAAAGTAAACTAAGGGAGTGTTTTAAGATATCTTCGTGAAACTAATGGAACTCCTAACATTATAAATTACAAACAATATTCGACTAACTCGCCTCATTATTTACACTACTCAATATAAAGGCCACACATTGCTCGATATCGCATACTTTTTACTCGTCAGAGGCTTATCTTCAAGTCTTTATATTCGGAAACATAGGTACTACTATTAAATAGTTAAGTTTACTTGGTCTCTTTCAACGGAATCAATAAACTGATAATCACTTTTGAGCTTTACAATTGAATCGTTTTAAAGTTGTCCGATAGTACAAGTCGCTCATCGCCTAAATTCATACTATGAAACTTTGGATTTACTAAGTCAAACATCTATTATGTACTCAGTGGTAGTTTGTAACTGTTGAGGCGTTTTATTGAGCATCCACACAGAGTAGATACATACCCAAATATAGTATTAAGATTAAAATATAGTAGTAGTAGCAGTAGTAGAAGTAGTAACAGAAGTCAAACCTATAATATTTTAAGGGGACATATTTCCTCATTTACTTAAACACTTTAACAAGTACAAGTTTTCCCTAGTAAACCCAATGTTCCATCATAGTTACCTTCTCTAAGAAACGGTGGCCACATTCACACAACCATACTCAATACTATCCACTCTGCGTTCCTTCAGTACCGTTTTCACAACGGATGTACGCTGTGTTCTTGGTAAGTCCGGGAGGGAGTTTCACGTCGCGGAAGTAACGGTGGAGGCGCGCCTCGCGGGCCGAGATGCGCTTCACCGGGTCGTAGATCAACATCTTTTGGAGCAAGTCCATGCCAACATCGTCGAGGTTCTGTACCTGAAAAATAACATTAAAAATATCTATCTATTTCATAATAACCATTTAAAAAATAAATCGTAGTTCTATAGAATTCCGTGATACTTTAATAGAGAGGTATAATATATTAAGTCATACTGTGTATGACTGCAGTGAGTGAACAACTGCACTCAACGAATCAGATGTTGACAGTCACCCGACAAACCAGAATGAAGGCGAAGGCGAAGGCGACCGCATGAGGCTGTAGAACTAAAGTTATACCATCGTAAGCACTATGAATTACTATGCATTCTATGAGGCATGAAGTAGTGTTTGGCAATTATTATTTACTAGCTGTGGCCCCGACTTTCCCCGCGTGGAATTTTGGAATTTTTATAAAATTAAAACGCCTCAGCCAACTCATTATTACATTAGCTACTTGCCAGTAAGTCCCGTCAAAGTCGGTCCAGCCATTTCGGTGATATATAGATAGATATTGATTAAGATAACTTTTACTCACATGGTTGTGTAGGTTGAATGTGTTCCAGTTGGGGAATGTTGGTTTGTAGTCCGGCAGCGAGGACACTCCGGGCCATATCTCCTCAGTCGGGGTGCGCAGCATTCTGTTGATTATTAATTTCATATTAGTTTATAAACCATCCCTGCTTCATCTGTTTGTCTAAATAAACTGTTTTCATATTCATGTAGTTTTCACTAGATAGTTTTTGATAATTTTATTTTCCGAATTCGCTATCCTGAAACCTTCTATGTTATATTCACCTGAAGATGCGGAACAGCTGATCGATCTCGGAGTCCCCTTGGAACAATGGCTTGCGAGAAGACATCTCGGAGAATATGCATCCCACGGACCACATGTCGATGGGGCACGAGTACCTGTAACATACATTAATCATTCATTAGAATGACCTATTGGATTTCAAAATTATTTTTTATAATTTGTCTGAAGTGAATAAATAAGTAACATCTTAATTCATTCAGGCCATTAGTGCACCAATATTTCTTTTTTCCCACCTGTTCTACTGTAGGACTATTGGGACTTTTTTTCCACCCTAGTTCTACTTATAAATGTGTATGTATATTATATAAAGATAACATGTTATTTAAATGTTGAGTCTGAGTGTTTCTGTATAATATGGGAATAAGCCAAGATATCAAATCATAGAGGCAATTAAAGCCCTCAACAAGAAACAGTTAAGCAACTATAACATACCTTTGACTGCCAAGCAGAACTTCAGGGGCTCTATACCAGAGTGTGACCACCTCGTGCGTGTACACTCGGACAGGCACACCAAATGCACGACCCAGACCAAAATCAGCTACCTACAATTATGACAAATAAACCATTTGATTTTGTTAGGAATTCAAAATTGGGATAAAAAAATAATAAGTATTAACCTGAAATAGCTCACTGCAAAGTGAAAGCTCCTGATTTGAAGTTATAAGTGCAGAGATGAAAATTGGACCATAGTCTCCATGCTCATCTATTTTAGTGATCTAAACCCATGAAAAGCAAAGCCATGTTTGAAAAGTGTCCATCGTCAGTCATGTCGTATAGAGATGTGAAGGAGCTTGCACTGAACAGGAATAGATGGAGAAGTCTGCATCGGACTCACCGACAAGAGCCTAGTTCTTAAATTGAATGTATGAAAAATTTGCAGTGATGATTAATTCAAACTATTCATACAAATATAGTAGATATTGAACATACCTTTATAATACCAGTCTTGTCAATAAGCAGGTTCTGTGGCTTGAGATCTCGGTGCAGGATGCGGCGTTGGTGGCAGTAGAGGATTGCATTGTTGATCTGGTACAGATAGCTCTTCACCACAGCTGGGTCCATGAACTGGAAGGTGTTTCATATTGAGAAAGAAGTAGGTGTCAATATGTTTAGGTATTATCATGAAAAAATAGTATAAATAATAATTTAAAAAATGCAAATTTTCTTATATTACTTATAACACCTTAATAGGGTAAAATCTTTTTTAATTTTCAACTTTACAGAGGTCATATAGACTGTAAAGTTGACATACCCATATAGTCAGTTTCCCTGCAAAGTGTAACCATGTTAGAGATTATCAGATTGATTGTCTTGGTTTGTTTTTCATAGGCTTTTACTTCTTAGAATAATAGACTTATAAGTATACTAACAGTGTCCCGCGGTTTTCCCCCTGTTGTGAACATTCCCGTCGGAATTTCGGGATTTAAATAATATTTTTGTATTGTACTAGAGTACAAAAATATTATTTAAATCGGACTGGCAATCCCCCAATTAAGCTCGAACATACAAACAAACAAACTTATAAATTTTACCTCTTTATAATATTAGTAAGTATAGAAGTATAGATAATTGATCACACTTACTTTGCCAGATCCAAGTGAGTCCATATATTTTTTCAAATCCATCGACAAGAACTCAAATATAAGATATAGCCGAGACTCTTCCATCAGGACATCTTCCAATTTCACTATATTTGGATGGTTCAGCTCTTTTAACAGAGATATTTCTCTACAAATGGAAAATTAAGTAAATTAAACAATTCTAAAGATTTTGATATCATATTGTGTAAGTGAAAAAAGTGTAAGGTTAGAACCGAATGTTGATTCAAAGGTTGATTTTCCTATGAGAGTGAACAAAAGCAACAAGAAAGGGTCCTTATTCGTGTCTATTAGTGATGGCATACCTTATAGCAGTCGATGGAATCCCTTCGTCTTCAGATTCCAAGCGGATTTTCTTCATGGCAACGAACTGCCCAGTTATTTTATTTTTTCCTTTATAAACTACACCATAAGTACCTTCACCAATTTTCTCAATTTTGAGAAAATCATCCATTTTGTAGAGTGGAATTTTGATAGATTTTTTAACTCAAAACGAGGGAAGTTTTTGAGGATAACCGTCCTTTACCGTTATGCACTTTCAGACGGTTCACACATATAAATACCCCCGGTTTTGTAAATACACTGGAAGTTAGGATCTTACAATAACTAAGAAGATTTTCAAATAGATTGAGATGGGCAAGAAAAACGATTTGTTTAAACGAAACTTCTAAAACAAAATTACTTCACACAACGTATTTCAAAAGCACAATCAAGCAACGAATTTCAATTTCGAATTTGAGTGATGTTTGTTTATAATGTAGGCATTGGTTTGACAATAATTTACGCTACGCATGAAAACATTTTTTCTTTTCTTTTAACGCACAAATAATATTGGTGTAAAAGAGACAGACAATATTTATGCTTTAAATAAAAAAAAAGGATTTGGAGTTTGGAGAACTGAACCGCGAATAATGATCATAGACTAAAATTGTTTCTGGTGTAAAGCTTACATCGACCATCAGTTTTTGTTTGACGTGACTGACGTGGTGACTGACGACTTAGTAGCGCCATCTTTTATTGAGTAGCTAACTTATTAATAACGAAATATAATAGTCTTGCGCCTCATCAATAGATGGCGCTATAATGATGTTGAAACTTTCAGAATAATTATAGATGGCGCTAGGATAGCGAGTTACATAGATTTGGAGCATTATATAGTAGCTGGAGTGTTATGAAATAGAATTACAGAAATACAAAACTTAATTTTGCTTGTGCTGGGAAATAATAGGTATATCTATAATAGGTATGTAAACTAAATTTTTGTAGTTCTCGTGTATTACATTTTTATCGTCAAGGACCATTGCTAACAAGGCTAGAGACCTCAACATCAAAATGTTTTTACAACTGAGTCCCACATTTGGCGGCGCTTGATTTTGCTGGATTTGATGATGGGTAACAAGGAATTTGTCATCACATGTCTTTAATAGGTATAATTTACTATTGGCCTTCGAAGGAGCATGGCCTCCCATGGGAGGCGTTACTTTATTGATAGGTACTTCTTAATCGTTCATAACTGCTAAGACCAAATAAGATAAGATCCAACAGACAACAGACAAAATGTTACTATTATAAAATTGTAATAGTTACAAAGTTTTACTGATGTAAGTTCCTCTGTTTTCGTTGAGTTATATTAGGTATTATGTACTAATTACAACTCCATAATGTGTTTATTCAACATTTCTGCATTACTCCGTGTGCGTTCGTATAGGTAATAATTATTAATTAATATTAAAATATAAGCATAATTCATAAATAAAAACATATTTGTTTTATTTACTTAACTCATAAAAACATTTTATTACATAATATTCATGCTATGTATATGCATATTTTTTAGCTATGTTATACCTAGCACGAATATTATGAATCTAGGTAAAAGTCAAGTTACTTAAATCGTTATTTCATTTTGCATATCAATATTAAATGAACTTGGTAATAAATGAGATTAGTATTAGATTAAAAGTAGTAGGAGCATCCGTTCTAATAATAAGTATGTAGGTACTTATCTTTGTTCTGATAATCGTTTCAGAACAAAAATAACTATTAAAACTTGGTAGGTACTTATATGAATACCTACCTAGTGGTAGACATAAATTAAGTAATAAAGATGCTTTGACTGAGCCAACCTCGATCCGACCAAAAGGCAAAGTGTATGTAACCCATTGAAACGATTCATCCAGAAATAGTGGGCACTTACATACGTCAGCGCCGGGCTCTAAACCCCGTCTAGTTTCGATCGTAAACTCGAACGGGCCGTCTGTGTCAAATTTCCGATAATCTTATTTTGGCGCGCATCAAGCCCGCCGATGACGGATATATGCGCACCATCTTGCGACTCGACTTCACTTCAGGCCATTCACCTGAAAGCCGTTGATAGTTTTACGACAAACTATATTCTGCGAACGATAAAAATATTAAATCACCTTGGCCTAGGAAATATATCGGTCAAATATTTCGAGATGATAAAAGAAAGAGAATTGCGTAGGTACTTGGTGAGAGTGTGGGACCTTCAAGAGGTACCAAATTCGTAAAATATCGCCATTATGACGACTCATCGTCTTTCCAAAACTAGGTCTGCAAGTCTAAAGTCTCAATTGTCTGACCTAGGCGAAATGTTGATAGGTCTTAATATTTTTAGGTTTGTTACACCTTGTGAAAACTACCTAAATGAGGAGTATGTTAGCTATAAGACTAGGAATAAATTGGATGCCATCATGTCTTGTCCGTCGTCAGTCGCCATATCATCACCTTTACCTACGAGATACTGTTTATTTTCGTATTTATTAATAGGTGCCAACATGAGGGTCTATTATTTATCTAACCTAACCTGACATAACGGTAGGGAGCTATAAGACACAGACAGCACGAACAGTTAACACGCAATAAAGAGACTGCACAGCAAATGTAAGAAATTCTCTAAAAAGTGTAAAGGAGACAAACAAAGTTAAAATAGTAAAAGTAATACTTTTCCGCGGCGCGTTAGTGCGGGCGACGACAGCGGGAACGACGCCCTTCCTGCGCATTTGTCTGTCGCCACTCGCTGCGCCCGCGCCGGATACTCGCAGCGATCATACCGCTATGGCGGTGACCATCAGTTTATTAAAATAACGAGATTTATTTCATACAAATAAGGTCTGTTAAGAATTAGATCTTCATTTTCAACCTGAAATCGTAGGGTAAAAGGTTAGACCATGTCGGAGGCCTTTAGGTGGTCTAAAACCTCCGGCACCAGGGTTGGACACTAACCTATTCGGATTTAATAAATAGATTTTGTTGAACAATATCAAAAAAAGATCACAATCGGTAGACTAGTTTTCATTAGAAGCTATAAATCGTAGCCTGCAGAACCCCGATACAGATATGTAGCTACATACATACCTACACAACTCAATCACCTCTCGATTAAAGTACTAAAAACTCCGACCTATACGAAGTTACTTAACAAGTACCGACAAAAGTAAGATTAAACATAAAATTGTTGCAATTGTAGGTATATCACTAAATAATAATCTTTTGTGAATTAATAAGATCAATAAAAAAGTAATACTTATCTTTAAAAATGATGAATGCAAAAAGGTATCAGCCAAGTTGGCCGTCTACTCACTGAAGGTGTCAGTACAGTGAGGTTATTTAGGCGTAATCACCACGCTTGCCTAATGCGGGTTGGTGATCTCAAACCCGAGCTTACGCCCGACCCGGGAATCGAACCCGGGACCCCGACATGGCAGACGGAAGCACATACCATTATACTGTCGAGGCGTTGAAATGGTGCCTCAAATTATTGATCTGTTTATGTTTAAGTTTATTCAGCCACGCCAAAATAGAAAAAAAAGATGAATTGAATATCTTTGTATATTTAGAAATAATTCTCATTTTAAAATGAGATATTTTATTTATGGTCACCCTATTGTCGTTTTCTAAACACAGTAGCGAGTGTTCTCTGTAGATCGTAAACTGTTCTTCTTTCTTCTAGTGAAACTGTTCTATAAATTAGAACACTTAGAGCAACATCAAACATATTGAATACACTTTATTAAGTTGATCAATTACATTGTTATTCATCTTGTAGTGGTAAGACCACCTCATACCTAGATAAGCTTATAAGAACCTATTAGTGTTTTTGATCTGACTATTTTTTCATTTAAAATTGTATTAGTGCCCGTCACTAAAGAACAAGTACTGCAACTTTCGAATTAAGTTAATACTTTGGAGCATGCACAGTTCAGTCAGAAGTCATAAAATTGTAATCATTGTATGCGTGGAGGGTGGAGGTAGATGTATGGATCAGACGCCGAGAACTGTTATATTGGTATGTTGAAATCTGAGGTTTTGATATCTAATTATTTTTTCTATAGAGACAAATATGTTTATCTATAAAATGGCCCAAGAATTCTGAATAACAAACATCTAACTACCTAATCGATAGTTAGTACTGCATACAAATACTTAGAATGTTTGTTTTATTTTTCTTCAAATCTTTTCTCCGAACTATGCGCGTGGGCAGATCGTTGAGTGAAACTCCGCCTTTCTACACCCGTCCTTTTCACTCCCGTGCTATTTTCGACGAGAGAAAGAGATGAAGCGATAGCTCATCTCACGCCTACCTCTGAAAACGATCTCGGATTTCAGGACAGAAATGTTCGGAGAATCTTTGAGATTAATAAATTGTAGATAATGATATAAATTGCAGTGAAATATTATTTTAATGTGTTCGCGGCGGCATCACTCGGCGAAGTCGTCTTTCTTTATTATAAAATTACAAAGATGATAGAGGAATTAATACAGCAAAATAAATGTAATTTTACGTTCTGGTTAACAGAATAAGTTCTTATTAAAGTCTAGACCCACATACTTATTGTACAACGCATCGTTTTTTCTTATTAATACAATCACTACAACCACTATGCTCATCCAAGGTGTCCGGCCGCCCACAATAACGCATCTAAGACGGCTGTCTAATTTAGCTGATCAAGTTCTGTAAAAAAGTCTTAAATAGATAATCTTCCATAGGTTATTGGGACCAGTCTTAATCAATTATCGATTCCCAGCATTGCCTGCGTAGGCACATAATTCAGTGTAAGTCAGTGTGTAGACTCTGAGTAGTTAGGTTCTAGTGATTCAGTGCAAGCATCGGTTTGTTTAGACTGCGGCTTGAGCAACTCGCCGCGAATGATGCCACGACGACAGATAAATATGAACAAATAAATCGACTCGACTCCAGCTACCTCTCAGTACCACAGCACATTGATGAGTAGCCACCATTGAACTGACTTGTTTGTTTGGAGTAACATAAATTAACATTAATCAATCTAAATGTGAGGTTGTGTAAGATAAAGAGGAGCTTTTCTATTAGTAGGTAGGAACGTGTATTTTGAACGTGGAAGGTTTATATTTAGCTGATAGGTAAGGAGGAACTTACAACATAAACAGGATCGTTTGTCTGGAGCTTTTTCATAATACCTACCTAATGCTGAGATTGGCACCCACCTTAAATTATCTATTTTTCATGGTTTATCATAATGATGTTGTTCTTAACAGCCTTCATCTTTCTTCGTAGTTCCTACCTACGCATCTGTTAAATAAATACGTTATTACAGAATTTATGAAACCATAAAACACAGCAACGTTTTAGGAGAGCGCGATCAAAACAAAGAAAGTCCGAAATCAAAATGTATTTCATCGTGGACATTGATCTGCCCACGGCGCGAGGCCAGGTAGCGCGAACCAACAAACAGTGCAGTACATAATTCACATTCAAAATAAATAAGGGTTATTCTTAAAGCAGGCGCGATTGGGCGGTGGGCGGAGGGGCGGCGCGCGCGCGCCGATGTCTCCCGACGACAGAAGCGCTTCTCTCGCGCCGAGTGCGCCCGCGCCGCTCTTGATTAACGTACCAGAAAACTGATTTATTGTGTCGCGTTGAAAAAATAATCGGCACCAAGTGAGGACATGTGATGGAGGGACAGGAGTGGCGGGGCGAGTGGCACCACCAGCGGCATGTGGACGGTCAGTCATTCATCTAGTTATGCTACTACTCGTAATTATACTGCCCTGATGACAGACCGCTTGGCTAGCTCCTCGGCTGCGTCTGGCCGCTCTAATCTCGCCTGTACCTTCACACTGAGGAGGCGGTCTCTAGGGAACGTCGAGGACGCCGCGCGGCCTCTCGCGACCTTCGGGCCGAGGGCCAGGTCCACCAGATCTTTAAAAGGCGTGAAGTGAAAGTGTGAATTCCTCAATGTTCTACCATGTTGGACGCAGATCTACATAATTATGAAGTAAGCTTACTGTCACTTTATTGTTACTTATCAAATTCTGAATAAGATGATGGATTAAATTCCTGTGGTGACGCTAGATTACTTAAATACTTATCTATAACCTTCTATAACTAACTGTCAAGTGACTCTATTCTAATCCAATAGGAACATACTTGTATACTTCGTTCTTCTTCTTCTACTTTTGAATGTAACCCTAGACTCGAGCTCTATATACCTACTAAGTGCTGTTGTTACTACAACTGTGATGGGCTTCTTTTGTTAAACCAATCTCATTAGGTACGTAATAATAATAGTCGAGTGATACGCCAGTAGGCGGCCGAAAGACTCCGACACCATGGTTGGCTACTCGAACTTACTTCACTTACTTCTAACAATATTCGTGTAAACTGCACATCTTGTTTTCTTTATTCTTACACTCACTGAAAATCCTAGTGAGGAGGCCAGGAGCTGGCACGGAGTCACTAATTGAAACAAATAGGTAATTAGTAGTTCTCTTGAAGATCGACACAACTATGTAACCAGTCGAGTGTTTCGGTTTTTATGTCCGACTAATTACTACAAAAAATGTTGCCCACCCCTGCGGACTCATCAATCTTTATGACGGCTTGTGCCGTCTTAAAGCTCTCGAAGTGGACTTTTGATTTTGAATATGAAATAGATTAAAGTTTATGTAATACTAAAGTTCATATTATGACAAAGCAGACACACTAGAAGTTCATTTTGCCTTAGATTTTAAGCTTACCTTTTTAAACCCTTGTCATACTTAAACTTCTATAACACCGTGGACCATTGGTTCATGATCATACGTGCTAACATGTCAATATGAATTTTAAAATTTTAGAATATGTCTAAGTATAATATAAGTGTTTAATATTATCATGGAATCCCTGTATAAATACGTAAAAAGAAATGAATTAAAATTGACTCGGTTTTACCAGCGTGGTGTCGCGATGACATATTTCCGTGAGAAAATCAACAGCGAGCCTACTTCACTTAGCGGACTTCCCGTTTGTTCAATGTTCGTAATATCCCAACGTTCGTTTCACATTCGGCAATTGAATAAAATTGGAATAAAATATAGAATACTTGTGGTGCATCCTAATATTGACATAACACTCCTTCATCAAGACTTGTACATGCTTGTTTTAAATTCTATATTATTCCGCAATAACAAAATACATATTTAAAAATATTTCAGAATGAAACATATTGTTTTCAAACTCCAGAAAACCGTTCTCAATCTCGCTAATCGAATATTAATGTGGTAACAAAGAAACAAATATTACGGAACTGCCATTCCAACATTTGTTAGGTTAAAAAAAATCACAAAAGCTAATCGCCAGTTGTCAGTCGTCAGGTTGGCGCGACGATGCGCGCGCGCAGCCTCTCGCGACGAGAGACAGATGAATGAACGTCACACGGCGACGCGCAGGAATGGGACCGCACATACCGACCACACTGAAACGGTTCAATAGCGGTTTAAATCGATGAATTTAAGACAAAAATTGAAGATTTTCAGTTGAAACTACAGGCACGGGTGCACCTGGCGTTAATTTACATTTTTACCTTTTGTTTCGACCCGTCATCACAGAAGGCAAAAACACTTCACCAACAGAAATTAAACTCTTTTACAGCACGAAGTAACTGTGTCGTTATAGTAGAGTTAGAGTTAAAATAGAGGCATCCAAGGTTTGAGATCTTCAAATCCATCAGGCATTAGGTAAACACTTAAGGCCTAATCCACCTTATTGAATCTCCTACAGATATGTTCACTGAGATATCTGCACTGCCACACATACATTATATGAATGCCAGGTCCATACATAACGTACCTACTCGTCCCCGTGAATATCAGGATAAAAAGTTTCCGAAGGATTAATCATCTCCTACCTTCTTTGAAATCGGTTAAAAGTTGTCTTTAAATACTCTATTATTTATACTTTTCATGTAATAAATTGGTATTTTCATTCAATGATGTTATTGTTGAATTTATTCATGTTTACCTAAATCATGATCTTTTTGAAACTAAATCATGTTTTTACCGTTAACGCTGCAATATTTTTTGCTTCGTGTTTTTAAGTTAGCTCTCGACACACTTCAGCTTATTTTATGCACAACATGTGTTTATTGATAAATGCGCAAACGCATTGTAAAGGGCACCCTCCTGAGTATTCCTGGAACAGTTTACTGTAGATTAAGTATATAGATGGATCGATGAACACCTTAATGTACGCTATGTTAACACTAAAAAACATTAGTTGCAGTTTAATAATTCGAATGAAAATCACTATCTTTAATCTATCTAATATATAAAATTCTCGTGTTAAGGGGTGCGTAATTGAACTCCTCTGAAACGGCTCGACCGATTCTCATGAAATTTTGTGTACATATCGGGTAGACCTGAGAATCGGAAACCGTCTATTTTTCATCCCGAAATTCCCGCGGGAACGGGTACCGTGGTTGAACTCCTCTGAAACGGCTCGACCAATTCTCATGAAATTTTGTGTGCATATTGGGTAGGTCTGAGAATCGGACAACATCTATTTTTCATCCCGAAATTCCCGCGGGAACGGGTACAACGCGAGTGAAACCGCGGGGCACAGCTAGTACTAATATAGTAAAGCTGAAGAGATTTTTTTATCTTTTGTGTTTGTTTCGTTGTTTTTCATCACGGAACTCCTCGGAACGCGAACGTCGCACTTAAAACCGCGGGGCGCTGCTAGTAATAATACAAGATATGAAAGTAACATTAAAAATAACTAAAATGATATAATTATGCGGATTGCGGATACATCAGAAAAACATTTGCGAAAACAAATGCAGTGTAATATTACATCTCGAGTTACAAATAGTTTATTTTTGCCGAGTCATAGCCCACCATGCTAGATGACACATCAGCAGAACTTCAATTTATCGAGTATAATATAGAATAAGATATTTTGTATGTTTGAACGCGCTAATCCGATTTGAATAATTCTATTTTTAGTACATAGAAAGCCACAAGTTTTTTCCCGAAATTCCCACAGGAACAGGCACAACGCGGGTAAAACCGCGAAACGCTGCTAGTTTATTGAATAATTGTAGTAGTTATTGAAAAGAAACGATTTTGATGATAAGTAGTTAAATAAGTAACGGGTTTCCTGCACACGCCAAACTTTTTTGTAAAGCGTAAAATAATGCTATGTCCAAAAAACAGGCCTTGAAAAGCTGTAACACATTGCAGACTCGTCGCCACGTGACGGTATCTTATCAGGAGATTTGTTTTACAACCCATTTGTAAAGGTGCTGTCGTTAACTTAGATTTATTTTCTATTCGACGTTGCTTGCTTAAAATAAAAGTCAACTGAAACATTCGCATATCTTTAAGATTTTTGGTAAAACTGTTAAGTTGTACTTAAAAACTGAACACAATCCAGTCTTGACAATACCTTCAGTAATGGCAAATATGAAGTAATGATTGAAATTCATGTAACCTACTATTCAAGTAGGTACCTAATTCTCATTAGAAAGCGCACTTCACTCAATAATGTGACTTACAAACACCTCACAGCCCACTTATGAATGACGGAGACCACCTCTACAGATATAATCGGCATAACTCACTCCTGACGCGCCCTTTCGATTTCTCACGCTTTATAAAACAAACAATCTATTTAAAGTGATGGAAAAAAATTGAAACAAAAAATAATATCGGCCGGATTACGAGCGCTTATAAAGAAAACAAACATTTTGGGTATAATTCATGATCTGTCGTGGTGATGGCGCAGCCAGCCGGCGCGGGCGGGACGCGGCTTCATATCAACGTAAACAAACGATATTCATAATCGTTATGAATGATACTGGAGGGTGTTAAAATTTCTAATTGGTTGATGCTTCCGCCTGATTAGTATGGATTTGGTAACATACTTTTGAAATCAGTTGCGGGGTACCTACCATAGTAGATACCCCGCAACTGATTTTACCACTATGGAGATTCTTCTGTGAGATGGAATGCCTTTAAAATGAGTTAAGGTGTACCATGTTTATGAAGATTCTTCTGTGAGATGCTTTCACCCAGCAGTGGATAGATACAGGCTAATACTGTTACTTTAATGAAGATTCCTGCGTCAGAAAAGAGTGATAAACTGACAATAAGAGACTCAGATTGAGATCTATCAATTAATTGAAAAAATCTCACATATTTGAGCGCAAACGGATATAAATATTGTACTCTGTATATTTACACTATACCAGACCTAAAACATTAAAATATGACCTCATTTGATCTAAAAGTAATAAAAAATGTTTATTTTCATTGTATTTCGTATGAAACGCTACATTATAGCGGAGGAATTAATAATTTTGTATTGATATGTTTCAAACGTGCGTCTTCGGCCGACGGCGATATAATTCAGAAAGCAAAATAAACGGCTTGCACAGGGACGTACTCGGACGTACGACTGAAATAGAGTCTATTGTAAAATGCAAACTATTCGATAACGGCGGTTTTGGTAGTAACTATAGTTACACACGAAATAGAGAAGAAAAAAGAAGTACATCGCTGTTCCTAGGAAGTTCAAAAAAATATACTCGTAGTAGCTCTACATACCCGAGGAACTATTCGTGAAGACTTTTGGGCTTAAGTTATGATATTATGAAATACTCTGAAACAAGTTACTAACGAAGACGTTATACTAGTTATTTGTATAACTTCTTTGATTATAAACAACAATACCGTTTCGTACATTCGAGCTACTTCAAGGAGCTACTAAGCTACGAGCGCACTATAGTTACAGTCTTTTAGTCCAAAGTCCTTTTATAATATTGACAAGATGTTGTAGTTCCTTGTTACGTCCTTTCTAAGTACAGTGGAGTGTTTACGCGTATTTTAATTTAAAACGTATTTGTTTAGCGGCTGGCCGAGTGGACGGACCTTTGAAGTGTCGATACCATTTCCTGTCTCTACATAAACGGTTGGGATACATTTTTCTTAGCTTCCTAAATGAGTTGAAGTTGTTTTGGTCTCTTTATTTGGGAAATAATAATATTTTGCTGTTAGGAAGTGTTCATGAGAAAAAAACAGACAAAGCTGAACACCAGAACTGAACTGTTTGGCTCGAGTACGGTTGACCACCCTGAAAAAGAAAGAAAAGCATTATTAGTTCCGTTATTTGTATCGTTCGTATCTTTTATAGTCAACGGTAAGGTTATAGGCTATAATATTTTAATCTATCTAGGTATATATGTAAATATCGCCGAAACATATGTACGCGCATAAGTTCACAACGACTGCTCCAAATTGGATTATTATTTTTGATATGTACCTTATTGTCAGTACACGATTTTTATATCAGAAAATTAGTAATAAAAATCTCAAAATTCCCACGGGACCGGCGGCGCTGCGGGTGAAACCGCGGGGTAATTTTATGAAGTTTCTGCGGAAACGGGCACAACGAGGGTAAAACCGCGGGGCGCTGCTGTTTACTTATATTTGGAAAGTAATAAAAACAAGTGAGATGATTTTAATTTCTAGATTAATATTTGTATAATGTCCTTACTATTTGTATAATGAGTTGTCTTATTAGAACGTTTTGTTCCCAATCACTCCGACGTATGTTGTTACGAAATAGTAAACACATGTTCATAGTCGCGTTTGGTTTACAATTAAATGTTAAATTATTATGCTTCTTCATATTACTCGGTTAATACTGAAAATTGGCACAGAAATTAGACTGGGAAAATACAAAGTTACACAGTACTTTTCATCTTGAAATTCCTAAATAGAGATACACATCTTAGAGTAGGTTTTAAACAGTTGGTTATCGTAGCATAAGATCGTTGAAAAGTTCGTGATTACCCACACTGTTCAATATTTTGTTAAATACAAAGCGATGGTTCATAACTTAAATGACAGTATCTTAAAGTTATTGGGACATCCAGTAGAATTCATTATTTTCTTACGTCTCTTGAGACTGACATTTTGTGTTAACGTTTACTGGTACGTGATCGTAAGCTGAAGCAACTTACCCTTAGTAGCTTATTAAAAGTGCATTTCGGATTGAGGCGATACTGTCGTTTGCTACTAATGTAAAATACCTAATAAAGTTCAGATTCCTTATGATTTTGAACCCCTTACAGAACTTATGAAGTGCAGAGAGGTGACAAAGATCCTTCGCTCGATACAAATCACAACCGCGGGTTATTCCCGGAATGCGTGTGATTCCGTGAGCCCCTGCACCAACGAGCATCTATTCCGGATAAATTGAACCAATTAGTTCAGGAAACTGTTTCAAATATTTGTTACAGAATCCTTTACGGGTGATTGTTATTTATTTTCCTTTGTATTCTGAATTTAAATTCGGTGTTAGTTGTTTAGTTTGGAAGTTGACGATCCTGACGATAAAGAGGATGGCTAGTCGATTTGTTTTCATAATTATTTTTAAATTTTTTATATAAAAAGTGCCTTTACATTATATCGAACACATAGTTGATTGAAATGTGATGTGTAAGTACGATACGTCTGTTTGACCAATCAGCACCGCGCTCAGGAGAGCGCGGTGCTTCTATGCTCTGTGTCTATTACCATCATTCCATTTTCAATATTAATCTATATTCATGTTCTCAAGTCCTCATTAAGTTAGCAGGTGGTATTCATAACATGCCCGTAGTGTGTGGCTCAGGGTTTGATTTACACGTCACTCAGGTCGGCGCTTCCCGCCCCACACTCATAACTCCTAATGTCAAGATTTGGAGACACTCTAATATATTTTCTTGAGGAATATTTTAGGCGCCATGATCGCTCATTTGTTTCTGATTGTGAAAGTATTTTTAAGTGTTACCACTTGTTAAGTGTTTGGTACACAGCGATTTGTGTTTCCCGCTGATTTGTTACGGCTGTATTTTCATTTCATTTGTACCTTCAAATAAAATTCTTTGAGATACTTTTTCTTCTTGGTATTTATTTTACGCCTAATAACGCCTAGGTGGTCTAGTGGTATGTGCGCTCGCCTGCCAAGACTGAGGTCCCGGGTTCAATTCCCGGGTCGAGCGAAAACATGTTTCCTACTTTTCAAACATGGCTCGAGTTTGAGATCATCAACCCGCATTTGGCAAGCGTGGTGATTATGCCTAATCCTCCTCACTGTACCTACTGATAACTTCAGTGAGATGAGAGGCCTTTGCCCAACAGTGGGACATTACAGGCTAACACTTTTTTTTAAAATTTTATTTGTTTTAACATTTCCGCAATTCATTTTTCTCTAATACATTAATAGCCGCACTCAGTGACGTCCATTAAATCAACACTTAAATAATTGACGTCATTTAATTTAACTCATTAAATAATTAAACATAATTTAACTCATTAAATCTCTTACTTATACGATGCATTTGACGTCTCTGAGTATGGACGTAAGCTATCATACATTCCTGTCCAAATAATTTAAAATAGTAAGTAGTGATAACCATAGTTTCCTTACAATTCCTGTGCTCCTTGTAAATCCCCCTTTGTAAGTAATTAAGTGTTCCATAATTATTTATTTCTTCCTGCGGGACGCGTACGATTTATTTGTTTGGAATTTTGAGTATATTTGGATTCCCTTAAATGAAAGTGAGGGCAATGAATAACTCATAGATCAGGTTACAGACTCGGATTTTACTGAAATAATGAAACTATTTAATTACTAGCGAAATTTAAACTTTTGAAGATACTTTCAAAGTTTCAAAGTGCCAAACAAAATAAAACAATAGTTTTGATAATATCAAAAAGTGATCTACTATTATTAATTTGAGTAGGTTAGTGGTCCGAATCTTTAGGCCACGCAAGCCCAAGCCTCCCTGAAATGGCCTAACGATTGAAACACCAGGATCGACCATTAATGTGCCCTCTGGAGCACGGTAGCGCTCAGATACAAAATGCCACTATCGACCTTATTTGTTAGGTAAACATTACCGTGGAGATGTAATTGGGCTCGGCAGTAAAAAAAATATATGGTCAATTCAAAAATGTAACTTATTTGTTGCTGAAACATTCGTTTAACGTTTCATGAATTAATGATCTATAAAAGCGTGCAGTTAAATTATTTATTCCAGTAATGAGCGGGACGAGGCAGGATCGGTTAACAACTAACGAGGCTTAGGACACAAATCACCATTAGCGTTGCCGACGGACCGTGAGCGAGGCGCGTGCGCCTGCGCATACAACGACACGATTTGGATACAAAGCAAGCTTAACCGTTTAGCTAAAAGTTACAATGTCTTGTATTGTATGATTCAATAATTATTAATTGTTACGGGTAGAGGAGAGTATGAGTTAAGGTGCAACGTTATTCCGGTTGTATCATAGTATATTTTTTTTCATGAAGGCTTGTTTGGAACGATTGAAACGATTTAGATACGGTTTAATTTGAATAATACATTACAAGATACATGTAGAACATTACGTACTGATACTAAAATTACGTATTTTTTCTCATTTGGAAATAATTTGAATGTCCAATAAATTAAAACAATATACCTAATTCGAATTAATCTACAGTTATATCAACTTACTCTCAGTTTATTAAAAAAACTAAATCAGTGAAGGTGTGAACACAATCAGGAAGATATAGAAAGCTAGGCAAAGGATTATCTATTCCATTTGAAAATAAACACAGAACGCTACAAATAGCGAAGACTGGCAACATCCGTCAATCAGTAGTCACAACACACAGTGACACTGACACTGACAGGAGTGACAATCAGATACACAACGATGTTCCTGGAACGGGCGGCTGCGAAACAGGGAAATAGGATTATGATAAACAGGACTAATTGATTGTGCAGCCAGCGGCGTATGAGACCTGAAATCAGACGCTATTTTAGTCGATCCGTGGATACATTGCAATTTGTGTTACGAAAAGAATTTGCTTAATTAACGAATAATGAACTTTGGAGTAAAATGTATAGTGAAATTACTGTATTGAATTTTTTTTTTTGCTGCAGGTAGTGTAATAGGTTTAGACTTGGATTCTTTTAGATCCTCATTAATTTAAGTTCAGAGACATATAATCAGACAGTAAACTGCTTACTTATATTTTCCATAACTTAAGATTTTCTTCACGAATTTTCTTCTTTTTGTACATACCTAAAAACAGTATTGTGGTCTTTCTTTTATAAATACCCGTGTGTTAGGTGACGAGCCCGATGGCTTGTTAACGAGGCCCGCAAGTAATGTTGACACCACTCCGGCTGATCAAAGAGCCGCGCACTCCGGAGCTAATTCCCCAGGACTTCCTTTGTTTCGTGCTCTTTTTGTAAGCAAACCGAGGAATGATTCAGGGAATCTAGAGACGAATAGTTGGTACTAATATGTAGGCATCTACTTTTATAAGGTAAACGAAAGGGAGATGTTTGGCGCCGCGGCGTTCATCGGGTATTAAGTACTTGTGGTGTTTATTTTCGTAGCTTTTTCGTAGATTGTCTCTGTATCACTGGGGTATATAAAATGTTAGTTGTAGATACATTTATAGATCTAAGACGGTGTTATTCTAGATTCTAGGCTTCCTTAATCCGAACATTTATTGGTTGTTTGGTTTTTTATTGTTTCTGATCGTTCCACATCATTTAACTTTCATATTATTCAAACTTAAGCTTATCCAAACTGTTCAATCGCAACTCATATTCAAGACAGACTCCATATTATATCAATGTTCGTTTGAAATCCATCAATGTGTCATTTTCTTGTGCTCATGTGAGATATGATTATGTCGTATTTGTTTGTGGTATGAGGTGCAATTTGTACCGCGGTAAGGGAGCGTAAATCAAACGTGTCGCGGCCAGTGGCGGCGCGGCGCGGCGCTGCAACACACGTGTTGCTGAACAACTAGGGGTGTGAATCACATTTTATGATGATTAGTTAAATAACCCATTAGACGAAGATCGTCTGATTGTCTGGTGTCTGATTGTCGACTATTTAATTTCAAAGAAAGAATAATTTTACCTCTAGGCTCATTTAAAAAAAAGTTTGGTCTATTTATCTTCACGAGTGTTAGTTAGAAACGTTTTTTAATGGATAAACGAATAAGATCTATCTAAATTTTCAAATTAACTAAGTTGTTTTTGTTGCCTAAAAGTTTACAATAGTACTAATACATTGTCTTATTGTTGCATTATTATTTATTACGGCAAGGTGTCAGCCCTAGCCGCCGCAACCGGAGCGCCTCTCGCTTCGTTAGATTTATAGCGCTCAATCAATGCGGATTTATTGCCGAGGAAGAGATCGCTCGCCTTTTGTTACACTTTAAATATAGAACAACAATTAAAATCGCCGGTAACACCTGAAATAAACGCGGGCTAATTAATACCAACACTGTTACATAGCGGGCTTTAGATTGTGTTCCGGATCTCAAGACCAGAGGATATATTTATGAAGACATCGCATTTGTCATCTAGCGCTAACCTTTGCTTAATTAAGTCATTGTAATTGATTTTAATTGCAAGAAATTACCTGGGTACCTTGAGGGAACGTGAGTTACAATAGTTACGTAGGAATTAACTGCTCTAGTACCTACTAATAAACACCCACCTAAATTCTGGTCTAAACAAATATATACTTTATTTTATCCTCGAAAAGAAGAAGACTCTAAGTAAACATTGTACAAAATACTAAAATAACCACATTTTTAACATAATGGGTTTTAGTTCGTGATATACCTACACAGATCATAGAGTACCTACTTGAGAGTACAACATTGATTTGCAAAGTTAATGAAATGAATAATCGTATACATTTGCCCAATAGTTTGGCCAAAGTAGTGCTAATTGTGCATCCTACAGTCGCCAATAAATGAAAAGTTGGTCAATTATAGTCATTCATCTAATAATTGGCAAGTGGTTCGGTGCGACCAGCGGCGCGGAGCGAGTGTCGCACCTTCAGCTGTCGGCTCAGATTTATCACCCGATCACTGCCCGTTCTAAATATTTAACAGGCTATATTTTAAACTAATTACCTTTCATGATGAATGAACTTTAACTAAATTGTAATACTTATCCCACAAATACAATTTAAGCAGTTTAAACTCTGTCATATTATTTAATGTCTTCTCCCGTTGTTATTTTTTTGGTTAATGGTTTTTTAACATAATCAAGCTAGTCATAAACTACATTACCTAATGATAAGCGAGTTAATAATTTTTGAATATAACCAACCTAGTCAATAAATACCTAAATTAATGTTATTCAAAATTTGCAGATAGAAGATATCGTTTAAATGGTTATGTACATACACGAGATAGATTGAAAAGTTCCACAGTAAGTACTTCGCTTTCTCGTGTCTCTCGGTATTAACTTTTCGTAACAAACGTCACCATACATGATAAAGGACGAAAATAAGTGCATTACCCAGGACGATTCCTGTTGATTTACCAACAAAAGTGTCACATTAGCGCCCGGGAGCGCACAAATAACTCATAAAATGACAATTATGAGATCCAGACAGGGAATGCGAAAAAATTTATAGTTTCCGACTACATGCACCGGCGGCGATATTGTAGTAATTATTACGATGAAAATAAACACGAAATGATTCAATAACGACCCGACTACCTGCTGAGAGATCTTTACGACCTACAAGGGATGCTTCTTTTATATCACTTTTATATTCACCAATCATTTTATATTGAAGTGTTTATGGATTTTTCTTTGATGATTTTTGTTTAGTGATATATTTTTTAATTATGTATTTTCATGATGTTTTGCTTCCGTTTGTTTAGAGTTAACTTATCCTATAGTTAGTGGGTTTAGTCCTAGTTCATCTGACTTTTTGTTTGCTCATGGTCCATCTAAGTTATTTGTGAACTAATGAAAGTGTTTTGGTTAAGCTTCCTTGACATTGGACTTTGTAAGCTGCCAGCAAATTCTGTAAACGACAAGCGGTACACTATTTCAAACTTATTGACGACTTAATAACTTTTTTAGTAGCAGTACCTACCGAGGCTTATATACAGAACCTTCAGATATCAAAATTTAAAACCCCTAATTAATTAAGCTCTACGGGCAGCCTAACTACTGATAAGTGTGTAGACCATACCTTTTTACAAGAGGCCTATTAGATTTGTTATTAGAAAGATAGCACAACAAAAATATACTCGGATCATTGTCTCGGTAAGTATAGTTATCATCGCCTGTCTTATTTATAACGGGCGTGTTGACGGGTGCCGAGGAAATTATTGGGACCATTATAGATACGCTTTCCTTCACCATTACACCAATTAGTTGAGTGAGATGTCCGCCGCCGCGCACACGTACTCATTTTACGACTCACTGGTTATTTTTATGTGATTCTCGGATTGTGCCTCAGTTGAAATGTTCTGGTGATGTGGGTTATGGACGTTACAAGGAGAACCATGGTTGAGGTATGGAATGGAATATTTTTTGAGCTTTGTCGAGTTTACCAAGGTGAAGAGCAATATTTTTGTTAGTTATCGACCCAGATGAACTAAAGAGAAATTAACCGAGCACTATAAAAATATAGACATTAGAACGTTAACGAATGTCAAAATCTGAAGGAAAAAAGAATGAGTAGGTAACTACGAACTTATTTAGTTTTTCAGAAGAACATTCTAATTACAAGGATAATAGTTTTTCAGGGCGATCCGTGGTTACTAAAGATGTCATCAAAAGTGATGTCGAACGGAATTAGTTTTAACAAAGAAGGTTCAATTCATCGAGCAGCTATTGGGAATCAGTTAAAACAACAATGTCCATTTGATCCAGCAGGTATCGGGCCAGGCAACCAGCCCCGCAGCGGCGCGCAGTGGCAGTCGCTCGTGGAGCGGCTCGGGCGGGACCACGAGGCGCCCGTACTGCCGCCGCTGCATCACCCCCTGAGGGACAACGTATGCGCGAGGAGCACTTACTCGCCGCTGCAGGCGCTCAGCGAGAGCACTTGCAGGGACCATGGGGCGCAGTCCGCGCCGCCGCCGCAGCCGCCGCCTAGGGTGCCGGTATGTATATTTCTGATGTCTTCCTCTTTGCTGTAGGCTTGCTATGTACTAGTTTCAACAGGAAATTTTGCTCTGCAGTTACGTTATTTTTAAAAGTACACTGTAATCAAATGCATTACTTTTTAATAAATTATAGTTATTACAAAACATTTAGAGAATGAACTACAACAAAATATATTTCAATAATTAGTAGTCATGAAATTGCTATGAGAGTTTCAGTAGGCACATCAAAGAACGGATATTAAAAAAAATGACTATCCTTAGTCAGCCACGATGAGACATCGTTTTTGTTCATTCATGAATTGATATACGAACTATTCTTCCCCTAGCCACCAAATCAAAACGTGACGCTGCACCCAGCGGTCTCTCGCTGCACAGCGTCTCTAGAGCTTGCTGCTCTGTGGCGCAACTTCCACGAGCTCGGAACTGAGATGATCGTCACCAAGGCGGGCCGGAGGATGTTCCCGGCACTGCAGGCGCGGCTGGCGGGGCTCATGCCTAATGCCGAGTACCTGCTGTTGGTGGACTTCGTGCCGCTTGATGATAAGAGATATAGATACGCGTTTCACAGGTGCGCCTTCACTTAAATTAACACTTAATATAAAGTATGACATTGACTAGTGCAGGAGTTTAGTTTGCAGACGCATAATCTTAAGGGGTTTCTAGCCCAAAGACACTATGATTTTCAGAGGGAAAAAATTTTGCAGATTCTAGTGTTTTATTTAAATTATTCGGTACAGTAAACGGACGCATAAAAATTCTTCACTTTAAAGGTAAAGTTACCTTTACCTCTAGGATAGGTTTTTTGAAAAAACGGGAAATTTCGTTATTAGGGACATGGATGTCCTTTCGTCGCCAACGCCAATCGTGGCACCTCCGCTAATTGGGATTTAGGAATAAGAAAGAAACATTTGAAATTCATTTGACAACGCTATGTCACTCATAACGTCTAACGTTGACATTTCTTAATTACCTAATATTTGTCGGCCATAGTTCAAGCTGGGTGGTGGCGGGTAAAGCGGACCCGGTGTCCCCGCCGCGTATCCACGTGCACCCGGACTCGCCGGCGCCCGGCTCGCACTGGATGCGCCAGCTCGTCTCCTTCGACAAGCTCAAGCTGACCAACAACCAGCTCGATGACAACGGACATGTGAGTAGACGTTGATATTGTGACATTTTGATTGTAGGAGAAACTTGAGCGACAAAGCGCAAAACATCTGTTGGGAACGATTTGCTCAATTCTCATTGAATGAAAACATATGATTTTAATATTGAGCGATAATATCGGTTTGTTCACTGTACACAACTATTTGGGCAGTTTACAATAAAAATACCGAAAAGGCAGCTTTACCGTAGCTTCATTTTTTATAAATTATGATGTACACCCATTTCACATATTAACGGGCACATCTACTACACTCGTTTGCGAATAATAAACAGACACCAAGTAACCAATTAATATCCAATAGCAAACGGAAGTCGGAGCGGGATGTTCGAGATGTCATTGTTATGAATGTCATCCTTGTACCCAGATAATCCTGAACTCGATGCACCGGTACCAGCCGCGGCTGCACGTGGTGTACCTGCCGGGGGACGGGCAGAGCACGGCGCCCGGCACCGTGCCCTATCGCACCTTCGTGTTCCCCGAGACCGGCTTCACCGCCGTCACCGCCTACCAGAACCATAGGGTCAGTATACAGAAGCGTAGGCTCCGTGTAGAGAATCGTAGAGTCGGCATGGTAGAGTTAGTGCGTTGCTCTACTAATGTAGACTTTACCTTGGCGGGTACAGGATCTCTCATGTAAAAAAATATAATCACTTTAAATTGAAGAAGAAGAAGGTTTAGATTATGTTAGTAAAGACGATACTAAGTTAGTGTTTTTCAGGATAGTGAAATATTAAAATTCAGAGAAATATATTATTTTTGGTAAATTCAAACAAGAGTTGAAGGTACCATTCATTTTTATTTATTGTTTTCAGATAACGCAACTAAAGATTGCAAGCAATCCATTTGCAAAAGGATTTAGAGATTGTGACCCGGACGATTGGTAAGTCAAGTTACAGTATTGTTTATTGTACCAATGAGATTTTCGTCCAAGATATTTTGGAAAGAGCTTTTTGATTTTGATTTGATAGTTTTGATTATCAAAACAAAATATATTGGATTATGGCTTCATGTCCTCTGAGACCACGGTTCCTGTAAAGGGGCCGAGTCGTCATTATGTTCATCTTTCAGTTGAAATATTAATGTGATTTCAGTACACTTCAGACTGACATTGAAGCTTTGTATCATTTACATCGCCCATAAAACACGACTGCCTCGTAAATCACTTACAGAAACTCAATAAACATAAACAGTTAAATCATAAAATGTTTACGAGTGGTTAATCCTTACCACGTTTCACCCTCCGCCGTCACAACATGGGCAATGAATCAATTTGCCGCAGATAACCACTAACCTCACCATAGACAACAGCCGGTGACAATTTACTTTTACGACAACAACATAGACTAAAGAGTTACGCGACAGTTATGGCGCAGGATCGTTTCCTTTTCCTTTTCGATTTTCGTTTTTTTTTGTATTTGAGATTGGAACTATTATTTTAATAACAATGAGTTAAGTTTAGTGAAGAGTATGATAATTTCATGTTGTGGATGTTAAAAAATTTACTGAACCAATCAGTGTACGTCTTGTTATTGTTGTCTGTTTTCTATCCAATAGGTTGGTGTAGGTAAAAATGTTCTTGTGTAAACACACCTTAAGATCTTGTATAGGTGATTTATTTTTAGAAAACTTTGGATAAATAAACTTTATATAAAACTTCAGTACCGTCTGCAAGAAAGGACCGACAGGAGTGTGTTTATTAAACAATGTATTCTAATGAGCACAATTATGTATTTATTAAGTTCGGTACTTTTCACTTTAAGGTGAACACCGATACTAAATTATTTATTCTTTCTTACACTGAGGCCAGTGGAAAAATACTGCAATGGTTTGGGGCCTCAGTCTACTGTTGTTTAACCTAAACCCACCGTTAAATTACACTTTAAATCCTACTTCTTATTGTAAACAATCTTTTCTGTCCGTATTTGTTATAAACATAATGTTGCGCCAGCGCATAAAGTATGGTTTGTTTACACTTGTCGGTTTACTGCCGTTCTGGACGCTGCATTGGTTACCAAGTGCTCGTAAATCTAACGGTCGGTTTATTCTCACGATACATGTGAGATGCAGTTTGTGTATGTAAAGATAATCTTCTGATTATCTGGTTTAGTTAACAGCCAATCGCGAGGCCTGGTGGTTAGGTATTCTTCTGATGATATATCTCTGTCTGTCGAAATTGTGTGTTCAAATAGTTGACTACATACTTAGTAGCTGGCTACTACATAATATAGTACTTAGTAAGTAGTTTATTGAGAAGGCTTTGTTGTATTTGATGAGAACCTCCCCCTTTTTTGAAGTCGGTTATAAACTGGCATTATGCGTGGATGTCTTTAACATATGAAATATCTGACGTTCTTTTTTACAGGGTTAGTTTAGAAGGATAAAAATATAGCGGGCCTTAACAAATCCTTAAACTAGCTACTTAATAGTATTAAGTACATCTTTTGGTAAAATATACAAGTAACCGTAGTATTTTATTACACAAACAAAAAATACAGACCCTAATGATCGCACATTCTGTAGAAAAATAAACAAAATTCTGCTCATTTGTTTATCTTTTAACAAAATAATAAAAATCATTAATCACTAGCTTCTCGGCAATGGGAACATTAATCCATGTGCATAAACACTTCGGGAGAGCGAGACAAAAACTCACATTCATTATGTTTTTTTCTCTTTCCGACTTCCTAGTATAAACGATTTATAATCCCCGGTAACGTATGATTGCCATTTGTCGCTCGCTGTCAAAATAAGGATTAAAACGGCATCGCGGCAGTAATATGACTCCGCCTAGTGGGCGGGTGTTAATGAATAAAAAATATGTTAGAGCATTCATCAAATTAGACCTTAGATTAGATAATAATAGTTTAATTAATAGTTCAAGTTCTTATGAAGAGTTGGCATATTCAGATAAAATCAGAAGTTTCTTTTTATATGTTATCTATGTTGTTTCCCAGCATATCGGGAGTCATTTAACTATTTTGTGGAAATATTGCAGTATTTAGTAGTATTCCATTTATGCTCTGTACTTCGTGCTTACTCGCTCTTTCATTCACATAAAGAGCGAGCGAGCAATAATTAGAGCTGTTTTTAGAGCAAATACGCGCACCACCAAAACCAGAAAAAGTAAATAGCAGTACTTGATTCAAATAACTATCCAAAAAGCTGTTTACGCCGCACAGTAACACCTGACACATCTTTGTTGGTGCAGCCCACCAGAACAGAGCCAGCAGCGCGTGGCCCCGCGGCGCCGCGAGTCGGTCCCGGCGGAGCCCTGTCCGCAGCTGGCGCAGCCCTACGCCGGCGAGCCCAGCTCCTGCGGCCCGCTCTACGCGGCGCACACGCATCCTATGAGGTGACATACCAAAATAATAAATAGGATTTGAATTTCAGGATTTTATTAAGTGCCGTTTAGTTTACAGGCTACGAGTCCTAACAACATAAATTTAAATATGTATATGTTTGGTGTGCGTTCTTTTGAACTCACTCGATCTAAATGACGACTTTGTGAAAAAAAATCGCTTCCCCTATAAATAGGACTTTAATTATTGGTCAAATAGTTAAAGTGCTCAGCCTATATCTAGTGTATGAAATAGGATTCATATGTGTTCAAGCTTGTTTCGTGGCCACTCGTAAACGAAGACTTGTTTTTGTTTCAGGTATCAGCCGCATTCGAGTCACAATGGTGCTTACAGCGCGTACTACGCGCACAGGTAGTCCCTCCATGAACCAACTACGGGACTGGAAAGACATCGCGTTAATAGGAGCTGTGTACATCCTCTGCAGAAGAATGTCGACGTTTGAATAAGTTATTGATAAAATTAGATATTAATATAACTGTTAAGCTAAAGCTGCGTTAACCGGATGTAGTTACATGGAAAAGCGAATTTCAAAGATGGCACAATGATAGAATATACGAAATATCAACATCAATCTGTTCAATAATATTTGACGCTATTTTGATCTGAATTCGGAAATATAATATTATCTGAAAGACCCGTGTTTAACCACGGCTAGCTAACACGATGAAAGATGACTATGTCTTAGGCCGTATACACAAAGTAAGCAAGTACCGTACTGGCTCCAGTATGCGGTGATAGATGCTTTCTTAATGTTTTCGACCTTAGGCGCACTTGCATAAGACATCAGAATTACTTGATTTATCTTCAGATAAAATACATTTCAGTGTAGAAAGGCAGCCGAGTCCTTTTCGTCGTGCATAACAATACATTTCAGGATATTGAACCAAAGTTATATACCAAAGAATTATTATAATATACTCAAAGGACTTACATGAATTATATTGTTAAGAGATAAACAAAGGTCAAGTAATAAACTTGGCTTTTTCTGTAAAACAGCAAAAAAATGGTTTGCTGTGGAACTTTGTTACCAAATCAGATATTAGTTAAGTCAACGTACATTAAGGTTTGTTTTTACTCGCAAATTAAGCTAAAGAATCTATCGAAACCACACAAAAAGATATTGTACTTGTGCCTTGTTCAAATTGTTGCCTTCAACGAGAAACTGTACTTAACTAACCAAACTTTTAATGATAGATTAGTTAATATAAGTGCCTTCATAGTCAATTATAAAACGTGCCAAAACTATAACCAAAACTAGCTCTAAGTTAATATTTAATAACTATAAGTGAATATGTCAGAATATTTATTAAATCTTAGAAAAAACATGTCTTATTTATTGACTCACAACTATTTTCCCTTACAGTAATAATATATTTAGATTTTCTCTTAATTAAAGTATGTTATTTACAAAATATAAATAGATATTTGGGAATTTAAATGAGGAAGAAGCAGTATTGGTATTGTTGTGGGAGCTGATCGATTTGTGGCGATCTGAAGTGGGATTTCTCGGCCACAGTGTAGGTAGTGACGTGGTGCACGGTGGAGGCGCCAGGCTCGTCACCTTTCTCCACGAACAATTTAGTGGAGATGATTTCCTCAATCTCTTCACCAACTATCTCGGGTTCTGGCTCAGGTTCTTCTATGGGGAGGAGGAAGGCAGTAGTGATGGGGTCGGCGTAGTAGGAGGTGAAGTAGTCGGGAGATGAAAACACGTCGTAGAAGTTGGGACGTGGGGTGGTGTGATGGTGGTGGTGGTGGTGCGCAGAGTCGGGATGTGAGTGCACGTGGTTCATGGAAGATGTCGCAGGTGCTTCAGGCTTAAACTCAAAGGACGGGACATCTTCAATTTCTTCGTCCATTTCCTCAGGGTGAACAGAGTAAACGTAGTATGTTTCGTTTTGCTTAGACTCGTCGTTGACGGGAACAAAGTCAACTTTCTGTGTAACATTACTCAACTCACAAGCCTCTTTCAACATGTTAGTAATATCTTGCGCATGTTCGTTGGCGGCGATAGCCAGATCTGAAAGAATTTCAGGGTCGGGGTTGAACTCGATGCCGAATTTATCAGCGATCTCTTGAGCTGACATCATCTTTTCGATGGCAATGTTCTGGTACTCGTTGTTTGATTTGATATGCTTTAGAAGTCTCATGACCATCTGAGTACTGTCCATAGGAGTTTCAATAGATCGTCTCTTACGCAGATTATTTTCTTCAGTTGCTTGAGTTGTTTCCTCTTGTTTTTTCTCGTTGGCCATAGCAAAAGCGAGAAGATTGGCCATCTCATTTTGGAGCAGAAGAGAGATTTCTTGAGCTATTGCCTGCATTTCTTTGATTTGTTCCTCGGCAGTTCGGTTGCTGTTGGTCACTTGGGACATCATCGACACCGAGGAAGTGGGGAGCCAGGAGCCGCTTGACAAAGCGAACAGGTCAAGCCAGTCTGAGTTAGCAGGGTTGAAGTCTTTGGCAGCTTCATCTACAATTTCAGACTTTTCGAAGGTCTCTAGTAATTCATCTTTCGTTTCCGGTACGGCAACATCTTCTGCGTTGATGAATGCACACTGAAAATTGAAAAAAGATATACTTAGTTTATTGTTCTTTGAGAGAAACAAAAAATAGATAAAGTTTAATGAATTACCTGAAGGACTAACGCTAAGACTAAGAATAGGGGTGTCATGATGAATGTAGTATGAAATCAACTAGGCGTCCAAACTATTTATATGTGACATTACTATCATTAAATTAAGAAACTTTTGGAAAATATTGCACCAATTTTAAGAATGTTGATATGACATGTTCCGAGCACGTGTTGTGCAAGAGCCTACTCGCTACTTTAACAAACAAAAGACTTCATTTAAATATTAATAATCAGTATTTGATTGAGAAATTAAAACGTCATTCATAATATCTTTATCATGATCAAGCTCCGATTAGATCACCAAAACAGTTGCAGTACTTTCACAACGATTTGTTGTAATTTCTTTGTTACATGAATGACTAGCCTTTGTATGTTCATTAGGTAATGATATGTCAAAATAAGGAATACTTATATAATAAAGTCGGTGGTTTCATTCAGTTTTCTGTTTCCACGATATGAAGTAGGTTTAAGGCCGACGATGAAAGTATTGCATGGTTTCTGGTGACTACTAAAACTTTACTTAAATATTTAGACTTTTTAACCAAGGCTAGTTTAGGAACAATGTCCCTATTTTAGTAACTTATAATTAATCCTTGGCGTTGTTCATGAAAATAAATATTATACATTTTGATATACGTAATAGATACGTAAACACGAAAACGGATAAACACACGTGATTACAACATACGACAAATTACCAGGGTCAATGCTATAGTTCACTCTATGAATATTCACCACGAATATTCATGGAACGATCATGTAATTCATTAAATTGTAACTAAATTATCCTATTGTCTGCTAGGTAGGTATTGAGACACAATTCTATTTGTTATTGAGTAATTTATTTTGTCTTATGCCTACAAATAAATAAACAACTTAACTAACTCATGTTTAAAATGTCATCATCGTTTTATTAACGACCATCAGGATTGAGCTACTTCTAAGAGTTTGGGGTAAATGGGTGAAGAATAGATTTGAGGATAACCTGGTGAATAAAAGGGTTGTGGGTATGGAGCTAAGTAAGGTGTTGAAGATGGGTAGGGTAAAGGAGAATTGGTGTACTGTAAAGAAGCTTGAGGTATAAGAGATGGGTATGGGGAAGGCCCTTGAGGAATCGGTGAAGGGAACTGAGGCATTGACGCAAAGTAAGGTGATGGTAACTGAGAGTTAAAGGGATAAGGTGATGGAACTTGAGGGCTTGGTGAAGGGTAAGATGATGGCCCTTGAGGGATTGTAGAAGAATAGGGAAGGAAAGACGTTAACGGAGCTGGAGAGAAACCAGGTGCAGGAATACTGCCGAGATACGCAGGAGAGAATGGATACGGCACAGGTGAAGGGTAAGGTAGAGGTGGCGCAGGTGGCGATTGAGGAGTAATTTGTGGGTACGGTGGCCTGTGAGTGATCTCAGACGATGGATAAGGGTAGGATGGAGGGTAAGCCGGAGGGTAAACGGCCGGCGCAAAACGTGGGCTCGAGTAATCGTAAGGGTAAGGCCAAGCTGCTCTTGCTACGGGGTTTGATGGTGTTGGGTAGGCATAGTCGGCTGGCAGTGCTCCGGGATCAAGGACGCTCTGTGATGGAGACACGTAGACCACTGGGGGAGCTGATGATATGGTGTAGGTGTACGTCGGGTCTGGAGGTGATGCCTCCTCCGCTGATGAAGACGATGTCGCTGATGTAGTTGATGACAGGAGGGCTGGAAAAATCGTAATACTGTTAGGTATGTAGTTTAACATACTTGAAGGGTTTTGATGGGTTTTACATCCATGATTGGTAGTTATGGCACTTAGGTAAAAACGTGCGTTACAATGTATACGGAATTTTATAAACTACTCACTATATATATAGGTAGTGAAATTCCTGATCAGGATTTCATTGAAATAACTAACCTAAAAATATGTAACAGTAATTGGATTCTGATTGTTAGACAGATACTTTAGCTTCACATTAACATAAATAAAATCAATTAATTAATTGCGCTTTACTTTATATATTTTAGTAAGTCAACATATAATTAGGAAACAACGTATAACAGAATTCGTGAAATCAGCATAATGTAAAATGTAGGTGATATTATTTGTACTTACGTGATGAATACAGCGTACTAAGTATTTGATTCATTCGCTCGTTTAGAGATGCTAGCTGCGGAATAAAATGACAAAACAAAACGTAGGTTAATAAATTGAAAAAAGGTTTAAAAAAGTATTACACAAAACTTAAAGAAAACATTATGTAAAAAATAGGAATATGTTTTACTTTAAAATTATATTTTTTTTATTTTTATATAATATATTTACCTGTGAACTGGGGGTAGCGGCGCATGTTACAAAAGACAGCCCCAAAGACAGAGTACTTAGTTTCAATAATAACTTCCACATTTTGTCGAAAATTTTCTATTTTACCCTATTATCCCTATCACACTAGAAGCCACAATGTCTTTCTGTACCAACTTTAGAATATAAGCTTATATTTATAGTAAATCAATTAGTTCGAAGATGCTGTTGATAAGTACTTTATATTGATAAATCATTGAAGAGATAAAGTATGTAAAGCGCGCGTGAGATATAGTTGTTTGATAAGAAAATAAATTCATGGTATTTTGTGCGTTACGTAATACATTTATTGAATGAAAAATACTTCTACATCTATTTCAACTACCATAAGTTGAAGTTCTTATTGTGACTAAATATTAGTTGTGCGCCAACATCTACGGACAACTTTAAAACCGATTCTATACTAAGTATTTATTGTATATAGTTAAGACACGTCAGTTTCCCCAATATTGTCATCTACATTTACAGCTAATCCATTCCTGTTGTTTTTCCATTTAGCGTAAAAGATCTCCAATCCCAACAGCATAATAGACAATACTGCTCCCGATATTGTTAGACCAAGTAAAGGTCCTACATCACCAAACTTGACTCTTTCAGCGAGTAGAGATGATCTGCATTCTGGTTTAAGGGCTTGTAGCTTCAGAACAAGTCGTTTGGCAAGCCCTACCTCGTGGAGCCATGTGCTGGCTGACCGGAGCACGTTGGCCCACTGACCATACGGTGTAGTCGATACGTAGGTTATAGTCTGGAACCATTGTGGATGTTATTATAAATTGTAATACGGTAATACGTAGCACAGGTGGGCAAGATTCCAAGGGTAAGGTAGACATAATACACGCTCCAGTTTCAACATACATTTAGCGTATAGAATTCAACTGATACGGAATATTTGTATAATAAGCATAATACATCTGCACTCAGCCTTAGAATCAAGCATAATGAAATGTAACATTATTAATAAAGAAATACTTACTTCGGGAATAGTATCCACGTGCTGTATTTTGCAAATTTGGTCGTCAGTAAAAGCCTTGAAATGTGGATATATTTGATTGTACTCCGAATGAAACGCCGTGTTTCCTTCCTGAATGAGTTCCACCCCGCGGTCCAGCTCTTGGTAGAACTTAGAAGTCATTTTCTTCTTCTTCAAATACTCCATGTCGTCCCAGTTTGTTTCTACCTGTTTCAATATATTTTATAGAAACGTATTAATTCTCCCAACTTGTCGTATTCATATAATGATTTACATTATACTGAATTGCCTTTTTGTATTCTCCTCTTTTAGGAAGTTGGGCTCATGGATTAAATATGAAGTTCTTGGTTGGCCCAAATTATAAAAGTATATTTTCGTTTATAATATTATTTATATGGTGTTTGCTTTTAAAACTGCATAATTTATTTTTCATATGAAACCCTTTCGCTATTCATAACATTTACGTGTCAAAAACAATAATAGAAACCTTTATTTCACGTAAAAACTAGCAGCGACCCGCAGTTTTGCCCGCATAGTGCCCGTTTCCGTGGGCATTTTGGAGTAAAAAAATAGGATGTAGCCTTTCTAAGGTTAGTGCGTTCAAAAAACAAAAAAAACTGCCTAATATTATACTCGCAAAAGGTACTAAACCTTTAGATATGGTTATAGCATAGTTAATGAACACGTCAAGATATAAAGACAATTTTATACCCAAATATTCAATTTGTCACTCACATCTATTCTCATGTTCACAACTTACATTGAACATAAGATATCTCATATAATCGTAGTCTTCAGAAGCTATAGCGTATCTGGAGTCAGCCAACGTTCGAAGAGAGTCCGGTCCACTGCGGCCCGAGCTCATGAGGGCGGAAACTATAGCTGAGGTGTAGTACGCGTGCACCAGCATGGAGCAGATGGACAGCACGAGGAATGTCCACCGGCCTGATACACCATCTGGCACTGCGCTAGCGTCTGAAATATAACGTTAGTATATTAATTAGAATTTCACGATCATAATATTTCATTAGCCAATGCTAATGAAATATTATGATCGTGAAATTCTGGGTGTTTCAGAATCAATCTATAATTTTAGATTCTTGATTCGGATAGAAATTCAGCACGTATGGTGCCGACCTTAATGAAGAAGAATTCTAAGTATGCTTTATATAAAGTAAGCATCAACTTCGACAAACCTTGTTGCAGCCACGTAGCCAATACAGCAACGTAAGACCCATCTTTTTCCATCTGACTCCTCGAAGTGATTCTCTGTGCTATCGCCAGCACTAAACCGATGGCGAGGCAAGTCCACCACACGTCGGCGGTGAATGGTTCGATGTACATGTTGCTGCTGCTTTCACGCTCTGCGAGATACGTGAACCCCACTCTAGAAAATAATTGCATTTTTAAGTGTTGAGGAAGGCTCGATGCTCAAATAAGTATTGGCTACTTATAATCAGGTCTGTCCGCAACCGCAGGCACCACACCGCGACCGCAGGCAGATTCATAATAACCAGTAGTGCTGTTTGCGTTCGCCAGCTGCTGCATGCTGTTGCGGTCGCTACCGAAAAGAAACCTTAAGCGTTGAGTACATACTTTAATTGGTTACAATACATTGTTGATATTAAACGTGTTTAAAAGACAATGTTTGCAACGGTGAATTTTGAAGACAAAGTCTGAAATCTGACTCACGTTGCCTCACATCGCATTCTTCCGCCTTACACCGGCTTATTAAGCCCCAGTGTTTGGACGACTCAGGCTAAAACAAATTTATTTGAACAATACGAGTACATATACATTTATTACGTACCTAAAAGGCCAAATAGGCATAATATAGCCGAGTGTGTCCAAGCGATTCTCCATTATCCTCAGAATGCCGCCACTGAGATCTGAGTTTCCATGCTTTAACATCAGCATCATGCTGCTATTGTGCACCATCGCGCCCCATAGAAGGACTTGAATTATAGTTTCGCTAAAAAAATAAAAATGTTTATAAAACTTTAAGAAATATTTGAGAAACTTAATAAAGAATAGTTTGTTGGGATTAACACAACATTCCTATCTGATCGCTACCGTGTTTCACGGGAAACTTTAAGCTGATGGTTATTTCAATCCTCGTACCATGACGGAGGCTTTCAGGCTTTCAATTTATAAACAAAATGCTCAAACAAAATGCATAAGTTATACGAGATCACTAGTGCTAAAATGTCAGTTATTTTCATGCAGATACTGGTGATACTAACGTGGCGTTCAGTGCATTGATTAGCAGCATGGAGGCTCCATAAGCACATCGTAAGCCGGCGTCCAGGTCTTTGATCCTCTCGTCCTCAATGTACTCTACGTACGTGCCGTTGTACCAGTCTTCAGAGTATGTTCCTACCTGGAAATTGTAACTTACCTTTGTCTTTCTTACAATATTTATTATTATTTCCTGTCTCCTAACTACTGATATCTTCCTTCAGTGACCTTAAACGGAGGGGGATATTCTAAGTTAAATCCTATGTATTATGCTTTAACTATTTCCGCCAACCCGCTTTCAGTGGAACTCATAACAATTCAAGTATATTTTGTTTTACTAATAGCATATTGACTAAAAAGGTGATTTCAATGACGCTACTTTACAAATATTTGCGTAATTAAGTGAGGTTGACTTTGAGCTTGTTTACACATTCACAAGTTCTACGTTTGTATAATTGAAACTCGTGACTTTTAAACTTGGTAAATGTGACAATGTGAATAACACGCCTTACTGGAGCAGCTATACGCAGCGGATATCCTTTGAGGTCTATCTTCCTCAAAGTCTTCTCGCGTTCATGAGTCACCACAAGTCCGGATGATTCAGTCCAGACGCCCCACGAGTGGATCGATATTCCTTCCCTAGGGTGCACGTAGACGTCTTCCAGATAAATCAATTCTAGACAAGAACAAAATTAGTGTCATATTAGTTTTTGATATATTATAATACTTGATCAGATATTCTGTTTAGGTTTAAAGATCTTTCTTTATTATCAACCAAGGCATAATTATTACCGATTTCAATCATGATTTCATAATAGAAAATCAATGAAACAACACCTAGCTTTTCCAAATACTTCCTAATTAAAGTTGAACAACTTTGATTTGTGTCTACGTTACCATTATTATGATGTTCGGATTTCAAAAGAGTGAAGTCAGCATCATACCGAATTGTGCTCAGTCCATCAGGTACGTTGTCAATGAGCAACCACTTGTACCAGCTGGAGAAGAGACTAGGGTTAATCTGTAATATAACGGGGAAGATACATTCAAATTGACCCTTCACAGGCCTTAGTTTCTTCAAACTTTAGACTTTGTTTAATTAACTAATGAATTACTTGAACAAGTCCGAGTCCGTTCTGAAACCCCTATTGTTAACTCAGACTTAGATACCCGTACCTCACATGCTTCCTTAGTAGAGATTTTACAATACATATATGGAACTCAACGCCTCGGTGGTTTAGTGTTATGTGCGCTCGCCTGTCCCAGGTTCAATTCGAGGGTCGAGCGAATTTTTTTTGCCAACTTTTGAAACATGGCTCGGGTTTGAGATCACCAACTGCATTTGGCAAGCGTAGTAATTATGCCTAATCCTCCTTACTGTACTGATATTTTTAGTGAGATGATGATGAGTGAGATGAGAGGCCTTTGCCCAGCAGTGGGACATTACTTTTACTGTTTGTATATGGAACTAGTTAGTTAGTCTTATTTTGATGTATTATGTACTTAGCTTTTGCGAGTAAGAACCACAAACACTTATTTATTTATATACTTCTTCACAAACTTGCGCATTTATAATATTAGTAGGAGGAGTAGGTAGGATATGGAATCTGTTTTCACCTTCCAACAATGTGTGGATTTAGTATTTTGGATTAAAAAAATATGTTTATGTACCTGATTATTACCTTTTGTAACATAGTAACATTAGTGTCGTGAAAGTAAACTACGCCCTGGACTCCATGTCTGTGATAGTGTCCGAATGAAGAAGCATTACACGACACTGTTGCTAACATCCCATGATTGGTTATTTGGCGAATAAACTTTATTTGCTCTGAAAGGACGAATATTGTAAAAAAATATTTGGTATCTTGTGTATATAGCGACCTATCTGTACCAATCTATACTAATATAATAGCACTTAAGAGTTTGTTTGTTTGAACGCTCTCAGAATCTACCACCAGTCCGATCCGAATAATTTTTGTAATGCATAGCCACATTCAATGGGGCTATTTTCATCCTGAAATTCCTACTGGAACGGGCACAACGCGGGTAAAACCGCGGAGCGCTGCTAGTAATGTATAATGGTCATATTAAAAACATAATTAGTCTATCAAAGAATTTTCCATAGTTATCTTACCTATGGGCGACCAACATGACAAAATGATAATACTCTGCACAACTTTATACTTGAAGAAGGACGCTATTACAGGAGCTGTTACGGGCATGTTGTTAGAGAATACTAAAATACTTGGTGTGGTACTTGATACGCCTGCTAAACACTAAGAGAAGGCTAATATAGGTTTACTTTTCCCTTTGCAATAAACGAGATAATATATAGGTATCGAATAAAAAGTAGGCTCGCTTACAAAATAGTCAAGTTTATCAAAAAAATGTCAGTAGTCCGAATCGCCGTTGCCTCGCTTGAGACGCGACGCTGCCGCAACTCTCTAGTGAGCGTGCTTCCTTACTTACCTTATTAACAACTAGCAGTGCCCCGCGGTTTCACCCGCGTTGTACCCGTTCCCGCAGGAATTTGGCGATAAAAAGTAGCCTATGTCCTTTCTCAGGCTCTGGACTAACTGCGTACCAAATTTCATTCAAATCGGTTCAGTAGTTTTAGCGTGAAAGCGTAACAGACAGACAGACAGACAGAGTTACTTTCGCATTTATAATATTAGTTAGGATTAGGATTACAACTCCCCTTTCTAGCCTAGCCCCTATGGCCTAGGATGGCCTAGGCCATAGGGGCCTCCCTCAACGTCAACCTAACTGACATGTTTGGACCATTTTAATAATGTCGGAAAATATAATAAGATAGTTTGATCAGCTATGAATAATAACACACACTAAATGATAGTCATATTTCAAATGACGCTATTCAAAGTGACTTATAATAGGAGTATTTGCATTTATTTTCCTGATGTATTGTGTATGCGCCTGTACAACTCATAAATAGAAAATGCATCGACAACAGTTTGGGCGTGTCCGATGTATGAAAGTGAAATTATTGGGTTGTTGCAGCGAATGTACAATTTACGTAATGATCGGGTAGACTTCCTTTAATAATTAATTAAAAAACAAATTATAGGTGCATTACTTTAATATCAACTTAGAATAAATAAGTAAAATACGTAAAAATATTTAACAGAAATTGGTGACTTAATTACTACACTTTTAATATGATGGTATAAGCATATCATAGATAACCACATGCGCAGGGAGGGGGTAGAGGCAGGGGTTTGGGAATCAGATCAATTGGAACAGGAGGGGGCACCATATAGGCCGTCATGGGATAACCTGGGGGCGGGGGAGCGCAGAGAGGGGGAGGGGCGCACAGTGGAGGTGCGGGGGGCACCAGTGATATGACAACAGGAGCAGGCGCAGGGGGGCAGGCTGGAGGCAGCATGCACGGCGGGGCCGGGGCGGGCGCGGGCGGCAAGAAATATGGAGACGGAGGATACGCCAGTGGGGCCGGAGGGGCTGGTAAGTAGCAAGGAGCGGGAGCCGGGGCCGGCAGGCAGAGCGGTGCGGGGGCAGGCGCCGGCAGGCATAGCGGGGCAGGCGCCGGGGCAGGTAGGCATATAGGGGCGGGCATAGGAGCCGGCAGCATCAGCGGGGCAGGAGGGGGCGCGGGCAGGAACAGGGGCGGCGGCGGTGGGAGCAGCAACGGGGAAGAGCAAGGTGGCACCGGCGGCGCAGCCGGCATCAGCACTATAGTCGGAGGGGGCGGCGGCGGCAGCAGCGGCTCCAGACACGTGCCACACGGGAGCTTCTCCTTTACTGGAAACGTAGAATAAGCTTAGTCTTGTGGCTGCAGATGAACAACGTAGTCGAACAAAAATTATTTTAAAAAACCAACAAGTTTGTCAAACAATGGTTGTCAAACTTACCAACAAGTTTCTCAGCTAGTAAAGGTTTCAGTAATCTGGAAAATAATTTGTAAACGTTTTATTTATGAGTTTTACAAATATATCGATTATAATTGAGTAAGTAATACTTACGAAGCGAGTACAGCTTTTTTGCATTCTTTCATTTCTTTTAATGCTTCCAACTGTAAACATATCATAGATTAATATTCCTTCTGAATTGATATTAGAGCTTAGTGGTATATTGATTGGAAGAACTGATTTTGATAATTCTTTTTTAATTTAAACGAACTCCCCAGATATAGTTTTATAATTTTGTATTGTTAGCTATAGTTTATTTAATGATGCAAAATACCATACCAAGCATATTCCTTTATCGCTACAAGCCGACGCTATGCTTGTGGTCACCAGTAAGATGGCAATGGAGGACCAAAACAACTTTTGACCCCCCATCATGAATACGAAGCGAAACTTGACAAAACGTCTACGACACCCTTTTTAGTTACTGTATTTAAACACTTTTGCTTGTAATTTTGCATTTCTACGTGATTTTATATGAACGATAACACTATCGTTATCCGTTGATGAAACTTACTTATAACTTTAAAGACTTTGATAAGATCGACGTGGCGATAGTAAAAAAAAATATGACATAACAAAGTGTTACAAAATCTGTCGTATCTTATAAGGCTAGCTGAGCAACCGAGCTTTGGGCGAAATATTACAATTCCTTGCCAAATGTAATCGTCATCATCTTGAGCTGAGCTGCAGTCTGAAGTAGAAATTTAGAGATAAAGCACACTTTGGGGTAGCTGAACCACCCCAATTTCCCAATTTGGCAATTTCGATTACAGTTTTTTTCACACATTCATTACTATCGTTTATAAAAAAATAAGTTGTTGAGCTTGGTTTTTGGATACCTGGAAACTGTTATTCTCATAAAAAAACACATATCTGCAAAACCTTGGGGAAGATTCGGGCATCCCAACGTGTGCTGGTATCCTTGAATGTCCAATTGACTCTACTTTTTAGGTTACCCTGTATAAACATATAGATACTTTTTGTTAACTAAAACTAGCTATTGCCCGCGGATTTACCCGCCTCTCACCCATTACCAAATCACTACATAGTATAAAACAAAGTCGCTATTTTTGTCTGTTTGTTTGTCTGTTTGTCTGTATGCTTAAATCTTTAAAATTACGCAACGGATTTTGATGCGGTTTTTTGTAATAGGTAGAGTGATTCAAGAGGAAGTTTTTTATGTAAAAAAATTCCCGAAATTGCCACGGGAACGGGCACAACGCGGGTAAAACCGCGGGGTGCTGCTAGTTTAGGATAAAAATCAAAATAGGCTAAACCACTTCAGTAGCTATCTAATACAATATCAAATATTGTATACGAATATACACAAAAAAAAGAATCTCGAATAAATCTAGCTCCTGACATGGTCAAAAGCAAAATTTTAGCAAAATGTTCGTGGCACGGGTACAATTACTCGTGGTCATTAGATTAATTTACGTGGTTACGAGCAGAATTTTCATGGGTTTAAAAGCGGTGTGAGCATTGTGGCCTTAAGGGCCGACACTGCGTTAAGCGTGCCCACGCCGCGGTTTCATATAAAAGTGAACCGCCGCGTGCGCCCGCCGCGTGCGCACGCGGTAAGTGTAAATCATTTCCAATTCTTGTGGTCACTAGGGCAATTCTCGCTGTCACGTGCTCGTGACTCGACTCGAGAATGCGGCAGTATATCAGTGGTTACGAGTCGCATTCTTGTAGTCAAGAGCATGATTTTCATAGTTAAGAGCATAGTTGTCACAAGCAAAATTTTCGAAGCGTATGCTTACCTAAATACCTATGAATACCTATGTTGAATGTTTTAAAATTCTTGTTCGTAGTTTCTTATTGATGTATGATCGTTTAATCTTACTGTAATATTTTCGTAGATTCTTGTAAATTGTAAATGTACAAAGTTCGTAAAATTTTACCTAGACCTTCCTATATTTGTAGCAGAATGTTAGATTATTGTCACTAAAATTAATAAAACGCGTTCAAACAAACCAAAAATCAAGCTCTTCAGGTTGACATTTTAATATTAGCTGTTGCGCGCGGGTGGTTCTATCTACGGTGCAATGATGGCACCGCTAGTCTGACAATTTTTAGGATCGCGCCAACTTTATTTTCCCAGATTAAGTGGGGTTGCGTCCATACATTTAATAAAGCAGGTAAAATTTTTTTTTCATATAATTATACATATAGATTGATGAAATTATAGATTGATTGAAAGGTACACAAGGTAGGGAACAACACGCACATATAGGTGTTCTATATTTTGTGCTTAGTCTGTACCACGAAGCAGCGATTGTATTAATATTCATATTACAATTTTGAGTACAGTTTCTAGTAGAGTGATAAGTATATCACGAGTATAACTGTTCAATAGATGGCACCATTGTGAAAATAATGTAGATCACGCTTACGTTATTTTTGCAGATTTAATGGCATCGCTGTTAACGAAGCCAGAAAGAACAATTTTGCAGTTATAGTAGTAAGATGGTTAGTTAAGTGAGGCGCTGTGAGATTTTGTGAGTGTGCCGGCTACAGTACTTTTTATTGTGACACTCATACTTGCGTACTTATGCATACATCATACGAGTACCTTAACTTATTGTAACATAGTAAGAGGTACCTCAAAATGTTGAACAATTGATTTGCATAACGTGATTAATCAAAACGAGATCTGGAGATAATTGCCACAGTGTTTGTATAAAAAGCATCACACAATATTCCGAGGGCTTAATAAAAATTGGAAAATGGGTCAAAATCTGTTGAATTTTGTGAAAATCTTAGTTCTTTTACACGCAATCATTGTAAGTATTAATAACATTTGTTTGCTTTCTGTGTTTCCTTTATTAATTGTGTATAGAATATTTTAAAAATAAGAATAAGAATTAAATAAATTTATTGCCACAAATTAATAAATAAATATACCCGGACAAATCCACACACGGTTAATTAAGCCCAAACTAAGCTCTAAGCTTGTATTATCGAATCTAACTAACTGATACTACATAAACATACACAAATACTTAATTGACAAAATATATATAATTGACACCCAGACGTCGTCGCCAACAACTATGTCTTCACATATTGTGGACTCCATGCGGGAATCTAACCCGCAACCCCGGACACAGTAAGGGCTCTCACTGCCACTGTGCCATCGGGCTTGTCAAATAGGCTAGACATTTAATATGAATATAATAATTTAGACATGAACAAGTTGAATGTGGAGTGAAGAGGTTTTCTTTTGGTTCAATGATTGGCACCAGGCGCCAAGTAGGTATAAGGAGTACGTGTAAGGAGTTGAGTTCTCTATTAAACAACCATGGCCCGACTATTTTAGCCATGGATGAGCGAAGTTCTGATTTTGGTCTCAGAACCAGCAAAGCGACGTTGCAAAAATCCACCATCACAAAAAGTCGGGTGAGATTTTGAGCAATTCTATTTGAACATGTTTTCAATAAGCTGTCTTTACAATTTCAGGTACCATGTTATAGTTTGAACCTCGGGCTCATTACCAGCGACCTCAAACGTGCTGCAAGTCCAATCACCATCAAGAAGATCTCCAAACTGTCTCCAGGGCTGATCAACATCAATCCTCCAAATGTTTTTAAAACCTCACCCCTCTTTAAACTTCCTACAAAGCCCCCTCCTTTGAAAACAAAGAAGCCTCGAAAGTCAAAGAAAATTAGGTCAATTTTGCCTCCGATTTTGCCGCCTGCTTTATTTTTACCACCCCTGATACCTAAGCTGCCTATTCTGCCACCTATACTACCTTTTCTCCCTCCATTATTTCCTATCATTCCACCGTTGTTACCATTGATTCCGCCTCTTTTACCTATTATCCCACGTCCCCTACCCATTATTCCATCTCTCACACTCAATCCTTTTCTATCGGTACCCAATTTAAAGCCTTTGAAACCCTTAAGAGGAAACTTTGAAACCTTTCCTATTTTAGGGAAGTCTGTGAAGCTACCTTTGGAGAAAAAAAATAATCTTAAACTTGTGAACAACCTTTTAAACCTAAACAAAGATGGTTCTCTGAAAACTGCAGACTTTATTAAACTCAAAAAAGTGCTGTAAAGCGCCGCTTGCTTGAACTGCTCGTACGGTTAATGTCTGATGTTTGTTTTTTGTTTAGCTAAACCAGTAAATGCCAGTAAAAATATCTTTTTAAAGTACATATTAAGTAAATAAATACTACACTTTTCATTGCTTCATAATAACAAATACTTACTCAAATAACTAAATTTATGTGATGTGGAAAAAATAAATAAATAAAACATTCCCAGGTATTTAAATTTTAAAACATTCTTAGATAAATTGTTTCATATCTAGATACAATACCTTAATAAGCTAGCCTCATTACTTTATCAGGAATCTGCTTATTGTATTTTTTACTTATTAAAACGAATACTAGGGTACACAATGGTTCAATTGTCTCATTTTACAGGTACAAAGCATTTTTAAAACACTTCACATGACAAATTCATTTGACATAATAAATTAATTTGACAAAAAGATAAATAAAAGTTATTATTAATTGCCTAAGATTTGAACAAGCCCTGAATTTCTTGCATCAGGTTCTTTTCGGGTCCTATTTTGTCTTTAACGGTGTCCTTTAAAACGGTGAACCCCTTGACGAGGGTGTCCTTCATTTTGTTGAAGAATGAGATGAGAGGGTATGCGAAGGGCCGGTCTTCTGCCTTGCACGTGAAGCAAGGCTCGGGCAGGCGGGCGCGGAACACTGACCGCTTTTGGAGGACGCTGGCCTGAAAATGACGGAAAAAATCGCTAAGTAATAGTTATGATAGAAATTAAACACTACAAGTGTTATCGACACTGATCTTGTTTAAAAAGTATGAGTTCAATAGAAACAAAAATCATGGGAATTTCACCATTTGTCTTGTTAACTAGCTTTACTTCAACGAGTTATGATGTCCGAAAGGTGTTTCCATTTACCTTTACCAAAGTTCAAGCATGGCTCCATTTGGGAGGAGCTATGCCATTAGTAAATACCGCAGAACTTTATGAAAGGCTCTTTATTATCTCTGACAACCATATTTGACTTACCAGTCCATTCATGAATCTATAAATCTGTACGTCACCATGAAGCTTAATCTTAATGATACATAAGGTTTTGATACTAAACATTGCTTTATTTAAGAAATAAAATCAAGTCAAATTAAAACTTAATATTTAATATCAAACGTTTTGTTCCCCACATCGCACCTACTCGCACATGTACGACCAGAATACATGCTCAGAAACTGCAAGACGACAAAATGACAATTCTGCAGTTTCAGCAAGTGCTTTGTGTATACAAATATGTTCCTCAATTTTGGCACTGTTTATCATTTGATACTAAAATATTAAAATTAAAATTAAGTAGATATACAAGTAACAAGACCAACCTGAGCTACCATCACCGATGCCGCCGCTATCACCAGTAGCCAACTTCCTAACTTCATTTTCGTAGTAGGCTTTCACACAGAGAAAGAGCACTAAACTTCCTGCATAGCAGCTGTTGACTATCCAATCCATCTGTGCACTTCCCCGTTAGATAGTCATGTGCAAGTCTGTTGTGTAACCTTGTATCACCGATTGAGTAACCTTGTTGCATCGCAGAATGCTGACCGTGCATCCGACACTTCATACGTGATACAGTTCAGATGATAAAATGTCGTAAAGAGGCAGCTATGTGGTACGTGGTGATAGCGCTCATGGTGGTTCGTATCTTTTATTGTGCAAGTGATTGTGATCTGTGATTGTGGTTCTCTTATCTGTTTTTAAAGTAATTGGTGAATTTGGGAACTTAACGGTTATTAGTGATGTTCGTTGATAGTTATCATGTCGCCACACTAAGTAATTACTTGGTTGCTCCATTCAATGCTGCGATGCTCTTAAAGTTTTTGACAAGTCCTTGTATTCCTCTTATCATCCGTGTTTACATTTTGACACAATTTTATGACAGTCAAAATAGTGATGTGTTGTTGTTAAATGAAACATTGAAATTACAACTCCACCCTATACAGCTTTTATATAGCACCCTATACAGTATTTAACGATCGTGATTATATGTATTTTGTTAAATAATAGTACGACTAACAGTAATTTGTGTTGGCTGCAAAATATTTAAAATTTAAATATATATTGTATTCGTCGTAACTCGTAGGTATAATACCTATAGCAATACCAGTAAGCTACCAATGTAGTAATACCAGCAGTGCTCCGCGGTTTTACCCGCGTTGTACAAACCTTTCTCTTGAATCGCGCTGTATGTTAGCAAAACCGCATTAAAATACGTTAAGGGGTTTTTGAGAAAATCAATTACATACTGTCAGCTTTTGGGGTCTTTATTTTATATTACCTATAGATTACTAACCGCACCGCGCTCGGAACTTTCGAGGTAAAATGTATCCCATGTGTTATTCTGATGTGTAACCTATATTACTGTAAATTTCCATCCAAATCTGTTCAGTAGTTTTTTCGTGAAGGAGTATACATACATACATCCATTCTCACAAACTTTCGCATTCATAATATTAGTAGGACAGAATTGAATATTGATCAACACGAAGTATACGGTTACAGCTTTGTGTGTAAATAGGTAAAATGGTATTTTTAAGAATAGAATAAATTGTTGGCAGAAAAATTATTACAAAGAAATTTGGTTAGCGTTTATCTTTTCACTGGAAGGCCGCCCTGGTCAAAGTACAAACATGTGCGTAGGTAATAACAATCTTTACGTTTAATTACTTATTTCAATTGTGTGTGTATAGAGCACAAATTGAATGAATTGCTTAAATGATTACGATGATGGTGATGAATGATCACGATTATTAAATGATAAAGATGATGATGATGATGAATGATTAAATGAAAGTCGTTATTCCAGGTGGTCCCATCGCGGGCGGGCCCGTCACCGCTGAGGTTAACCATCGACTGCTCGTCCGAGGAGGTAGGTAAATAGAATATATTATCTCCCTTACTAATAGTTATCATATTATTGTTTATATCCAAGTTGTTGTATCTACCCATTTAATTATTTAGGAGAGTTTAATTGGTAGGATGAATAAATTCAGAGGTACATTTCTATCACTTATGTACATATGTATACATTTTGAATTTGTTCGTTACTAGCCGAGTTATTTTTATTTGTTTAAACGGGAGCTTACGTAAGTGATGTGACCGAAACGTGTTGAGGAACTCTCAACAGTAACCTCTGTCGTACGTAAGTTCCCGTTTAAACAAGTAATAATGACATTAACGTACGTTTCAATTAATAGTAAAATAGCTGCGTTATTATTGATAGTTTTAATGGTTCTGTAACTTACATAAAAAAAAACGAAACTCCTTTAATATCTCTAATATAATATTAATAAATAGTCGTGTATCTCAGCTTATCATAGTCATACTGATAAACTACTGTAAGGATTGAAATAAAACCGGAACAAAAATGCAAAACGTAATTAAATAAATTTTGAACATAGAAGTACTTGGTTGTTATAAGATCTATATATATACCTTATCTATGATATTTACCCTATCTATGATATACATTTTGACCTAAATACATCTAATTCAGTATTACTTCTTCCTTTCAGGAATCTTATAGAAGACAGAATTTTCGCTCCAAATCTCGGTATGATTCAAATCAGAGAGTGAATTCATTCTGCGATCTCATCCATAATGCTATACCTAATGCAGTTCAAGGCAGCCGCTTCGTCCTCATTCCACAACATGAGGATCAAACAGGATACAGTGATAGCCTCGCGCCTATATCAGTCTCCCCGCCTAAAGGATTTATACCGAATTTTCAAAAACACAAAATCCCGAAACCTAAAGTCCATACATTCAATGTACCCAAGCTGCGCGCTGAGTCCAATGTCCCCTTCAGGGCACCAAGTGTTGGACCGCCCAGATCTATTCTATTTAATTCTGAGGACGAATCTTCAGCAGAAAGAATGGAGAAATTCAAGAAAGGCGTACAGAAGATGTTGCATGCCGTCAAAGCGCTGGGACAGATTGGGCAATATTTATCAGAGAGGACGCGAATAGTGACTGAAAAATTAACCAAGACATTTGCTGATTGGACGGACTGAATTAAAATTTGTATTGGTGTTATTTTGCATTCATATTTTAGTAACGATCCCTTAAACTGTACATCGTTCGTGTATGCTACAAGAAAGACGTTACATACAGAATTGCCCAATGTATCTATTATGTAAATATGTAAATTGCCAACCTCAATTAACCTAACTTCCGGTTACTGTTAATATTCATGACGTAGAACTCGTGGCGTAGTTTGTCTAAGCGATGTTAGATCATTGCGATTTTTAAGCAACGTGTAGCACGGATATTTGGATTTCTATATGAGCTGTACCGTGATTCGGAGGATGCTTAAAATTGTCGGTTCCGGTGGTTTCAATCGAAAGATCATGTCAGAGGCCTTTAGGCGGTCTAAAACTCTTGACACCAGGGTGGTCCACTGACCGACACAAACTTACATAAAACAGAAATGGGTCAAATGTGAGAACCATGTAACATTCCGTAGTCAACGCTGCACTACATCTGCATCTGTTATAATAAATGATCAAGGAATTAATGTTACAATGGAATGATGTTGATGTTGTTTTTAAATAGCACAGAAGAAATCCACTGTTAAAATATAGTACAAAAAGTAATCTTTAATATCGAAACTAAATAGCTAGGAAATGTGGAAAACTGTATTTGTTTATTATCGGACAATTATCAAGGAATATATCAATGACAATTGTTACGTACCCTGATAGTTAATACACTATACACGGGTTATTTACGTGTCATATGATAGGCCTACTATCGTTGACAATGTTTGATGGTACATGATTTATGATTGCTCAGCCGAGTACATAAACTATGTAGACTCTTAGCTTATGATGTCATGTCTACAGTAAAGTGTGAATGCATTGAAGCTGAGGGTTTGCTCGCGATGTTTTACTTCACGCTAAGACCATATTGTGCTGAGCAAGTTGTACGATTGAACTACCGGTCTCTAACGATCGCTCCTAAAAACTTTTAATCTGTAAACACCAACATAATTAAACATTATATGTAGCGGGTAGTAGTAGCCAACAAAATTTAACATATATATAATTAGCTGTGCCCCGCGGTTTCACCCGCAGCGCCCGCGTTCCCGTGGGAATTTTGAGATTTTTATTCCTTATTTTTCTTATATAAAAACCTTGTCCTGACAATAAGGAACACATTAAAAAAATAATCATCCAATTTGGTGCAGTCGTTCTGAAGTTATGCGCTTACCAACACATTTTGCGATTCATTTTTATATTATTGACTAGCAGCGCCCCGCGGTTTTACCCACGTTGTGCCCGTTCCCGTGGGAATTTCGGGTATTTTTTTACATAAAAACCTTCCTCTTGAATCATTCTACCTATTACAAAAAACTGCATCAAAATACGTTGCGTAATTTTAAAGATTTAAGCATACAGACAAACAGACAAACAATCAGACAAAAATAGCGACTTTGTTTTATACTATGTAGTGATATGTCTCCATTTTTGTTCACAAACGGTATGACCGATTTAAATAAAGTTTTCTACATGTTATGAGATACATTGAAAATGGTGTTTCTTTTGAAAAATGTATATACATAGTGATAAACATCTTTTTTTTTCATGTTTTTCTCTCTCTTCCTGGCTATGTGTCTCTTTCTTGTTTAATAATTAAAAAGCATTTATCTAACTATTACTTTCCATTTTTTACTGGAAAGTAATAGTTTCGCAATAAAGTGGCCGTGGCATACAGATGGATAGAAAAAATGACAGACATAGCGAATCTTAAGGGTTCCGGTTTCTGCCATTCAGTTACGATACCCTAAAAAGTAATGTACGTATTTAGCCAACAGGTAGGTACCCACTTTGCAATGGTAATGACGTGGTAATAAATTAACAAAACAGGTCTGTTTTTACGGTAAATACTGCATTCAGGTGAAGGATCAAGTGATATATTGCGACCTTTGCTATTTTGACGGAGTTGCTTTGTATGCATTTATTCACCGCAAATGTATTAAGGGCTCTTTTTCAGCTACCGCCCATTCAAAATTTCACTGACCGGCTTCGACATCGGTTCTTTAAGTGCTCAAAACGAGGTGTGAACTTTTTTAAATTTAAGGGTTAAGTCACGTAAGTTTTTAATAGATTGAAGTCTTGTTAATGAAATATATCAGTGATAAAATATTCTGTAAATATTCCGCAGGTAAAATGACTCCAACTCCTCAAGAGCATGCGCCCCTTCCATCTGCGGACGAGAGTACGGAGACAGTGGTCATCTCCGGGATGTCGGGACTGTACCCGGAGTCTCATAACGTCAAGGAATTCTCTAAAATTCTTTATGATAAGGTTAGTTTTTGGGAGGAACCAAAGCAATCTGATAACAACAATTTAAAATGCGTAAGAAAAAGAAGTATTTTTGACATTAAATTTTTGTGCGCTGAGTCTGCTCTAAAGAGCCATCAGGTCATCACTTATAAGATTGTAATATTTTTGTAGATAAACCCAATAACAGATCAAAATGGTCGCTGGTCCTTCAGTCATCCGGAAGCGTCAAACTTCTTGGGGAAGATACCTGATATAGAAAAGTTCGATTCCAAATTCTTCAAAGTCCATCAACATCAGTCTGACAAAATGGATCCCTCAGCCAGAAGGATCCTAGAACAATCTTATCAGGCTATGTATGACGCAGGCAAGTAGTTAATATTTAAGTTTCCTAGAAGTACAATACAAATCATTTAAAATTTCTTTAAGAATTTCATTAACTCTGAGAAAGAGTAATTTTACAACAGTATATTTTAGGGCTGAATCGATTTCAGGTATAAGTCCCTCTGATATCAAAGGAAAAAAGATTGGTGTGTTTGTTGCTTCGTCCCAAATGGATACAGAGTCCTCTGGGTTCTTGTACACCGCTAAATCAAAATTAGGATTTGCCATTACAGGGTAAGAATCGAATTGATTTCCGTGTTTATGCAATACAAAGATTGTAATGAAAGATTTTAACTAAAAAAATAAAGTACCATACTTCATTGATAATGCCTAACCCTCCTCGCTGTACTGATTTCACCAGTGAGATGGAAGGCCTTTGCTCAGGTGTGCGAACATTGGAGGCTATAAACATACATACTTACTCACTTTTGATCGAATATAAGTGTTAGATTGACACCAATATGACTTACAATTTGTGTGTACATTTACACAAATATATAATATGTATAACAACATAATCGAATACAGGTGTAGTAAAACAATGATTGCTAACCGCATATCCTACTGGTTGGACGTGAAAGGCCCATCCTTGACGTACGACGACGCCTGCTGTGGATCCTATCTGGTACTTCAGAACGCTTACTTGTCCATTCTGAGAGGTGAATGCGAGGCCGCTATTGTCGGAGCCATCAACTGCATTTTATCTCCACAGAACATCGTTCACAGCAACAGGTGCGTTTCATAAGATTATAATTTTTTTTTATTCATAGTCACCGTCATCAACTCCCACTATAATAATTAACTCCATTTCTAGGTGCACCAACATTGCTTTTGATGGAAAAACCAAATCTTTTGATGAAAATGCTGATGGATGTTGCAAGTCTGATACTATTGGTGTGATGTTTCTCCAAAAAGCTAAACATGCTAAAAGGTAAAATTAATAATGGATATTTAATGCAATTACTGTTTAAATAACAATAAATACAATAAACAATTTCATATAATTTAAGAGTTTACGCGGAAGTGGTTTACGCCAAAACAGAGTTTGTGTCAAGACTTGAAAACGAAACAGGACAAATGTTTGGGTTTATTCGGGACCCATCAGTGACAGCTGAGTTTATACATCAGTTTTATAACGAGGCTGGCGTTTCTCCGGCAGCAGTAGAATATGTGGAAGCTGTTGGATCTGGTAACTTATCTAACACAAACAAATATAAATGTGTTGCATAACTCCCAGCTGGGCTACTAAACAAGGACTAATGTATTGTAACTTACAGGAACTCCCGAGGCTGACAAAGCGGAACTGTTGGCTATTGAAAGAGTGTTTTGTGAAGGCAGAAAAAATACATTGTTAGTTGGCAGCGTCATGTCAAATGCCGGTTTCAGTGATAGTGCTATGGGCATGACTGCTTTGACTAAGGTAAATATAGCAAAAATATAAATGATCAGATCAAAAGTCTGTTACATATATTTAAGCCATGCAATATAATTTATACGACCAAAGGTGATATAAGTTTTTTTGTATTTTCAAACAGACATTACTAGGTTATCACACAGGAAAAATTGCAAGCAATCTACACTGCGAGAACCCGAGGAAAGATATAGCGGCCCTCCAAAATGGATCTATGAAAATCGTGAGGGACCACGAAACATTCAATCAAACTTATGTGGCTATTAACGGAATGTCGGTCGCCGGTAGCAATTCTCATATTTTGCTCAAAGGATATTCTAAACCAAAGGTATAATTAAACATGATTTGGAATGTAAACATTATTTTGTCTTGTCTTGTATCGGTAACTTATGTGAAATTGTTTCAGGATATGTCCCGCTACACATCATCTATTCCGTACCTTGTTACTCTATCCGGGAGACAACAATCTTCTCTTGAAAAGATATTTGCTGATCTGAAATCGCGGTCTATTGATCCGGAGGAGTTGGCTTTACTCCATAGCATACATTCATCTTACATATCTGGACATTTGGGAAGAGGATATATTATTTTAGGTACTACATTTGCTACAGGCAGTCTTATCTATTATTATTTATTTAAAACGGGAACTTACGTACGACGGAGACTACTGTCGAGAGTTCCTCGACACGTTTCGGCCACATACGGTAGCCTTCATCAGGAGGTGGGTGAAGCGCTCGCGACAGCGTCTCTCCCCGCACTGAATCATCGCGAGCGCTTCACCCACCTCCTGATGAAGGCTACCGTATGTGGCCGAAACGTGTCGAGGAACTCTCGACAGTAGTCTCCGTCGTACGTAAGTTCCCGTTTTAAATAAATAATAATGACATTAACGTACGTTTCAATTAATAGTAAAATAGTCTTATCTATGTCTCATTAAGTGTGAGGCCAGACGAATGTAATTTTGGGAGTTGTGAGCCGCCCAATTTCTGCTCAGTACAAATTCCGCCTCCCGTGTATTACAGTATAAACTGTCGGTTTTCTCTTTTCCCCTTTAGTTGCGATCTCTATCAACCGGGTTTATGTGAGAGTCAGAGTAAAATTCATTTAAATTCACCCTGTGGCAAAACAAGACTTTACAACAGGTTCAATACAAAATTAAAAAGAACATACTCGTAGCGAAAGTTATGCGACCGTAATTCGCTACTCACAGCTCAAAACATTACTCACGACTAGCCTCACCCTAAAGACAAAGCAGACACATATTTATCCTAAGTACAAATCCAGAACAAAGAATGAGATGATGCAACGGAAAATACATTTTCAGATACCGATATGAACCAAAACACGCGTAGTTTGAAAGAATTTTCGCAACATATTGATG